>JBBDGP010000133.1:2500-302500 GCA_037952835.1 Lithobates septentrionalis | reverse complement strand
CTATCAGCTGCTGCGGGGAATGTTTCAGGATAGAGAGCTGTTTAGACCCCTGATATTTTACCAAAGCCCCCATGTGGCTAAAAATAAAAATAAAAAAAATACAATTGTACAAAATAATGAAAAACCTAAAAAACTACTAACATCATCCACTGCCCTACTGACACCAAAATCTGCCCTACTGACATCATCCACTGTTCTTCCGACACCGTACACTGTCCTACTGACATGTCCTCTGCCCTACTGACAAAATCCACTGCCCTACTGACACCGTTCATTGCTCTACTGACTGACACCATCCACCATCCTACTGACACCAACCTCTGCCCTACTGACATGTCCACTGCTCTACTGACACATCCACTGCTCCACTAATATCCACTGCCCTACTGACACCATCCATACATTTTTTTAAATATTTGTTTACATTTATTTATAAGAGTGTGTGTGAGAATGTAAATATATATACATATATTTGTATACACATACACGCATGTCTGTTAATCTAATATAGCCCTTTCACACTGGGGCGGGCGTCGGCGTCAGCGGTAAAGCGCCGCTATTGTAAGCGGCGCTTTACCGTCGGTATGCGGCCGCTAGCGGGGTGGTTTTACCCCCCGCTAGCGGCCGAGAAATGGTTAAAAACCACGGCGGTATAGCCGCGCCGTCCCATTGATTTCAATGGGCAGGAGCGGTAAAGGAGTGGTATACACTCCGCTCCTTCACCGCTCCGAAGATGCTGCTAGCAGGACTTTTTTTACCGTCCTGCCAGCGCATCGCTCCAGTGTGAAAGCCCTCGGGGCTTTCACACTGGAATTAAGGCAGCGGCACTTTCGGGTCGGTATGCAGGCGCTATTATTAGCGCAATAGCGCCTGCAAACCGCCCCCACTCGGCGAACTCTCCTTTCTCTTCTCACTTGTAGTGTTCACCCACATCTGAGAGGTTCCACACATGGGTAAGCACATCTTAGTCATCTACTATGTCACTCTATTTTACTTAATCTCACTCGCACATATTATGTGTGTATTGTTATACTTATTACTAAATGGCAAACATCTCCTTATTTATTTTTCCTTCCTTCATCTTGGTTATTTTACCTTATTCTTTGTATTGTGTTCATATCCACCCCTGTTTGTTTGTGTTCCTTTCTCATTTAAGTATATTACATGGACATAGTAAGATATCTATTTTTACACATTTATTTACCATTATGGTGTTCACCACCAGATTCATATATATTTTATTTTACTGTCAACATTGCTATTATACCATATATGGCTAATGAGACATATCAAGGAACATAATCCTTCTCTTTTTCTTTATACATCCTTTACACCCTTCGTATCACTCTCTTTTCTTTCCTGTTTGCATCCACGCCCACTATGTCATGGATTTCTCTATACAAGAGTTATAATACATTATTTATACTCTTAAACTACCATTCAAGTTTTACTTTGACTCAGATACATACATATATATAATTTTTATTACAGTTATCGTGACTTGTGTGGCTATTGGGGCATCCTAGGATACACAATATCTCCTTCCCTTTTTCTTCGCCATGTCCGCCTTCTGCAAGACCCCCGTTTGGTCACTGCGGGCTACGCCCCTTCAGCTCCCGGGTTGGAGCACTCTCTGCTGCTGCCTTTGTAGACCAGTCCTATGGACTCATTGACCATAATGTAAGTTTGGGGTGCCTCTTTTAGGCCACGTGCTTCTTTTCTGACCATAATCATCATTGTATGTTATATCTTATTGATACCTATTATTTTTTAGATATCCTGCATATACACCAACTCCTGAGGAAGCGAGCAGAGCTCGCGAAACGCGTCGAGTACTAAAGATGTATATGCATACTATGTATTTCATTACTGTAACCAACATGTTTATGGTCTAACCATGCCCTATGATGTTTTTATGCTCATCGATAATTATGTTTTTGGAACTTCAATAAATTTTTATACTACTCATTATGACCTCTATGACCAACTCATTTAAAGTCCCATGGGCGAATTCCTTTTGTTTTGTATGTTTAATAGGGATGAAGTTGTGTTATACTAAGAGGCAGCACCCAGACCGCTCTCTTTTTCTCTCAAATTATTAAGGTGGAAGACACCTACTAGCCCACTTGGTCCGCTTGCTGCTCTCGTGGTCATACCTACTATTATTTATTGCCATTACATTATATATCTACATATGAGTATTATATCATTTTTTATGTCATTTCCGTTGGTTTATGGTACTGTGTCCTATGTGCTGTGTCCATCGGTGGCCGCGGTTTTGTTTCTCCTCTCCGGGAGCTGCGATGTATAAATGGGGGGCTATCCTCCCCCTTGCTGTCCCCTCCCCTCCAATTTTTGTATGGGTGGGGCCACCTTTACATCAGCGCCATATATCTACACCCATCGTGTTGACTTCCACATTCCTGCGGCTCCACGTTTGGCGTGCAGTGCGTCATCCCGCTGGCGGGAGGAGCTCGCGCATGCGCAGCGCGGGCATCCTCCGTAGCCACGCTCATATGGCGTTAGGGGCGTAGCCCAATGCTCCCGCTCGGGGATAAAAGTTTGGAGGCTGTGACATGGCGAACTCTCCTTTCTCTTCTTACTTGTAGTGTTCACCCACATCTGAGAGGTTCGACACATGGGTAAGCACATCTTAGTCATCTATTATGTCACTTTATTTTACTTAATCTCACTCGCACATATTATGTGTGTATTGTTATACTTATTACTAAATGGCAAACATCTCCTTATTTATTTTTCCTTCCTTCATCTTGGTTATTTTACCTTATTCTTTGTATTGTGTTCATATCCACCCCTGTTTGTTTGTGTTCCTTTCTCATTTAAGTATATTACATGGACATAGTAAGATATCTATTTTTACACATTTATTTACCATTATGGTGTTCACCACCAGATTCATATATATTTTATTTTACTGTCAACATTGCTATTATACCATATATGGCTAATGAGACATATCAAGGAACATAATCCTTCTCTTTTTCTTTATACATCCTTTACACCCTTCTTATCACTTTCTTTTCTTTCCTGTTTGTACCCACGCCTACTATGTCATGGATTTCTCTATACAAGAGTTATAATACATTATTTATACTCTTAAACTACCATTCAAGTTTTACTTTGACTCAGATACATACATATATATAATTTTTATTACAGTTATCGTGACTTGTGTGGCTATTGGGGCATCCTAGGATACACAATATCTCCTTCCCTTTTTCTTCGCCATGTCCGCCTTCTGCAAGACCCCCGTTCGGTCACTGCGGGCTACGCCCCTTCAGCTCCCGGGTTGGAGCACTCTCTGCTGCTGCCTTTGTAGACCAGTCCTATGGACTCATTGACCATAATGTAAGTTTGGGGTGCCTCTTTTAGGCCACGTGCTTCTTTTCTGACCATAATCATCATTGTATGTTATATCTTATTGATACCTATTATTTTTTAGATATCCTGCATATACACCAACTCCTGAGGAAGCGAGCAGAGCTCGCGAAACGCGTCGAGTACTAAAGATGTATATGCATACTATGTATTTCATTACTGTAACCAACATGTTTATGGTCTAACCATGCCCTATGATGTTTTTATGCTCATCGATAATTATGTTTTTGGAACTTCAATACATTTTTATACTACTCATTATGACCTCTATGACCAACTCATTTAAAGTCCCATGGGCGAATTCCTTTAGTTTTTTATTGTTATTTCGATCGGCCCTCCAAAAATCTGGAGAACAGCAAACTGGCCCTGTGTTTAGAAAGTTTGGAGACCCATGGTCTAGAACTTTATTACCCTGACTTTTGGACATGGGGGTTGGTGCTCGAGTACTCTCAGACTATTCCCCATACTGGGTAACAATACACATGTACAGTGACTTACTTACCCCTATATGGCGCCTCAACCCCTTTTGGTTGACTGCAATACCCAGTGCCAATGATTTAAGCACTGAGTGGAAGTTTTAATGCCTACACCAATGCTCCATCCCCCTTTTATAGGAGTTCTTTAACCTTCATGTCCATTTACTCCTTACCACTCATATCTCTACACTCAAACACACATGTAGACATATTCTCACACAGGCCACTGAACAGTTGACACTTCTTTAGAACCAATTCACTAGGGATCCCTCAGAGGACCATGCCAACCAATTCAACCTGCAGACGAGGGTAGTGGACAAATTCCATTACGAAAAACCTAGACAAAAATTATTTTTTGCCAACAGCTTAATTTTTTACCATGGGAAATGCTCTGGTACACTTTTAGCTTACTGTGCTCATAAAAATGCTAGACCCTCTGTGGTTGTTACCTTAAAATTCCCAGAGGGAGTCCATTTTACTGACTCCAAGCTAATCACCACAGAGTGTAGCCAATATATATTACCTAAGTCTCGTACACGGACTTAGAGTTGCTAGACTTTATGAGTACTATACAGTAGCGCTCCCTCAATTGACTACAGAGCAAGCAGAGGCTTTTGATGCATTTCTTTCCACTGAAGAAATCAGCACAGCCATATCACAATTTGCCCATGTCAAAGCTCCAGGCACTGATGCGTTGCCTTTGGAATTCTATGTACAGTAGTGAAACCTTAAACCCTAGATTGACTCTTTTTTAATAGTATATTTGATTCATCTTCTGTACCCAAGTGTAACAATGCACATTGTGACTGTGAATGCAGATTTGTATTTAACAACAAGATGGCAGTGTTTAGCATTATTGTTCATCACAGCTCTAATACAGGTGCACAGAGACTGCCAGGAGTTGTATGCTGGTAGAGGAACTTTCTACACAGTGAAGCTAAAATTAAACTACATAGTCCAGAAGCAATCACCAGGGGGCAGGCGAAAATAAAAGCAAAAGCCCAGGAACACAGAGTGGGAGTTGGAGAGAGACTTGGCTGGTGTAAGGAGCGTGTGTGAAACCTGTGTCAAGCCGCATGGGCCTGGACCAGGTTAGGCTGAGAAGCCACAGAGATTACAGTTAAGCTGAGTATTGAGTAGAAGAAACAGACTTGTTAGGACCTGTTCACTGCAGAAGAGTGAGAGCTGCAGCCTCATCCTCAAAAAAAAGAGGGGCCCCTCATCTCCGAATGCTCATCACTTTACTGATCATTAAACAAAGACTGGGTGAGAGTGTTCCTGACCCACTTATTGACATTAAGTCTTCATGCACACAGGGCGCTTGAAAAAATTAGTTGAAAAGCCAGTACCAACGCCAGAAAAAAATTGACTGTAGAAATGCGCCTTTAGTAGCTTTTTGCATCGGAATTAATGCACGCTTAGCAGTGTTTCTCTGCCTCTTCTATTTTCCACTCCCATATACAATTACTACAAAGCACAAGTTGCATGACATGTCAAAATCAATTGTTCCCTATGAGAGCCGTGTTAACTGATAGGACTTTTAGCCCATTGATTTGAATGGAAGTCACATCCAAGTCAGATCATCATGATCTGACTTGTGGCATGTGACTTGTGCTTTGAGGATCTTTAAGGGTAACCCCACGCCAAAATACAAAAAAAAAAAAAAAGACGTGGGCCCCCCCTATTCAGAGCCATACCAGGCCTTATGAGTCTGGTATGGATCTTGAAAGGGAACCCTAGGCCAAAGTTAAATGGTATGGTATAGATTTTGAGGGTAAACAAAAATGATGGCGTGGGGTACCCCCAAAAATCCATACCAGACCCTTATTCGAGCATGCACCCCAACAAGTCAGAAAAAGGGGGGCGAGCGAGCGCCCCCCCGGACCATACAAGGCCACAAGCCCTCAACATTATTATTATACAGGATTTATATAGCACTAACAGTTTGTGTAGCACTTTACCTGGGGGGTGCTTTGGGGCAAGGGGGCTCTGCGCCCCCCTTGCCCCAAAGCACCTTGTCCTTATGTTGATGGGGACAAAGGCCTCTCCTGGACAACCCTGGGCGGTGGTTGTTGGAGTCTGTAGGCAGGGGGCTTAATGGAATCTGGAAGCCCCCTTTAACAAGGGGGCCCCCAGATCCCAGTAAAGCCTTTGTAAATAAGTATGGGGTACATTTTACCCCTACCCATTCCCCCCAAAAAAAGCAGTGTAGTGTAAATAAAAACAAGAGACGGTTCTGACAATCCTTTATTAAGAATGAAGAATGTCCCTTGTTGTAGCTTTAACGTGTCTGCTACCTCTTGTCTTCTCTCTCCGGTGGTGTATTCTTCCTCTGGTCGTCTCCCTCCAGTTCTCTCCCTCCGGTGATGTGTTCTTCCTCCAGTCTTCTCCCTCTGATGCTGTCTTCTCTGCCGCCAAACTGGTGCTCCACCAATACTGGCACCCTTTGTTGTGCCAACGACGGGAGCCAGCGTTGGATTAGCAGAGGGAGAAGATTGGAGAAAGAAAACATCAAACGGAGGGAGAATACACCATGGAAAGGAGAAGACACGTTTAAGCTACAATGGGGGACATTCTTAATTTTTAATAAAGGATTGTCAAAACCGTCTCTTGTTTTTATTTACACTACACTGTATTTTTTTGGGATGAATGGGTAGGGGTACAATGTACCCTATACTCATTCACATAGGGGGCTTCCAGATTCCGATAATTTTAATTTTGGTGCTGGGTTCCCGATCCTCCGAGCACACGTTGTATGCCACAAGTCGGATCATAATCATCTGACTTGGATGCGACTTCAATTCAATGGGTTGAAAGTCGGATCAGTTACGATGGCACTCATAGGAAACGATTGAATTTGACATGTCAAAAAAAAAAAAGCTTGACACGCGTTAAGCCACATTTAGCCGTGTTTAGCAGACATTTATCAGACATTTTTACAGCTGTAACGCTGGGCTTCAGAACGTGCCGGCCCTGGAGTTTTTTTTACAGCTTGAAAACGCCTATGCCACTTACAGCTCCTAAAAGCCTATGACTGCATGGACATGGAGAGGTGTTTTTAAGCTGCAAAAAAAATGTCTGACACTGGTAAAAGCGGCTGTAAAAATGCCCTGTGTACTTGAGGCCTTACAGCTGCAAACAGGACAATAAAAGTAATTAGAGGTGCACCGAATGGAAATTTTGGTGCCGAAACCGAAAATGCAGAAAGCACTTGGCCAAAAACGACATTTAAAAAAAAAAAATATTTTAATATATATATAATTGTATTATATTTTACTTTAATTATCATGAATTTAAATGAATATGAATTTAAAAAATACAATCCAGTAGCGTAATACAAGTACTTTAATAAAGTAACACACACAATTCGACACAGAAAATAAAATAAATACAAAATTAGAATAAAAAATGCTTCAAATAATTAAAAACAAACAAACAAAAAAAACAGGCAATATATATGTAGCACCCTCTACCTAAAGGTAGGTGCTAGATTCGTTTTTTTCTATAGCTCAGGGTCCAAGTGCAGGTAAATTTAGCCAGGCCTGTGGTGTAGGCTTGGCCTGGTTGTTTTGATCTGGGACTGGGAGTGTTTGGTGTAGTGGGAGGTGTGGCCACCTGTGCTTTGACTCTGAAGTGCCTCCCCTGCTTTCAGACAGATTGTTCTGGAAGAGAGGTTGAACCTTAAGTTTGAGTGGCAGGCAGCTCATGTGAGGAGCTCTGACCAATTACCCTTGGATATTGGCAGGGGGCAGGCCTCCCATATAAGCTGAGGTCACATGCTGCCCGGAGGAGTTCTGGAAAGCAGGAAAAGACAGAATGGAGTATTGAGCTGCTGTTCCGGGCATCCACACGCGGGGATGCGCTGAGCGCGGAGGAGGGATGGAGAAACCGCTAGGAGGGAGTCCTAGGTAAAGATCTTCATCTCTAAAGTGGTGTCAAGTTGCTGTGACTAGGGAACATGGGACTTGTATGCTGGAGAAGATCAGTCCGGAAAAATTAGCAGTGAAGCGTAGGAGAGTAGATCAGCGTTCTGTGACCGGGGACACAGAACTATCCTTTTGGAGAAAGGTCAGTGGTAGAGAAACAGAAGAGGAGAAGCTATTGAGAGTAGTTCAGAATGCTGTGGCCGGGGAACACAGCATTGACAGTTATGGACTGGCTGGGAACAGTAGTCCACCCATTACCATGTGTCAGGCCGTCGGGGGTACCGCGTATCTCTGGTCTGGTTAAGCGCATTGGTAATACCTTCCAAAAGACTGTGTGGCTGTCTGATTCATTGAGCCATCGGGGGGGGGGGGGCTGTGTAGGCCTCTGGCTCTTTGATTTGCTGAGGCAATACCATTATGGTCTTCAAGGTGGAATTATTGAGAGCGATTCTTTCCTGTTCCAATGGAAGTGAAGAAATAGTATGTCAGTAGTTTTGCAGTGAAGGATTTGTACAACAAAAGAAGGAGCAACAGTCTGCAGAGAAGTTATTCAAAGGAAGGAGACTGGGGGTGCAAGGTGTGCATTCAAGTTTGCCAAGCCAAGGCCACTGAATAATGTCTTACAATGTGCTAAATGCTATGGGCATCTCATATCGTCCTTTATCCCACCCAAGTTGTATCCTGCAATAAATGTAACAAAACTGTGCAAATGACTGTTCATTGTCTTAACTGATGGATGAGGGTCTGGCAGCAGGGTGACTGGAGGATTGCTAGTAACCAAGTGTTGACCGAACTGTTACATTTGGAGGTCCCACCGAGATCTCCCTTCACAGTTAGCCTGCTGGCCATCGCCCCTCGCAACCGTCAACAGCTGGGGGAGACTTTGCCTGTTTTGCCAAGTTTAGAATGCACCGAGGCAAAAGGACTGTGTGTTTGCTTAAATTGACTTTGTTACAGGTCATTGCCCATAGCAACCAAACCAAGCTTGTTGTCACGTGCTGTGGCCCATAGCAACCATCCAGGATCAGCGCAGCCTGCGCGCCTCCTGCACCCAGTTGTACCAATGGACACTCACAAGAGTAACAAATCCTGCAAATCAGTGACTAATCATGTGCTGTCATCCTTGGCAACCACGGCAGGCGATTGCCCCCAATGGATTACAAAGGTGTCTGACACCTTACACGGAGCGGGCATCACCCACTGTTTGCAAACAGCTTCATTGTCCTGCTTAACACAGTTGAGAGTGGGGAGTGAGATTGTGGATGTCACATTTACACAAGTGGATGTCGTTGACGGGGTTCTGCACGTGTCAGTCCGTTACGGTAGGACATCGCAATGGAGACACTCTCCTGTGTCAAGGGTGACTGCTGCTAAGTTAGCCTGCAATTCAACAGTGTCTGCCACCAGGTGTCGCCCTGGTGCACGTTGAACCAACAAGTGGGGGGTGGAGCCACGCCCCAGAGGAGAAGTTAAAAAAGGTTTAGCATGCTGCGCGCCAGACACGAGGCAGAGGAAAATGGTGGAAGGTGGTCGGAGCACACCCGTCATGCCTGATGCGCAGGATCGGGTGTTGGTCAATACCGGCATCCAACTGGAGTTGACTGGAGGACTGGCCTTGGGAGTGATCGCAGGTGTGGAGCAGTTATGTATGCTCTGTCCGGGATGTCACAGACCCACAGCTGGAGTCAGTGCTTGGGCCTGGTGCAGACACTGCAGGGACCCACTGACTCGCCTGGGACCGGTGCAGCAAGAAGCCCGATATTACTCCACCAGTTTGATAACCGGACTTTGCTTACTGCATATCCAAGTGACCCAGAAGGCCGGAGAGGGCCATGCGTCACCCACCCCTGCGGTGAAGGAGCTCTCATCTGGCTCGTCTGTTTTGGAGCTCTCAGAGGCCAAGACCAAAAAAAAACGTTGGAGACCTGTGGCCTGGCCAGGGGCCGGAGGATGCCAGTGTCAGTGGGCAGCCTCCGGAAGAAATCCCTGAGAAACCAGCTATAAGTAAGTCCTTTGTGGTGCCTGTTCGGAAGGAGCCTAGGCTGCAGGAGGGGGATCCCTCTGGTGAGCCGGACAAGGTGAGCAAGGGCCAGGCTGTGGACTGGGGTTCTCCCCAAATGCTGGAGAAATTTTGATCCATGGAGAACCTATCCGAATGGTCCTCTCCGGAGAAAGGTTCATCCAGTGATGAGGAGCCGTGGGTCAGAGAGAATTCCCCATCTTCTGGGGCTCCAACAAAAGCACTGGAGGAATCATCGTGCCCAGTGCAACCCCCAGTCCAACCTCGCAGACTTTCTACCAGTTCGCCCAGTGTTTCTTCTACAGGAGCATCCATGTACCTATGTAATGTATGTAATGGGTCAGCAGGGCCTCTGACTCCTGCGTTTTGCCCGGCAGAGGGAAGTCCAAGAAATTGCCCAGGCTCTCCTAGTTCCAGAGGGAGGTACAGCGGAGGGTTGCTCGAGAATGGGGTTTGGATCACCCTTACGCGTCGGCCCAGGTCATGAAAGTTGTTGAAAACTCCCGGGAGCAGTGGGAGAATGACCTGATCTGGGATTATCTACATGTCCCTAAACCAAAATGGGTGCCAGGAAGTGAAGTCTGGGTCCGTTTTCAGGACATTATTGAGAATAGAAGCTCGGGCGGGCTATCTATAAGGACAGAGTGCTGGTTGTGAGAGCAAGACAGAACACCCGCAGCTACTCCTTCTCGGTCAGAGGCAAGGCAGACAGTCGGAAGAGGTTGCCAGACCCAAGGTACTACCTGTAAGTTGGCACTGCTGTCTGTGTAGCCACAGGTGAGATACTGTACCCCTTTGGACTGCTGGATTGCATCTGGGTTAGGGTGGGCTTCCCCACTGACTGTCCTTATTGCAGGAATTCCACCACTCAGGGTGCCTGACAGAGACAATGTCATGGACACTAGGGTGTGCTGTCCCTGCTCAACCCCTGTGCCATTTGTTTAAAAGAAGAACTCCTTCGCTTCGGAGCCTCTACTTTGCTCAGAAGGGACTCCTTGTCTAGGAGCCAAAGTTTGTTTGCCTACAGGCACATGTGTTTGATTACTGGCGTGTCTGTCTAGGCTGCAATCTGCAGGAGGTCTCTAAGACTCCTTTTGAGGGAGTGACGGCAATAGCAGGGAATCACATGCCACTTTTGGTTCATTGAGAAAAAAAAAAATGTATGGTTGTTCTGTCACCAGACAGAGGATAATAACCCCCTCTGTCTGGTGAAGTGTTTATTTCTAGTTAGTTTGTACAGTTAGTGTATGTCTTCTTTCAGGAAAACCCTGGGATGTGACGGCTGTATTGGAACAGATGAAGACCTGTGGTAAGCAGAGTATTCCTCCCAAGGGAACAGTGCTCTGCTTCCACTTATATGTGATGTTAGTTGCAGGGATCTGCAGTCAGAATGTATAATTGGTGCAAATGTATATGGTCACAGTGTATACCTGTCAAATTCGTACTTTTATACAATGTTACCCCTTCCAAGTTTGTTTCCTTTTTCTCTCTACAACCAATTGATACAAGATGCCTTTCCTCCTTAGTTAAGGAGGTATTTTGAAAATTCATTTTCCTACAACTGAGGACAGTTTTGATTTTAGTGGGGGGTGAATGTAGCACCCTCTACCTGAAGGTAGGTGCTAGATTAGGATTTTTCTATGGCTCAGGGTCCAAGTGCAGGTAAATTTAGCCAGGCCTGTGCTTTAGGCTGGGCCTGGTTGCTTTGATCTGGGACTGGGAGTGTTTGGTGTAGTGGAAGGTGTGGCCACCTCCTGTGTTCTGACTCAGAAGTGCCTCCCCTGCTTTCAAGGTTGCCAACAGTCCCGATTTTCCCGGGACAATCCCGATTTTGGGGCCCTCGTCCCGATTGGAGGCTGTCCCAAATCGGGATTTCCATCAGGAAAATCAGGAATGTTGTTTTTCTTAATTTTTGGAGCAGCTGGCTCCAGAAAAATGGCCGCCGGCGCCGCTGCTAGATCTTCCCCCTAGTGTTCAGTGGAGAGAGGAAGGGGGCTCGATCCGTGCAGCCAATGAATCGGCTTCTTTAGCTGCACGGATCGGCCCCTGCCCTCTCCACTGAACACATGGCGACGGTGTCTTGCCGAGAAAGTTCCCCAGCTATTCAGCTCGGCTACTTCCGCCGGCTCGTTATGTGCAAGCGATGCGCCTGCGCAATACAGGGGGGTCCTTACTTGCTGAGGGGAACTTTCTCGGCAGAACACCGGCCGCTCCTGGACGTGTGGTGGGGGGCGTTATGGGAGGGGAGGGTCTGCACTGGCACTGATGGAGGGGGTGGTCTGCACTGAGGGGGTCTGCAGTAATAGAGGGGGGGTCTGCACTAATAGAGGGGGGTCTACACTGATAGAGGGGGGTCTGCACTGAGGGGGGTCTGCACTAATAGAGGGGCGGGTCTGCACTGAGGGGGGTCTGCATTAATAGGGGGTCTGCACTGAGGGGGTCTGCACTAATAGAGGGGGGTCTGCACTGAGGGGGTTCTGCACTAATGGGGGGGGTCCGCACTGAGGGGGGTCTGCACTAATAGAGGGGGAGTCTGCACTGAGGGAGGTCTGCACTAATAGAGGGGGTCTGCACTGAGGGGGGTCTGCACTAATAGAGGGGGGGCTGCACTGAGGGGGTCTGCACTAATAGAGGGGGGGCTGCACTGAGGGGGGTCTGCACTAATAGAGGGGGGGCTGCACTGAGGGGGTCTGCACTAATAGAGATGGGGTCTGCAATGAGGGGGTCTGCACTGATGGAGGGGGATCTGCACTGATGGAGGGGGATCTGCACTGAGGGGGTCTGCACTGATGGAGGGGGTCTGCACTAAGGGGGTCTGCACTGATGGAGGGGGTCTGCACTGAGGGGGTCTGCACTGATGGAGGGGGTCTGCACTGATGGAGGGGGTCTGCACTGATGGAGGGGGGTCTGCACTGAGGGGGTCTGCACTGATGGAGGGGGCCTGCACTGAAGGGGTCTGCACTGATGGAGGGGGTCTGCACTGAGGGGGTCTGCACTGATGGAGGGGGTTCTGCACTGAGGGGGGCTATACTGACTCTGCTGGGGGGACCTGATGCGAGGACAGACTCTGCTGGGGACACCTGATGCAAGGACAGACTCAGCTGGGGACCCCTGATGCGAGGACAGACTCTGCTGGGGGCACCTGATACGAGGACAGACTCTGCTGGTGACTTTGCGCGCCACACTTGGATTTTTAATTGCTTAGCCACACCTACAAACGAATGCCCCGTCCCCTAATTATTGCATGCCTACAGCCAAAAAAGTGTCCCACATATTTTTTTTGCAATGTTGGCAAATATGTGCTTTCAGACAGATTGTTCTGGAAGAGAGGTTGGACCTGAAGTTTGAGTGGCGGGCAGCTCATGTGAGGAGCGCTGAAAAATTACCCTTGGGTATTGGTAGGGGGCAGGACTCCCATATAAGCTGAGGTCACATGCTACCGGGAGGAGTTCTAGAAAGCAGGAAAAGACATAATAGAGTATTGAGCTGCTGTTCCGGGCATCCACACGCGGGGATGCGCCAAGCACAGAGGAGGGATGGAGGAACCGCTAGGAGGAAGTCCTAGGTAAAGATCTTCATCTCTAAAGTGGTGTCAAGTTGCTGTGACCGGGGAACAAGGGACTTGTATGCTGGAGAAGATCAGTACGGAAAAAGTAGCAGCGAAGCAGAGGTGAGTAGATCAGCGTTCTGTGACCGGGGACACAGAACTATCTTTTTGGAGAAAGGTCAGTGGGAGAGAAACAGAAGAGGAGAAGCTATTGAGAGTAGTTCAGAATGCTGTATATAGAAAGCAAGAGTAGATATGGTGCTGCCCTTCTGAAGTAAAAGTTTTTTAATATAATTTTTTTAAAATAAATTTTTTTTTTACGGTGGTGAGCCCCACTATTGCGCGTTACACGGTTCCTTTGTTTATGTGTGAGTGTCAAAAGAATGACAAAATAAACACCAAACAATATATAAAAAATACAAAAAATCCCAATGTGTGCTGGGGATAGATAATGCTATTGAACAAAATGTTTTTCAAAACCAACCATGAGTGTAGGTGTTTAAGTCTCCAGCAGTAATTTGCCAAAAAGTTTTCTTTTATAAATATAGAATCCTATTCTAATACCTATGTGTGATGTTGCTTGAGTGTAACTTATTCAATACAAAATACTGTGCTACTTTCTTCAAATAAAATACAAAACCGCAATCTTATAATGCATATCATATGTAGATTAACAAGGTGCAAATAGTGCTTGTAAAAGTGATAATATTTACATCAAAGTGACTTGTGCTGATATATAAAGTGACTTGTGTGCTAAAAACCAGTGTTATTGGAAAAGAAAATTTCTTTTTGTTTCAAAAAAGTCTTTTTGGATAGTTCCAAGGGATATTTCCTCTTTGGAAGACAAATTTAAGGGAAATTTCTTGTCCAGGTGCTGGCTTGGTGGTTGTGCCTCAACAGCGTGCCTTTATTATGCTTGCACTCACCAGATCCACTTCCCCCTGCAAACAGGCCAATAAAAGTAATTAGAGGTGAACCGAATGGAAATTTTGGTGAGGAAACCAAAAATGCAGAATGCACTTGGCCAAAAATGAGACATTTTTAAAAAAAACTATATTTTAATATATATATAATTGTATAATATTTGACTTTAATTATCATGAATTTAAATGAATATGAATTTAAAAAATACAATCCAGTAACGTAATACAAGTACTTTAATAAAGTAACACACACAATTCGACACAGAAAATAAAATAAATACAAAATTAGAATAAAAAATGCTGCAAATAATTAAAAACAAACAAACAAAAAAAAAACAGGCAATATATATGTAGCACCCTCTACCTAAAGGTAGGTGCTAGATTCGTTTTTTTCTATAGCTTAGGGTCCAAGTGCAGGTAAATTTAGCCAGGCCTGTGGTGTAGGCTTGGCCTGGTTGTTTTGATCTGGGACTGGGAGTGTTTGGTGTAGTGGGAGGTGTGGCCACCTGTGCTTTGACCCTGAAGTGCCTCCCCTGCTTTCAGAGAGATTGTTCTGGAAGAGAGGTTGAACCTTAAGTTTGAGTGGCAGGAAGCTCATGTGAGGAGCTCTGACCAATTACCCTTGGATATTGGCAGGGGGCAGGCCTCCAATATAAGCTGAGGTCACATGCTGCCGGGAGGAGTTCTGGAAAGCAGGAAAAGACAGAATGGAGTATTGAGCTGCTGTTCTGGGCATCCGCACGCGGGGATGCGCCGAGCGTGGAGGAGGGATGGAGGAACCGCTAGGAGGGAGTCCTAGGTAAAGATCTTCATCTCTAAAATGGTGTCAAGTTGCTGTGACCAGGGAACATGGGACTTGTATGCTGGAGAAGATCAGTCCGGAAAAATTAGCAGTGAAGCGTAGGAGAGTAGATCAGCGTTCTGTGACCGGGGACACAGAACTATCCTTTTGGAGAAAGGTCAGTGGGAGAGAAACAGAAGAGGAGAAGCTATTGAGAGTAGTTCAGAATGCTGTGGCTGGGGAACATAGCATTGACAGTTATGGACTGGCTGGGAACAGTAGTCCACCCATTACCATGTGTCAGGCCGTCGGGGGGTGGTACCGTGTATCTCTGGTCTGGTTAAGCGCATTGGTAATACCTTCCAAAAGACTGTGTGGCTGTCTGATTCATTGAGCTATCAGGGAGAGGCTGTGTAGGCCTCTGGCTCTTTGATTCGCAGAGGCAATACCGTTATGGCCTGCAAGGTGGAATTATTCAAAGTGATTCTTTCTTTTTCCAATGGAAGTGAAGAAATAGTATGTCAGTAGTTTTGCAGTGAAGGATTTGTACAACAAAAGAAGGAGCAACAGTCTGCAGAGAAGTTATTCAAAGGAAGGAGACTGGGGGCGCAAGGTGTGCATCCAAGTTTGCCAGGCCAAGGCCACTGAATAATGTCTTACAATGCGCTAAATGCTATGGGCATCTCATATCGTCCTTTATCCCACCCAAGTTGTATGTCATGGTTATGCAATAGAGTTGTCTATCAGCTTACCTGTCTCCATGTGTTCATCTCTAGAGACCAGCTGACCCTCACCTGACTGCTTTTGTAAACTCTCCTCTAGCATGGCTCCACCCCAGCTCCTATCAGGGAACCCTATATTAACCTGTGCATTGCAAGCCAGCAGTGCTGATCAACCATTGTGTGTTAGCTTTCATGTGTATTTGCTGTGTTTCCTACGTCTGATTCCAGTTACCGACTTTGGCCTGTTCTTAACTATTCCTGTCTGCTCGTGACCTTTGGCGTGTCCCCGACCATCCCTGTTTGCCTATGACCCTGAACCTTGGCATGAACTCTGTTGTCTTTGTCTGCTTGTGGCCCCGACCTTGGCTTGTCCCTTACTTTCCTTGTTGCTCCAGCCTGCTGATTCCTTCCTCTTCTCCTGTAGTCTACCATGAGCGTGAGCTGTGAGACCCTGGGGGCCGCGACCTGGAGCCAGACTGCAGCGCAGTCCATCCTCACCACTAGAGGCTCTGGTGAACACCTGCTGGCTCTTAGACTCCGCGCCCTGGGGAATCTATGCTCTAGCTCCCAGTGGGATCTGTGTCAGTGATCCAGTAGACCTGCTTCCTGAACCTCCCAGGGTTCAATCCGCAGCAGTCAGTCCTAGAGTCCACTACCTAGTGGTGCACTTCTGACTCCTACGGAGTGCATCTGTCACCTAGCCTCAAGGTGACCTGACAATCCTGCAATAAATGAATGTTCATTGTCATGGATGGGGGTCTGGCAGCAGGGTGATTGGCGGATTGCTAGTAACCAAGTGGTGACCACGCCGCTACATATAAAATGGCAAAGACACGCTTATGTAGATGTATTTTCACTTTTTATTGTGCAATTCAATAAATAGAAGAACCATAAAACAAGGGGAGGGTGTTAATAGTAATATACTACCAACAAACCGTCAGGTGTATCAAAGATTGTCGTCAAAGTAAAACAGCAGCTTCCAGTCCATGATACATCATCACATAATGAGACCACTGGAAATCCAACAGGCTAACATGTTTCAAGCAAAACAAGGGAAGGGGGCCGGGTTTAAAAGAAAGGAGAGTCCACTATATAATTAGTATACACTCATAGATCACTCACCGATTTAGGCATGGCCACCGTAACCAGACAGTGCAAAAAGAAAACCCTGGTAAAGAACACCGCGGAAGTATAGGGGTAACTATTGGTAACACAAGATCCATAGCAGAATGGTATTTGAAAAAAAAATATATGCATTTCTTTGTATCAAACAGGTTTAAAAGCAGATTACAATGCTGCTAGCCAAATTGTATGGGAGCTTCACAGAAGCACCAGATTCCACATCAGTGCCTCAAAGGGGTGCATGAAATAGGGAACATCAAACAGGGACAAACATAAAATGTGTTTCAGGGACTTGCCCCTTTCTTAGAGCCAGAGCTCTAAGAAGCAAGTCCTCAAAACACTTTAGCCTGTTGAATTTTCCAGTTGTCCCATTATTTGTTGTGATGATGTATCGTGGACTGGAAGCTGCTGTTTTACTTTGACGACAAGCTTAAAAGCTTTGATACACCTGTTGGTTTGCTGTTTGTAGTATATTTACTTACCACTGGTCCATTTGATTAACAAAGATCTCTTAGGATAATGCACTAGGCCAGTGCTCCCTCTGTCTTGTTTTATTTCAGACAATGTATCCACTGACCTCCCTAGTCATACAGTAAGAGGGGAGCAAGATGAGGCATGCCCAGTGAAGTCAGCAGGGAAAAATATAGGCAACAGTCTGGGGCTCACTTCCAAGCCCCGGAGATTGGGGGGTTGATTTACTAAAACTGCAGAGACTAAAAAAATTGGTACAGCTCTGCACATTAGCCAATCAGCTTCTAACTTTGGCATGTTCAAATAAGCTTTGACAAAAAACCTAGAAGCTGAGGTTTTGATGCAGAGCTGCACCAGATTTTGCATTTTCCAGTTTTAGTAAATCAATCAACCCCAGTGTGTTTTCTATTTTACAATAGAATAGAACGACCTACCCAACAACAGGAATGACAAAGTCCTGGGCAGGCCTGGCCTCTATTCTGTTTTAATATCCCTTTAATTGCAAAGTTACTGTGTAAAAAAAACAAAAAACAAAAAACAAAAAAAAAAACAGTTACTAATAAAGAACTAACCAACAGAAATCGTGGCAGAAGGCCATTATTCTGTTTCTCTGTAAACATATTTCAACATAAAGTGGATGTAAACTTGATTCATGAAATCTGACCTGGGCACATATATCTTTAGTGTTTACTTATCTCTCTTCAAAGCCCTAAGTCCTGTGGCTTTCTCCTGCTTCGTTCTTCAGTTATCAGCATGATAACTTTTGGCAAGTTCTCCATCAACTGAGATAAAACCAGCCTGAGTTTTGTGTCGGATTGGATGCATAGAAATAGATTTTTCTGCCTATTTGGAGAGGGGGTGTGTGCCTCTCCTCCAATCAGCTGTCTCACTGTATATGGCACAAATCCACACCCACAGGAGAAAATTCTAACAGGACATGCACTTTCTAAACAGTATATATAGCTGAAGACCACAGATATACAGTATCTCACAAAAGTGAGTACACCCCTCACATTTTTGTAAATATTTTATTATATCTTTTCATGTGACAACACTGAAGAAATTACACTTTGCTACAATGTAAAGTAGTGAGTGTACATCTTGTATAAAACAGTGTAAAATTGCTATCCCCTCAAAATAACTCACACAGCCATTAATGTCTAAACCACTGTCAACAAAAGTACACCCCTAAGTGAAATTGTCCTAATTGGGCCCAATTAGCCATTTTCCCTCCCTGGTGTCGTCATGTGACTCAGTGTGTGAATAGGGAGCAGGTGTGTTAAATTTTGATGTTATCGCTCTCACTCTCTCATACTGGTCACTGGAAGTTCAACATGGCACCTCATGGCAAAGAACTCTGAGGATCTGAAAAAAAAAGAATTGTTGTGCTACATAAAGATGGCCTAGGCTATAAGAAGATTGTCAAGACCCTGAAACTGAGCTGCAGCATGGTGGCCAAGACCTTACAGCGGTTTAACAGGACAGGTTCCACTCAGAACAAGAAAGCCAGCAAACAGTTTGCTGAAGACAAGCAGACTAAGGATATGGATTACTGGAACCATGTCCTGTGGTCTGATGAGACCAAGATAAACTTGCCAAGCGTGTGTGGCGGCAACCAGGTGAAGAGTAGAGTACAAAGACAAGTGTCTTGCCTACATTCAAGCATGGTGGTGGGAGTGTCATGGTCTGGGGTTCAATGAGTGCTGTCTGCACTGGGGAACTACAGTTCATTGAGGGAACCATGAATGCCTACATGTACTGTGACATACTGAAGCAGGAGCAATGATACCCTCCCTTTGGAGACTGGGCCACAGGGCAGTATTCCAACATAACGACCCCAAAAACACCTCCAAGATGACCCATGCCTTGCTAAAGAAGCTGAGGGTAAAGGTGATGGACTGGCCAAGCATGTCTCCAGACCTAAACCCCATTGAGCATCTATGGGGTATCCTCAAACAGAAGGTGAAGGAGCGCAAGATCTCTAACATCCACCAACTCCGTGATGTCGTCACAGAGGAGTGGAAGAGGAGTGGAAGAGGACTCCAGTGGCAACCTTTGAACTCCATGGGCAAGAGCAGGGGTCTCAAACTGGCAGCCCTCCAGCTGTTGCGAAGCTACAAGTCCCATGAGGCATTGCAAGGCTGACAGTTACAAGCATGACTCTCACAAGGAGAGGAATGATGGGACTTGTAGCTTTGCAACAGCTGCAGGGCCACCAGTTTGAGACCCCTGCCCAAGAGGGTTAAGGCAGTGCTGGAAAATAATGGTGGCCACACAAAATATTGACACTTTGGGCCCAATTTGGACATTTTCACTTAGAGGCGTACTCACTTTTGTTGCCATTGGTTTAACTTCACTGAGTATATGAGGCTTACATCCACTTTGGATGGAAAACTATTGTGCAAAAAGTAGAACTAAAATGAACAACCAATAAAATAGCAAAGGGCCTGCCCTGCCCTCTATTCTGTTATGTAAACTTATTTCAAGTTTGAAGTTTCAACTTTACAGTCCACTGTAATTGAAAAATTCAAATATAGTGCAAAAGTGGCACAACTAGACAATATTAACATAGAAAATTGGGCTGCTTTCTAAGTAAAAGTTGCAGATTTCGCTTTAAGAACAAAAGTTGTTCAGCTTTCTCACAGGAGAGACAGTTCCTCTTCTCATCAAGAATATGTGATGCTGGGGGGCGTGACCGGATGTTGAGGTGAGGAGCGAGAGAGGACGCCGTGACTGAGCTCAGCCCTCTCCCCCCGCTCCATGCCCGGCGCCTGACAGTGCGGGACCTAGGAGGCTGCCTGGAGCAGTCAAACACAGCTGTCGCAGGGGATGTGACCGCCGCACGGAACCGGAGCCCAACTGCATAGCGCTCTGCTAGGAAATACACCGGCAGCGCCTGTCCCTGTGAGAGAGGGGGGCGCTGACACCTGGGATCGAGCGGAGCTGAGCGGTACTGGAAACCCCTGGAAGGACTAAGCAGCACAAAATCCCGGCCGGAGCACTGGAGGGGTGAGTTGCTGGCTGTATGTGTATCCACAGCATAAAAAGCCTAGCCACGCAGAGACATTGACACTGATATCCTGGTAAGGAGATTGTGGCTGTATAGGCTTAGGTCGCAAGGCAGGGGACTAACACGGTGCTTGGCAAAGTAGCATATTATCAGGACACTATCGGGAATGTCTAAGAAGAAAGGGATGGAGGATGGGTCAGTCCAGCAAGGGACAGGGGGTCTCGGAACCCGCAGCGCTAAGGAGAAAGGGAACCAAGCAGCTACCAAACTGGAGCGCTTTGCGCACACCCCAAATCAAACCCCTAACAAATCCAGCAACTTAGGAGGGGGCCAACAGCAGATAGGTCACCCTGGGAGGAGAAGTCAGGCCCAGGAGAATGGGACTCTGGTAATTCCACCATCAGCTATCCAACTGGCAGGCTCAGCTTCAAGGGGGACCTCAGATAAACAGCAAAACTTGGGCCTAGAAGGAGCAATAGGGGGAGACCAGAGCAACTTGGGTGAGAGAGAGCCATCCCTGCAAGATATCCTTACTGCTGTCAATACCTGTAAGCAGTCAATCACTGAGCTGTCTGAGCAATTTAAAAGCATTAGAGATGATCTGCTTGTGGTTAAAGGGGAAGTGCGTACGGTCTGCACCCGCACAACAGCACTTGAGGAGAGATTCAGCCAAATGGAGGATGATGTATACCCATTAAAGCAAGAGGTGGCACTTATGAAAATCCAACTAAGGGATTGTCTACAGAAAATGGACAGTATGGAAAACAGGCTACGCAGAGAGAACCTGAGGGTACTAGGGCTCCCAGAAGGCTGCGAGGGGAATAACCCCATTCAATTCATGGAAGACTGGCTGAGAGAGAAGTTCGGCAGGGACTCTTTTTCTGCTACATTCGCTGTTGAGCGGGCACATAGAATAGGCCCCAAAATCTTAGCACCAGGAGGGCGCCCCAGACCCTTTATTTTTAAACTTTTATGCTTTCGGGACAAAATCACTATTTTACAGAAGGCAAGAGAGATAAGGAACATCCAGCATAATGGAGTCAGGATTTCAATTTACCCAGACTTCTCCCCTGAGCTGCAGAGGCAAAGAGCTAAATTTGGAGACTGTAAGCGTAAGCTTCAACAACTCAGAATCAACTACGCGCTTTTGTTGCGGGCGCGATTGCGGGTCTCAGCTCTAGGAGAAGTTAGGTTTTTTTCCACTCCCAACGAAGTGTCAACTTGGCTAGAGAGTATTGAGGAAAGAATTAAGAGACGGCTAGGTGCCGTTTGGAACTCCATCCTGTCTCTTTTTTGAATTTTTTTTCTTTTTTTTGTGTAATATTTTTTGGTGCTTTTTTCTTCCACTGGATTTCTTAGCTTTTTTATTGTATTATGTTATTGGTTGTTTTCTCACTGGATTTTTCTTTGTTAATGCAATAAATGGAGAGTGGAGCGGGGGGAGGGGGGGAGGGGGGATCAAGCAAATATTAATATAATAACTTATAGGGAAAAAAAAAAAAATGCACAAGGTAATAGCACAAAATATTTTCTTTTTTATTCTCAAAGGGGGAAAAAAGTCCCCCCCTAGAGCCCGGGGGTTAGGCCCTAAGGTGGGCTTGGGGGTGGGGTGGGGGTGGGGGGGAGGAGGGGTCTGGAGAAGGGGGGATGCTGGGAGGGTGCGGGAGTCTGGGGGGTGGGGGGTGGGGGGGAGAAGGCACGTGTGTAATCAGAGGTGGAAGCTAGGGTGTGGTATGAGTGGACATGATTGGTTCCAGGCTGACGGATTAGAGGGATGGGTAAGAGATAAGGAGTTATGCTATGTATCCCCTTATTATACCTGTAATGGGAGTTGGTTAGTTCCGGCAGGAGATCAAAACATCGCAACGGTACTAGATAGAATGGCCCATTAGTATTAAAGGAGGGAGTGGTAAGATCCCGGATACGGGTATGGGTAAAAGGATCAATATATGCTCATGGAACGTAAGAGGAGTAAGGGATAAGGTTAAAAAACAAATAATTTTTTCAACAGCTAAAAAGGGGAACGTCAAGATACTCTGCCTACAGGAGACGCATCTGGTTAAAGCCACACTTGAAACTTTGAGTAATAAACAGTTCCAGATGCAGTATCACTCTACCCACTCATCATATTCGAGAGGGGTGAGTGTACTGATAAGCACAGATCTGGCCTTCTCCTGCGGGCAGAGTAGGTTGGACGATAAGGGAAGGTATATTTTTCTTTTTTGTTCAATAGAAAATAGAAGATATATATTAGCGAATGTGTATATCCCCCCCCCCCCATTCTGTACAGAGGTAATGGAGGACTTAGCCAGGTTTGTAGCAGACTTCCCGGGGACACCGATAATAGCACTGGGAGATTTTAATATGACGATGGACAGGAGCATAGACAGGTTCCCGTCGAGGCCCGGAGCTGGAGAGACCAACAGGAGCCCCCTTTTGCAGTACTGTGATGAATTAGGATTGGTAGATATTTGGAGGAGGAGACACCCTGGAGTGAGGCAGTATTCGTGTCACTCCAGGACTCATGCTACCTTGTCTAGAATTGATCTCGTACTGGGGAATGAAGAGGCACTAAGTGTAGTGGAGAAGATAACATATGAGCCAAGGAGCGTCTCAGACCACACGCCAGTTATAGCCTCCGTGAGAGTGGGGGGACAGTATGGTAGGGGGGGCTGGAAGATTAATCCCTTCTGGCTTGAACTTATAGGAGAAGAGGAGAAAATGATGGAGGGGTTGTCTGAATTTATTAGTATAAATCTAGGATCGGCCCCACTTGGGGTGGTCTGGGATGCCTTAAAGGCACATGTCCGAGGTGCTCTAATCCAGAGAATAGCGTATGTTAAAAAACAGTCACACGCTGAGGAAATGGAAGCTAAAGAAAATGCAAGATTGTCAGAGGCGCACTTCGTAGCAATACCATCCCAGGTGAATCACGAGCGCTGGGCGAGGAGGCAAGACGAGTACAGTAGGGTACTTCGGGAAAAGGCAGAAAAGATCAGGTCCTTTCAGAGACTGGGCTTTTTTGGAGAGGGAGAAAAAATCGGAAAGGCCCTGTCTCTGATAATTAAGGCAAATGGTCCCCCAAGTGCAGTGCCGGCAATTAAAGGGAGGGAAGGTGAAATAAGAAAAGATACTCAGGACATAGTAAACGAATTTAAAATATATTTTGAGAAGCTATATAGTTCCTCTGGGGTAAATGTAGAAGGGGAAATGCAGGGTTTCTTTGAGGGACTAGAGATAACTCCGGTATCAGAGGAAGATCGGGAAATGCTGGATGCCCCATTGACCCTTAAAGAATTGCAGTGGGCTGTTGGAGATATGGCGGCCCAAAAATCCCCGGGCCCGGACGGCCTGCCTATAGAATTATATAAAAAATACGGGGAGGTACTGTTACCCTTATTGCTGGAGGTATTTAATGGGGCCAGGGAGCAGGGGGCTCTACCCCCCTCAATGGCAGAAGCTATAGTAATACTTTTGTTAAAAGAGGGGAAGAACCCAATAGAGATGTCTTCATATAGGCCCATATCGCTTTTGTGCTCGGATGTGAAGATCCTTGCCAAAGTACTAGCTGCAAGGCTTAACAAAATAATCCCTAAACTAATACACCCGGATCAGTCTGGGTTTATCCCAAACAGATCCACAAGCACGAACATAAGGCGGGTATATCTTAATATGCAAATCCCCATAGAAAACAGCGGTAGGAGAGCAATTCTGTCGCTTGATGCGGCCAAGGCCTTCGATTCCCTGGAATGGCATTATCTATGGAAGATATTAGCGGAATATCAGCTTGGCCCTGGGTTTGTACGGTGGCTAAGGTTGCTGTATAGTGAGCCAAGGGCCAAGGTGAAAATCAACGGGCAATGCTCGGAGTGGTTTCAGCTGAGCAGGGGTACAAGACAGGGGTGCCCTCTGTCCCCACTGCTCTTTGCATTGGCAATTGAGCCCCTGGCGGCGGCTCTAAGGATGGCACAGGGCATGCAGGGATTTGAGAGAAGTAGAGGGGAGGATAAAGTGGCCCTGTATGCCGATGATATTTTATTATTTTTGGCGGATACGCAGGAGTCACTGGAAACAGCTATAAGGATAGTGAGGGAGTTCGGAATCTTTTCTGGGCTACTGATCAATTGGGAGAAGTCAGTGATTCTGCCTATCGATACCCAGAGTGAGCCTCTCCCACACCAGGCATCCCAAGTGGTCAGGCAAATGAAATATTTAGGGATTAATATCACCAGAGACCCATGCCAGTACATATCTGGGAATTTAGTTCCATTGATGAAAAAGTTGAAGCAGAAATGTCAAGTATGGAGACGCCTGCCCCTCTCGGTCGCCGGGCGCTGTAATCTGATTAAAATGGTCTGGCTACCTCAAATCTTATATGTTTTGCAAAACTCTCCTGTTTGGATTCCCAAGCACTGGTTCAAAAAAATGGACAGCATATTCAGAGAACTTATCTGGAAGGAAAGGGTGGCTAGGATCGGGTTGGAGACGCTACGGCGACCAGAGGGGAAGGGGGGCCTGGCGGTACCAGATCCGCGGGGCTACTTCCTGGCAGCCCAACTGCAACAACTTGGGGGCAGCAATAGGCTGGGAGAAGTAGGAGCAGGGGGCAGCGTTTTATTGAACGACACTAGACACGATACAGTGGCGGAGGGATTAGAGGCAGATTCATTTTGTACCAAATGTCCTACCACCCGGATGATGTGTAAAGTTTGGGCGCAAGCTAAAAGAACCTTGGGATATGCCGGTTTTGCGGAATTTTCGCCACTTTGGGACAACAATAGCCTCATGGAGCTTAAAAAAATAGGGCGCGTAGAGGAATGGGACCGGTTGGGTATTCACTACCTTGCACAGGTATATAGGGCAGGGAAATTAAAGTCCTTTCGGGAACTGGTAGAGGAGTATGCGATCTCCAACAGGTCATTTTATAGATATCTGCAACTCAGGCATGCCCTGGAGGCACAATTTGGGAAGGAGGCACCAGTGTGGTGCGAAATGACCTCTTTGAGAAAGCTAATCGATGCGGGCTCCACAAAGGGGCTGATCTCAGATATGTATGGCTGTTTGAAAGCAGTAGCTCAAGAAGGTCTGGTTGAAAATAAAAACAGGGCTAGATGGGAAAAGGATGTGGGAACAATGTCCGACGATCAATGGGATCAAGTTTTGGCGCTGGGTACCAGGGTCACTCTTTCTCCTTCACAAGTGATGTCTCATTTGTATCTGTTATATAGAGCATACTATACACCCCTGAAACTTTTCAAGTGGGGCAAGAGACCTGATGCGAAATGTCAAAGATGTGCAGGGGGGCATGGGGACTTGATCCACATGTTCTGGCGCTGCCCCAAGCTGCACAGATATTGGGTAGGAATAGTGGGGAAAATAAATTTAGTGTTTGGGACATCACTGAGGGTGGAGGCGGGAGAGTGCCTGTTAGGTCTGAAGGGGGAAGGAGGAATCTCAAAGGACATACAGACGGCAAGAGACAGATGCTTGCTCCAGGGAAAAAAGCTTATTGCGCAGCATTGGCAGAGGAGGGAGGCCCAGACACTGACAGAATGGGAAAACGCAGTAAGGGAAGTGATATGTAGGGAAAAATATATCTACAAGAAAAGGGGTAACTATAAGAAATTTAAGAAAATATGGAAAGCATGGTTGGATTGGGAGTGAGTTGAATAAGAGGTAAGAGAGGTTGATACAGGATGAGAGGAATGTAGAGTATGTGTGAGGATGTATGTCAGGTGAGGGGGGGGTAATGGGGAGGGGAGGGTAAGGGAAAAAAAACAGGGGAAAATGAAGAAATTGTTCCTATATTTCCCTTTTTGTAAGATACAGTCTATGGATATGTTTATATCGGTATATACTGGATGCAGAGGAATCTAGGGGAATAACGGATGACTCCACTGAGCTGGCGATTTTAATGGCAGTCACTATTTGTATATTTTTCTCTTTTTTCTTTGCCTTCTTTTTTCTTTTTTTTCTTGATGTATTTGTTGTGCATGATGTATCGGATAACTTTTTCAAATAAAGAGATTTAAAAAAAAAAAAAAAAAGAATATGTGATGCTATACTGAATAGTCTCACTCTCTGTACTGGTGCTTGGGGCAGATAAATATCTGCGTGCAATCTGTGAGAGCAATGGAAAACGGTCTTTGTTTGTGTGCCAGTACTCAAGGGGATTGTTCTTCTGGTGATAGGCTGTTCAGCTAAATAAATCTTCAGCTATTGGGTAGCTGCAGTTGTTGTTGCACTGCTGTGGACCGGGTGCATTAGTGTAAAACATATCAGATCGCGAAGGAGTGTGTTGCTCTTCTCTTGTTTGCAACTGTTTCTCTGGCATACTTTCCTCTGTGCTGTACCTCCAAACTCCTTTACCAGATGCTTCTATCACCTCCATTTGTGCCTGTAACTTTTCCCTTGCACGCTGCTTTTTCACCAGATTTAAAATATTTTTTTAAAATCGAGAATCTAGAAATGTTGCCCAACAGTACTGTCTACCTCCAGTAGAGTGTTTTTTGCTGTTTTTACACCATGTTCTGCCTCTTTTGCTAGCAGACGCTTCAGTGCAGCAATCAAGGGAATAACTTCAGCAATGGAAGCATTAGCCGAGCTCATTTCTTTTTTTAACTGCTCAAATGGAGTTAGAAGAGACAAACTATTTTCAACTAACATCCACTGATGTGCGCTCAATGTTGCTGGCAGTTCGTAATCTGCAATGTACGCAGCTAAAACAGCTATTCGAGAAGACTTTGCAGCATATTGTAGGTGCTGTTCTAACGAGTGGCTACATCTTGCTGTGGTCGTTCTGATGGCATTCCAAAACTGTATCTGCAAGGCTTGTAATCTGGAATAAGCAAGCGGAGAATGCTTAAAGTGACCCACAATTTCTTACTTTTGATACTATATCTGATATGGTGCACTGACTCCCTCATTCACAGCCAACTGTAGTGTCCAGTCAGGTCCATAAATATTGGGACAGCGACACAATTGTAATCTTTTTGGCTCTATACACCACCACAATGGATTTGAAATTAAACAAACAAGATGTGCTTTAACTGCAGACTTTCAGCTTTAATTTGAGGGTATTTACATCCAAATCAGGTGAACGGTGTAGGAATTACAACAGTTTGTATATGTGCCTCACACTTTTTAAACGGACCAAAAGTAATGGGACAGATTAACAATCATCCATCAAACTTTCACTTTAATACTTGGTTGCAAATCCTTTGCAGTCAATTACAGCCTGAAGTCTGGAATGCATAGACATCACCAGACGCTGGGTTTCATCCCTGGTGATGCTCTGCCAGGCCTCTACTGCAACTGTCTTCAGTTCCTGCTTGTTCTTGGGGCATTTTCCCATCAGTTTTGTCTTCAGCAAGTGAAATGCATGCTCAATCGGATTCAGGTCAGGTGATTGACTTGGCCATTGCATAACAATCCATGTCTTTTCCTTAAAAAACTCTTTGGTTGCTTTCGCAGTATGCTTCGGGTCATTGTCCATCTGCACTGTGAAGCACCGTCCAATGAGTTCTGAAGCATTTTGCTGAATATGAGCAGATAATATTGCCTGAAACACTTCAGAATTCATCCAGTCACATCATCAAAAATTACAAGAGAACCCGTTCCATTGGCAGCCATACATGCCCACGCCATGACACTACCACCACCATGCTTCACTGATGAGGTGGTATGCTTTGGATCATCAGCAGTTCCTTTCCTTCTACATACACTTCCCTTCCCATCACTCTGGTAAAAGTTGATCTTGGTCTCATCTGTCCATAGGATGTTGTTCCAGAACTGTGAAGGCTTTTTTAGATACTGTTTTGGCATACTCTAATCTGGCCTTCCTGTTTTTGAGGCTCACCAATGGTTTACATCTTGTGGTGAACCGTCTGTATTCACTCTAGTGAAGTCTTCTCTTGATTGTTGACTTTGACACACATACACCTTCCTCCTGGAGAGTGTTCTTGATCTGGCCAACTGTTTTAAAGGGTGTTTTCTTCACCAGGGAAAGAATTCTTTGGTCATCCACCACGGTTGTTTTACGTGGTCTTCTGGGTCTTTTGGTGTTGCTGAGCTCACCGGTGCATGCTTTCTTTTTAAGGATGTTCCAAACAGTTGATTTTGCCACACCTAATGTTTTTTTTTTTAATCTCTGATGGGTTTATTTTGTTTTCAGCCTAATGATGGCTTGCTTCACTGATAGTGACAGCTCTTTGGATCTCATATTGAGAGTTGACAGCAACAGATTCCAAATGCAAATAGCACACTTGAAATGAACTCTGGACCTTTTATCTGCTCCTTGTTAATGGGATAATAAGGGAATAACACACACCTGGCCATGGAACAGCCAATTGTCCCTTAAAAAGTGGGAGGCACATATACAATCCGTTGTAATTCCTACACCGTTCACCTGATTTGGATGTAAATACCCTCAAATTAAACCTGAAAGTCTGCAGTTAAAACACATCTTGCTAATTTCATTTCAAATCCATTGTGGTGGTGTATAGAGCCAAAGAATTGTTGCTAGGGCCAGCAGACTTCCGCTTCTGGTGCCTCCTTGTTTGTTTATATAGGCTACGGTAGAAGAGTTGTCTGACCGTACCTGTATATGGTGGCCCTGAAGCTCTTTTTTGAAAAACCTGAGGGCCAGGCCGACTGCCCTCAGCTCCTTCCAATTGGACGATCTCTTTAGTTCGTCTCCCTTCCATATGCCCTGCGCTAGAAGGGATCCCAGATGTGCCCCCCAGCCTTTGCCGCTTGCGTCCGTGGTTACTTTCCGTGAAACTGGGATAATCCACAGACGTCCCTGCGACAAGTTCGCTTCCTTATTCCACCACCAAAGAGATCTATTTAACTGATGGGGAACCTGTACTAAGGTGTCTAGATCCTTCTGACTGTGGTCCCATACCCTTAGTACGTATGACTGCAGGGGACGAAAGTGTACTCCTGCCCACTGCACTGCTGAGAGAGTAGAGGTCAACAGACCTAGCGTTGACATTAAGGACCTTTTGGACACCCGATGGTTGCACTGGAGAGATAAAACTGCTCTGTCCAGTTTTAGAATTTTTTCTCTTGGAAGAAAAACTTTCAAGAGTGTCGAGTCCAGCAGGTATCCTAGGTACATAATGCGCTGTGAAGGGATGAGACTGGACTTGTCTAAGTTCAGGAGCCATCCCAATCCTGTCAGTACCTTTTTTGTCAGGTCGAGATCCCTGAGTAATTTTTCTGGGGATACTGCAAATAGGAGCAGGTCGTCCAGATAGGCTATAATTGACACTCCCTGCAGCCACAGGAAGGCCATGGCCTCTGCCAGGATTTTGGGAAATATTCGGGACGAGGAGGATAGCCCGAAAGGCAGGGCCTGGAATTGTAGGTGCAGTATCGCACTGTCCAGGTTTATTGTTAAACGGAGAAACCTCTGAGAGGTTTCTGCAATAGGGACGTGCAAATATGCGTCTGAGGTCCAGAGACACCATGAAACAATCCTGCGGTAACAGAGCCCTGACCGTAAAATTGACTCCATGCGGAATCTTTTGTAGCAAATTGACCTGTTCAAGGGCTTTAAGTTCAGAATCAATCTGAATTTTCCTGAGGGTTTTTTTTACCATAAATACATGGGAATAAACCCCCTCTCCTTCCCCCCCTTTGGAACTCTGCGAACTACGTTTTGTAGTTCTAACTCCTTCAGGGCGTCTAACAAGGCCTTGGTTTTTGTCGTGCAGCTGGAAAGCTGCGTGACAAGGAACCTTTGTGAGGGGGGCCTTGTGAATTCCAGGAGATACTTCTTATGATCCCTAGGATGAACCGATTGGGGGAGATGATCTCCCACTGTGGAAGGAAGGCCCCCAGTCTTCCTCCCACCGTTTTTAAAGAGTCATTGATCTTTCTGGGCTTTCAGGAGGGGGAAAAAAAAATCGCCCCTCCTCTGCCCTTGCCTCTTTGGCCCCAGGTTTTCTTCTGTCCCCCTTGTTTAGGGGCTTCCCTGCGCTTTTGCGGACGAAACCCCCTCTTTTTCTGTGTTGGGGTCTTTCGTTTGAGTGGGAAGGACTTCTTTTTGTCTGCTGTCCGGTCTAAGACTGTATCTAACCCAGGACCAAAGGGTAGGTCACCTGTCAGGGGTATCCCACATAACTTGACCTTAGAGGCGGCGTCGCCCGGCCAAGTCTTCAGCCAGAGGGCCCTCCTGGCCGAGTTAGCCAGGTTCGCTGATCTGGCTGATATACGGACTGACTCTGCCGAGGCGTCTGCTATGTATGCGATTCCTCGCAGAATCATGGGGAAAGATGCTAGGATAGTCTCTTTAGCCGTGCCAGCCTCAATATGCTCCCGAATATGGAAAAGCCAGTGTTCTAAATTGCGGGCTACCACAGTAACAGCCATTTCTGGCTTTAAGTTACCGAATGTTGAGTCCCACATCTTTTTCAGAAGTGAGTCTATCCTTTTGTCCATGACGTCTGATAAGGCCCCCATATCCTCAAATGCCAGGTCTGTGTGCCTAGAGAGAAAGCCGCATCCAATTTGGGATTTTTATTCCAAATGGACGCTGGATCCTCTGAAAATGGAAATCTTCTCTTAAGGGAACTAGAGAAGAAGGGCTTTTTTTCCGGATCCTGCCACTCTTTTTTAATCGTCTCCACCAGAACCTCGTGTACTGGGAAAACTTCTCTTTTGATCTCCTAAGCCTTTGTACATAAGGTCATGGAGTGAGAGCAGTTTTTTATCCTCGTGTATACCGAGGGTTGTATATATTGCCCCTAGGAGATCTTCCACCTCCTCTAGGGACAATTTATACCTGGAGATTTTCCTGGACTCCCCGTCCTGGTCCTCTCCCTCATGGGAGTCAGAAGTGCCACTGTCTGGTTGCCTAAGCTCCACCCCAGAAGGGCCTGAAACCTCCTCTGCCGTAGCCATATTAGTGGATCTGGCAGGAGCAGAGCCCTGAGCATGAGGCGGGGTTGAATCCTGCTGAATGTAATTAGGGGGAAGCTGAAACTTCTCAAAAAGCGTTTTAAAGGATGAAAAAGTGGATGACAGCTCCTTTACAGAGGCTGCCAAGCCGGATTGCTGTTCAGAGTCCCTTTCCTTTACCAGGGAGTCTATGCATTCCTTACACAGAACCTTGGTCCAAGCTTCCCCTAAACTGTCCCTACAAGAGGCACATTTCCTTTTAGAGACATGAGTGGACTTTGTCTTTTCTGTGGATTTCTGAAATTACATACAGAAAACACATTACATTCAGCGATTTTTTAACAGAAACAACCCTGGGGGTGTACCCGACCCACCTGTAGGGATCCGAGTCACCCCCCCCCCCCTGACCACCCAGGGGGTCTGTCCCCCCCCTAAGTAAGGAACCGTACATGGGGGGGGACAATCCTAGGTAGAGAGGACCCCTCCCCAGGGAACTCTTACCTTCGGAAGGCTGGAGCTAGCGTCCGTATGAGCTGCAGCATCTGCCTCAGACATGACTGCAGGTGGTTGCCTGTGTAGAGTCTCACACTGTCTGCACGTGTAAACCGACTCACTCCAGCCTGAGCCCGGCCCCCTATCAGCACCGTGACCCAGAACCGGAAGTTGCGGGTTAAAGGTAGACATCCGCCCTCCGCCGGAAATGACGTCACCCGTCGTCCGGCCTGTTCGTTCCAAACAAAACAAATGCAGCCTGTACCATGTACAGGGAGAGCGGAGTTTCCTCCTTGCTGCGCCCCTGTAGACGCGATAGGGGTCCCCCACAGCCTAATGCCACGCTTGACAAGGAAGGGGTGGCTGATGTCTGTGGGTATGTACCGCCATCCAATGCTGGAAGCCCCTGCTCCCCTGGGGATGTTTTAAGAGAGGCCACAATCTCCCTGATTGTATCAGCCTGGTTCCCTGCACAGTGTCTCCCCTCCGGAGGAAACACTATTAACGGAGGTCTGGCAGGGGAAGTGAGAGTTTTATGGGCTGGCGCAGAGTTTCCTACAGGAAGAGGAGGAGACTATCTCTCAATAGTGTCTGTCCTGAATGACGTAAAGGGAAAATTCTTATTTATTTTTTTTAACGTAACAATTTGATCACTTTTATTGCTGTCACAAGGAATGTAAAACATCCCTTGTGACAGTAATAGGTGGTGACAGGTACTCTTTATGGAGGGATCTGGCGTCTAAAAGACCCCAAATCCCTCCTTTGCACTTCAGAGTATTCAGATCGGCAAAAACGGCGATTCTGAATACTGTAATTTAAAAAAAAAAAAACTGCGCCATTGGCAGCCTAGTAAACTGGAAGTGATAGTAGAAAAAACTGACTCCGTACCAATGGTGACAATTAAAAAATGTCAATAATAAAAAATAAATGAGTTTAAGTGATGAAAAAAAATAAAAAATATATAAATACACATAACCCAAGCTGCTCCCCAGTTTGAACATAAATGATGAAATGGTAGATATATAGATAGGGGGCGCTAGTGTTTATTCAAAAAATATATATAATGAAAAATAGATTATTAAAGTTCAACAAATGTGAATTGTGCTTAGTGTGTACCTTGTGTACTGAGAAAAAAAGGGAACATAGATTTATATAAATGTTAACATTGGGATTGAACCATAACACACAAAGACCAACACAATGGTAGCAATGCAATAGTAAAACTATTAGTAATTAACAGTGAAAGATAAATTCTAAAATAAAGTGATATCTTCCAAGATGTGCCAGTTCCTTGCTGTTGATAGATACAAAAGTTCCTTCACCAAAAGAAAGAAGAGAATACACCTTGTAGAAATGGATATCTGCTTACCAGATACCAATGACCCCTTTATTTAAAAAAAGATAGTCACTAGCGCTTTTGCAGGATTGTGCCTTCTCCCATGGACGGCTGGATAACTGGATGATGATTAGGCATGAACCCCTTCGATCCCAATCGTTCAAGCAGGGGATATATGGGAAACAAACAAAGTCTCCATAGTGTAAAACCTTTTATTAAAATGCCAAGGATAACGTTAAAAAGCCAAATGGCCGCTTACATTTGTGGGTGCCTACCCGGCACTGGGGCTGCTCGCTTGTCAGGGTAAGGTTGGTATCAGAGATCAGTCGCACCGCATCGAAAGCCTGCGTGTGTTCCACCCAGCATGAGACTCTTTGTGTTATGGTTCAATCCCAATGTTAACATTTATATAAATCTATGTTCCCTTTTTTTCTCAGTACACAAGGTACACACCAAGCACAATTCACATTTGTTGAACTTTAATAATCTATTTTTCATTATATATTTATTTTTTGAATAAACACTAGCGCCCCCTATCTATATATAAACTGGAAGTGACATCGTGACGTCGCTCCTACTCTAGCCGGCAGAAGTGCCGGATCGGGTCTCGGTCTCCCGGTGGGATGGGAGGCCTGGGAAGAGCGGCAGAAAGCAGGGACGTCCCCTCTCGCCCCTCTGGTATAACAGCCAAGCGGCTTTTAGCCGCATCAGTTGTTATTCCTGAAGAGCCGACCACCTGCTCTAAAAAACGATACTGGGATGATGCATGCATCATCCTGGTATAATCCCTTAAAGCCGTGGCCGCATACGTGCGTACGCTCGGTGGGAAGGAGTTAATCTTTTTACATTAAAATACTGCCACTATATTCTTTTTTGCTGATCTGTATACCACAATTACATGATAAACTGCAGAGTTTCTCCAGTGCTGAGAGTTGGCATCACACAGTGCCCACATGTGTGATGCCAATATCATGTGACCTGGCTATCTCTGAGAACAAGTAACTGTTCTCTCCAGCATAAAAGACACAACTGAGCATGTGCAGCTTGGCTATTGCCTGTGTGTTAGCTGGCTTTCCCAAGTGAGTTCCCCAGTAAGTATAACAAGCATGCTATGCTGCATATACAGACAGATTTTACTGTTGTGGGTTTAGTAACACTTTAAAAAAAAAGTGTGGTGTATAAATTTAGTAAATAAGTAAAGTTTAAAAAAAGGCAATTTATTCATACATAGATATGTTTCTAATATCTATATCTATGTGGTGATAAATATAAATAACCAACTATATAGTTAGGGAGCAGAATTTCTAATCCACTCTGAGAACAACAAAGAACTATACTGTATATACTATTAGAGGCTGACTCTGGTAAATATCAGACTCAGATAAAAATTTTTATTTAACCACTTCAGCCCCGGAGGATTTGGCTGCTCAATGACCGGAGGACTTTACAATTTGGCACTGCGCTGCTTTAACTGGTAATTACGCAGTCATGCAATGCTGTACCCAAACTAAATTTGCATCCTTTGATTGCCTCTGCAATTTTTATCTTTTGCGATATAAAACGGAAAAAGACCGAACATTTTGAAAAAAATGATATTTTCTACTTTGTTATAAAAAGAAACAATAAACTCAATTTTAGTCATACATGTAGGCCTAAATGTATTCAGCCACGTCTTTGTTAAAAAAAATGTCAATAAGTGTATATTTATTGGTTTGCACAAAAGTTATACAAACTAGGGTACAGTTTCTGGAATTTACGCAGCTTTTAACTGGACAACCTATTTAATTTCTTGAGGTGCTAAAATGGCAGGGCAGTACAACCCCCCCCCCCCCCCCCAAATGATCCCATTTTGTAAAGTAGACACCAAAGAAAATGGCTTAGAGGCATGTTGAGCCCATTGAATATTTAATTTTTTTGTCACAAGTGATCGTCGCTAAATGATATATTGCTCACAGATGCCATGGTTATATGTGGAATTACACCCCAAAATACATTCTGCTGCTTCTCCCGAGTATGGGGATACCTCATATGTGAGACTTTTTGGGAGCCTAGTTGCGTACAGGACTCAGAAATCCCAGCACCGCCTTCAGGATTTCTAAGGGTGTACATTTTTGATTTCACTCCTCACTACCTATCACAGTTCTGAAGGCCATAAAATGCCAAGATAGCACAACCCCCCCAAATGACCCCATTTTGGAAAGTAGACACCCCAAGCTTTTTGCCGATAGGCATGTTGAGTCCATGGAATATTTTATATTTTGCCACAAATTGCAGGAAAATGAAATTTTTTTTTTTTGCACAACGTTGTCACTAAATGATATATTGTTCAAACATGGCATGGTTATATGTGGAATTACACCCCAAAATACATTCTTCTGCTTCTCCTGAGTATGGGGATACCACATGTGTGGGACTTTTTGGCAGTCTAACCGCGTACAGGACCCCAAAATTAGATTATATTAGAAATAACGCCCTTCATCCACCCACTTCTAATGCTGGGCATACATGCACCATTTTTTTTTTTTTTTTTAACTGTGGTGGTGAAATCACCTCCTACAGAGCTGGAGTCGTTGATTTACGTATCGTGGGAGCAATCGCTGTTGCTGTCAAGATAAATAAACCCGTGCTGCAGCTGAATGGTGTACCTGCTAAGCAAATGATGGTTAACAATAAAACAAAGTAACATTACAGTATAACAGTAAGACTTACCATACCTGCAAAAGCAAATACAAAAAAAATAGTAAAAATAAAACATTGCAATCTGTGCCTAAAAAAATATATGCCGAAGCATGGGGGCAATCAGCCCCTAATGTTAGGAGCAAATCGCTCCTCCACCCCTGCCCCCATGCTTCAGCCTATATGCTCTTTTTTTTTAAATCTGGTGGTAAAATCACCTCCGACAGCGCAGGAGTCACGGCTTTACGTATCGTGGGAGCAAACACTGTTGCTGTCTGTCAGGTCACCTGTATCCAGGTGACAGATGCACCCCGTTGGGGTCAGGAGGGCACCGCTATCATTGTGGACCCTAAGGCTAACTGCTGCAGATGGAACTCGGGGTGGTTCAGGAAGGCAGATCCCCTGGAGCACCAACACGGATCCCACAGTGAGTTAGAGCATAGATTCCCCAGGGCGCAGAGTCTAAGCCAGTAGGTGTTCACCAGAGCCTCTAGTGGTGAGGATGGACTGGGCTGCAACTAGCTCCAGGTCGCGCTCACGGTAGGCTACAGGAGGATGGAGAGGAAACAGCAGCCCAGGACAGCAAGGAATAGTAAGGAGGTAGCCAAATGTCGGGGCGACTAGCAGACAAGGATAACCGAGAACACGCCAAAAGTCAGGGTCACAGGCAAACAGGGATAGTCAAGAACGCGCCAAAAGGTCAGGGTCACAAGCAGACAGGGATAGTCGGGAACACGCCAAGATCGGTAACAGAGACAGAGACAAACTTAGAGCACACGGCAAACAGGAAGCCAAACACACAATATTGCATGGCAATGCAGGCTTGGAAAATACGGTGTTAAATAGTGGTTCCTGTTGAGGCTAGGGTGGAGCCACACAGAGGGAAGATTACTTAAGCATGCATGTGTGAGAGTACAAGCCTCAAGGCTGATACACAGACCAGGTAAGAGACAGACAGGTCATGAATGTATTACTGCAAGGTCATGACACTGTCAAGATAAATAAACCCATGCTGCAGCTGAATGGCGTACCTGCTATTGGTTAACAATAAAAATAAAACATTACAGTATAACATACCATACCTGCAAAGCAAATACAATAAAACATAGTAAAAATAAAACAGAGAGCACAATAGATATAGAACAATAGTGAGCGAACAGTAGAGTGGGCAGTAGAGAGCGAACATAAGAGAGAACAATAGAGAGAGAGAAGAGAATTTAAACCACAACTATTTTTGGCTTTTTATTTTTTTGCGTTGTGTGTGTTTTTTTTCCCACTTTTATAAAGACTGTAAAAAAACCTGTAAACTGAACGTTGCAGATTAAGGTCTCAACATGTGATGGCCATCACATCTTTTGAGACCCTGTGTACGTGTGCCTAGGACTGTGTAGTGCTGTACCCTACGCTAATACTCAACTAGTGTGTGATAGCATTCAAAACAGTCACCAATGCAAAGACCAGGTTGGTCAGGATAGGAGGGACAATAAAAACGGGTGTCACGCCTAAATCCGCACCTTTCTACAGACACAACATCTTCTTTGGGGATTTCTTTGGGTAGGAGTACCAGAGGACATGCGTAAAATGCCTCTCATGCAGCCGGCTTACTGCATTTGGATTGGGAAGGTGGGCCACAGCACCGTCTGGAAACAGAAGGGCTGTGATAATCTCTTCCTGGATTTTAAAGGAAGGATCCAGTTCGTCCTGAAGCTTTGTATAGCACAAAAGCATTCAGCAGAGCCATGAAATAAATATACAGACATTTTGTACCAGCGTCTGGCCTTACGGGCAATTAGGTATGGCGCCAACAACTGGTCGTTGAGGTCCACCACTTCCATATTAAGGTTATATTCGTGGACACAGAGGGGTTTCTCCACAAACACCAGTCGCCGCAGGACTTTGAACCTTCGTGTCGGTGTGAAGGGAGGACAGAACGAAAACATTCTTATCCCTCCATTTCACAGCAAGCAAATTATTACATCTCAAGCAGGCTCTCTCCCCCAGCCAAAGACAGGGATCTCACGGTGCCACATACACCGATTTGGTGATCAAACAAGTGACTAAAAAGTGACACACTTGTGTAATAATTTTCCACATACAAGTGGTACCCCTTTCCGAATAAGGGTGACACCAAGTCCCACACAATCTTACCAGTGCTCCCTATGTAGTCTGGGCAGTTCTCCGGCTCTACGTAACTATCTCTTCCCTCGTAAACCATAAAACTATATGCATAGCCTGTGGCCCTGTCAAAGAGCTTATACATCTTGACCCCATAACTGACACCTTGCTGGGAAGATACTGTTTGAATGACAAGCAGCCAAAAAACTTAATCAGGGACTCATCAACACAGACAACTTGATGGGGAGTAAACATGACTGCAAAGCGTTGGTTGAAGTGGTTTACGAGAGGCCGAATTTTGTAGAGGCAATTAAATTCAGGGTCACCCCGAGGACGACAGTGCATGAACCACAAGATCTGCTCGTTTCATGTCCTGGTCATGGAGACATGACATTAGTTATGCCCATGGGGAGGCATAGGCCCAGGAAGGTCTTAAATTTGGAAACCACACTTGGTTTCCAATCTCTGGCAAGGGTCAGCTGGGGATTAGCGGTGATGAATTGACCAGCATATAAATTGCTTTGGTCCACAATAGATCTATAGAGATCTTTGGTGAAAAACAGCGAATAAAAATCAAGTGACGTAAAATCAACTGTTTCCACCTGAATTCCGGGTTGGTCAGTGAATGTGGGGAAGATAAGGGGCTGCAGAAGTGGTGGGCTCCCAATTAGGATTGGCAAATGCAGCAGGAAGGGCACTATGGGCTCGACGCGCCTGTCTTTGTCTTCTTCTTGGTGGCAGCGGGACACTACTTGTGCTAGCCACCTTGCCAGCTTGAACTGCACTTATGGGACTCGCCACGCAATACTGCAGTGCTGGATGTACGACCAGGATGTACTAGGCTGCTAGTGCTTGCTAGTTCACCAGAAGGATGAGCGTCGCTAGTACTGACTCTCTGCTCCATACGAGGGACCTGCAGTTCTTGCACCTCAACGACAGCAATAAAACGGGGTCTTGTACGCCTGACCTTGGCAGGGATCACAACTCTGTCGTCAGAGCTATCTGTCAGGGTGCCGCTGCTGTCTACAGGTTCATATTCTGAGCCTGAATCTGACAGATGAGCAACTTCCTCTTCACTGTCTGTCATGCTCAGCAACGTGTAGGCCTCTTCACTAGCGTACCTTCAATTTGACATTTTGGTCTCTACATTTACTGGTACACTAGGGAGACTCACAAGAGGAAAAAAAAAAAAAAAAGCACCGGACAGTTAGTGACTGATTCAAACGCTACCAAAAAAAACTGTTAGCGTTTGCAGGGATCAGGCCCGACTCTGCGAACGCTGCAGTTATGCGTGTTGTGTTTTTGTAAGTGACAGTGATCGATTGATACTGCACTTGGGTGGGGTGGGCGGAGGGCTAAACACAGGTGCTAGCAGGTATCTGGGCTGATCAAGCTAACACTGCTTTTTTGGGAACCCTAAACTGCTGGGGATGCTAATATAGTTCTGATCAGATCAGATATTGATCTGTTCAGACACTATACTGCTTAGGGAGGTGTATGGTGAGTGCGTGTTAGCGCTACTGGCACTAATCTTTTTTTTTTTTTTCTTTCAATAGATTTTTATTGAGTATTTCAAGAAATAGATACAGAAAAGAGAAAAATGGGAAATGAAAGTAAATGGATTGTATAACCTAAAGTAGGGTAATAAGTGATATACAGCTTGTGGTGAAATACATTCAGAAGTTACAATCTTATGAAAGGTAAATAGGTATAGTATTAGACCTACTGGTACTGTTAGTACATTACAGTCACCTCATGTAACAAGTAAATCATAGCCTATATGGCCATATAGACCAGGATTTGTCAAAGGTCGCACATTTTGAGGAGTTTAATGCTATGAGACGTTCAAAAGTATAATTCCTGTTGACAGCTTTAACTATATCTGTCATATTCAAGGCTGTCGCGGATTTCCAGTTACATAGTATCATTGATCTTGTCTCTAGCAGTATGTGTTACTACAGGTCTGCAGTCCGTATGAAATTTGTCTATGTTTACGTGTAAGATTGCTAATGTAGGGTCTAGGGGTGTGAGCATTCCTGTTATAGAGGAGATTAGTCGGAATATTTGATTCCATGTGCTTTTAACTGTGGGCAATGGCGACCCTAGGGGGGGCCAGAGGGGGCCCTGACCCCCCCAACATTATGCTGGGCCCCACCATGTGCCCCCCCCCCCCCCCCCCCCCCAAAAAAAAAAAAAATTTTTTTTTTTTATTTTTTTTTTTTTACAAAAAGGCAATTTCTTTTTGTTTGTATTCATATCGGATGTGCCGCATCTTACTCGGGCCACCGCTGGAGTAACACAGTCTCTATTGAGAGGGAGAACGTCCCCAGTCAGCTCCTGCGGGTGATTCCTCCCCCCTCCCTCTGCTCGCTGACACTGCATAATGCGACCGCTCACACAACTACGGCCGCCCGATCTGCTCCTTCCCCTGCATCCTCATTGGCAGGGAGAAGAGTGAGTTGCAGGAAGGACTCCACCAGGACTCTCAGTTACTGAAAAAACAGATTGATTTCTCCCATCCTTAGGACAGGAGAACGAGCCTGTAAATTCCAAGAAATGCCAGACCAGCGCTGTCAATAGCAGGGGCAGGACAGCAAAGCAAGAGGAGGCTGGGGAAGTCCACAGTGACAGAACACCAGGGCCCGGTGGCAAGACAACCTTTGCAACCCTGATAGTTCTCCCACTGCTTTGGACCCTTATATTTTCTTGGTATGCTGGTGACATATATCTCTTGTTCTCTGTCACCCTGGGGGACCCCAATACAGTAGGAAGGGAGCTCACTGCAGAACATGTGAAAGGGCCGTTGTGGGATCGTAGTAAAGGGGTAAAGGGCCCCAGGATAGATAAAATATAGATAGATAGATAGATAGATAGATAGATAGATAGATAGATAGATAGATAGATAGATAGATAGATATTTGCATTTTATATTGCCCCCCTATTTTTGTCCCTGTCCCCCCATGTGCCCCCCCTAAATATGAAAGCTGGAGACGCCACTGACTGTGGGGCAATACCATAGCATGTGAAGTAAAGAACCCGTGTGACCGCATGCTCTCCAACAAAGCGATGATGTACCAGGAAAATATTTTGCCAACCTGTATGGGGTGTAATGCCATCTATTAGCTAGTTTGATTGCTAGTTCCCAGTGCTTAACGCAATGAGAGGCTTTATGTATTTCTGTGAATGCCTGTCGCCATTGTTCTGGTGAGAATGTATTGCCCAATTCACCCTCCCATTTTTTCATTGCTGTAGTTTTGAGGAATGTATTTTTATCCCTTAATTTATGGTAGAAAAAGGATATGCCTTTTGTGTTGCTATCAGCGTTTGAATAAAATTGCATATTGCTTTCGGTATGGAGATAGACGGTCTAGAGTATGATTTAAGAAAATGTGTAATCCTCATGTGTAAAAATTTCCCGTTATTGGTGAGGTTATATTGGGACATGACCTGGTCAATCGTTTTCAGTTGTGTTCCGTCATAGAGGTCCAGGATGTTATTTACACCTTTGCTCGTCAAGTAATTAACCTTCAGTAAAGGAATCTTTGTTTCTAGTAGCGTCATTGGTAGTGTGTATGGTATTTCCTGAATATCGTTATGTTTCTGTTCGAGAAGGAATCTCCATGCTCTCAATGAGATCTGCATAGGAGGAGTAAAAGTGGACATATTCCATGGTAACCACCCATTGCTTAGCATTAGTAAGTTTAAATCCTTTGTTGGGGCTAATGCCTTTTCAATGTCTACCCATAGTGGTGTGTCCTCAGTTTTGAACCATAGTTTTGTCTGGTCTAGTCTGACTGCCCAGTAGTAGTCATATAAGTCGGCTAGGCCTGCCCCTCCTATTTTTTTATGGAACGTGAGGTTGTTTCTGGAGCACCTCGCTTTTTTGCCATTCCATATATATTTCCAAACTAATTTTGACATTTTGTGGATATAGTGGATAGGTATGTGGATTGGTAAGGAACGGAACATATAAAGTATTTGTGGTAACAACATCATCTTATATGCAGTAATTCTTCCAAACCATGATATTTCCTTATTGGACATATGCCTGATTTGGGCTTCCAGTGTGGCCATCAGTGTTAGCATATTGGCTCTGACAAGTGTGGATGTTTTGTTGGTAAGTGTGATACCAAGATACGTTATGCCACTTAAGCTCCACGTATAAGGCAGTTGTGTCTGAAGCAGTTTGCGTTCGTGGGGTGAAATACCCAGGTCCAATATTAAGGATTTAGTAAAATTAACTTTATAGTATGAGACTTCCCCAAATGTGTTAAGGATTGCATGAGCTTGCGGTAATGATGTGACAGGATTGGTCAGGAGTAGGATTACATCGTCAGCAAAAAGGTTTATGGTGTGCAAACTGGAGCCAAACTGAAAGCCCGCAATCAGGGGGTGAGATCTTATGGTTTCAGCTAGGGGTTCGATCATTAAGTTGAAGACTGTTGGGGATAGGGGGCACCCCTGCCTTGTCCCGTTGGTGATGTTGAATTGTTTAGATAAGAACCCAGAGGAGTAAACCTGTGCCGACGGGTATGAATACAGAGCCAGAATGGCTTGCAGTATGGGACCTTGGAACCCAAATTTGGTAAGAGTCATTTTCATATATGTCCATTGGACTCTATCGAACGCCTTCTCTGCATCAATTGACAACAGCAGAGAAGGCGTTCGAGTTCTTTCAGCAAAATTCATCACATTAATAATTCTTCTAGTTGCAACTGAGGTTTGTCTCCCCCTCACAAAGCCCATCTGGTCGCGCTTTATAAAATGTGTGGGATTATGTCTGTTAATCTTTTGGCTAACAATTTGGCGTAGATTTTAATATCAGAGTTTAGAAGAGAGATAGGTCTGAAGTTTGCTGGTGTGGTAGGATCTTTGCCTGGTTTTGGTAATGTCACTATGTAAGCTTTCAACATATCTCGAGGAAGGGTTGCGGATTCAGCAGCTTTGTTGTATATGGTTGACATATGTGGTGATAGAGTGTTTGCAAAAATTTTGAAGTATTCATTGGAAAAACCATCCGGCCCTGGAGACTTTCCATTGGGAAGAGTGTTTATTATCTGTTTTATTTCCCGTGCCGTGATTGGTGTGTTCAATGTTTCTAACTGGTGTGTAGTAAGAGTTGGAAGATTGATATTCTTTAGGAATGTCTCAATCTGTTCCACTGTTGGTTGGTGTGTGTTGGGATCTGTGTGCAGATTGTATAGTGAGCCATAGTAATCCGCAAATTGGTCAGCTATAGCTTGAGGATTTATAATTTTTTGTGGTTGTGTAGGATGCTGTAGGAAAGCTATTCTCGTTTTAGTTCGGGCCGCCTTTAATCTGTTTGCTGGATATTTGCCTGCTCTATTAGCATTGGCGTAATAGTTTAGTTGAAGGCGTCTGAGATGTATGTCATATTGTTGTGAGAGAATATTTCTAAGTTTTTCTCTGAGGGAGTTTAATTTGTCAGTAAGTGGTAATGTAGGGGATTTTTTGTGTTGAATGGTAATATCATGTATTTCTAACAGGATAGTGTTAAGCTGCTGATTCCGTTTCCTCTTTTCTCTGGCTCCTATTTGAATTAAAACGCCTCTCATGAAGGCCTTGTGTGTGTTCCATAAGATGTATGGGTCATTGACTGATCCAATATTGTCTGAAAAAAAATGGTTTAAGTTCTGAGATAGTAGTGATTGGAGTTGTGGGTCTTGAAGTATGCGTGTATTGCAGCGCCAGATGGGGGTGAGGAGGAGATTCCCCTCTCAGCAATAGATATAGAAATAGCGGAATGGTCCGACCACGTAATATCATGTATTGTGGTTGTTTCAATATTTTGTAGAAGCCATTTATCCGTTAAGAATAAATCTATGCGGGAGTATGAGCAGTGTCTGCTGGAAAAAAAGGTGTAGTCCTTTTCATTGCCGTGTAGACATCTCCATGTGTCCAATAGCTCTTCTTTGTGTAATAGTGATTGGAGGGACAAAGTTCCTTTGCCGGACGATGTATCTAGTAGTGGGTCTGGTGTCGCGTTAAAGTCTCCACAAATCAGAAGGTTGCCATGTTTCAAGGCTTTTGCTTTGTGGAGCACTTTGTTGATGAATCTTATTTGGTGCGCATTCGGAGCGTATAATGTTACGATGGTGTAGGGATTGGAATTGATATTCCCTGTGGCAATGATGTATCTTCCTTCATCATCAGTAATGATTTCTTTGGGCTCGAAGGATATGGAGTTTTTGAAGGCTAGGAGAACTCCCCCTGTTTTGCGATGCGGCGTACAGGCCATGTAGATGAATGGGTAGTCCTTGTGAGTGCAGTGGGGATTGTTGTGTAGTTGGAAGTGCGTTTCTTGGACGCTCAATATGTCCGTCTTATGCTTGAGAGCTTCTTTCCATAAGGAAAGGCATTTAGCCGGGTGATTTAAACACCTGGCGTTGACTGAAATGCAGGTTATCGTCATTTAATAGTCGTGTGTTAGGTTATGAGGCTGTGTTGTGGGGGTACTCACTGCGACCATAGATAACTTCCTGTGTTGCATGGTTGTTAGTGGAGACGACATATTGTAGCGAGTCCTCTGCTGGTTCGGAGGTGTAATTAGTGCTATGAAGCTGTGTATATCACTTAGAAAAGGAGATAAAAAAAAAACTGTAAACCAAACGGAAAGTTAACATGAGTAACATAAGAAATGGATCTCACAATTGATCCTCGTGCAGTCGTAGCTGCTATTGGTGTTATAGGGGTAAGGGAGAGATTCTAAAACAGAAACTCAGCCCTGGAGATAAACCGGTAATAACTTGGGTTTCACTTATGAGCTTTCACCTGTCTGCTTCTTGTTAGATCTCTTATAAGACACTACCTGCCAATCATTTTGAAGGAAAGATGGCTCTGCCGGGTAAGCCTGATGGATAGGCTGATCCACAATGATGTTCCATCTCTTTAGGGCAGAGAGCCCTTCTTCCAAGGTAGATACTGAGATGGTGATCCCGTTGTGGGTAATAGAGAGTGTGGCAGGGTACTTCCACTTATGGAGGATTTTGTGGTTCCTCAAGGCTTTTGTAACCGTTAACAGATTGCGACGGCGTTGCAGTGTGTGTCTGGAAAGATCTGGGAGCAGTCTGATGTTCACATACTGCTGAGGGATATTCTCTTGTTTGCGTGAGGCCTGGAGTACCCGGTCCTTAACGTGGTAAAAGTGCATTCTTAGCAGGACATCCCTGAGTATTTCAGCAGGGAGAAAGGACGGTTTAGGGACTCTATTTATCCTGTCCACAAGCAGGTCATGTGCTGAGGCATCGCGCACCAGTGTGGAGAATAGGGTCTGGGCATATTGTAAGAGCTGGTTAGGGGGGATATCTTCCGGAATTCCTCTCAGTTTGAAGTTGTTCCTCCTGGACCTGTCTTCTAGGTCTGCCATTTTGTCTTTTAACCACGTGATGTCTTCCCCCTGAGCTGTATGGGCCTCCACGATCACATTGTATGCTGAGGTGTATTCCTCCATCCTTTTTTCCACCTGATGTACTCTGTGGCCTATGGCTTGTACCTCCCTCTGACACTCTGTTATCCCCCTGACCATGTCTGCTTGTAATGAGGAGCGTAGTGACAGGAGCATGTCTTTTAGTAAGGTATCCGAGACCGGCCTGTCTGCGGTGGGGAATTCCCTGATAGGATCCCCTTCAGTGCTGCTTTGGTGTGTAGGATTGCTGTGAGGCACGCTTACCTCCATACCCTGCGCGCCTCCTTGTCTGATGGGGGAGTCTCTCCGCGGCTTCGATTTGGCCGGGCTTCTCATGGAAGGGCTGGATGGGCTTGAGGAGGACACACTTGGCGGGTTCGGGGAGCGGATAGGGACAGGTGCCGGTCCTTGTCTGCCGCCGTGTGTGTCGGGCCTAAGCTCCGTCCTGTCATCTGCCGTACCGCCGCCATTTTGTGGGCCGCAAGCCGCGTAATAACTTGTCATTTTTTGTGGCGTCTAGTCATCCCCAATGTGTGCAGCGGGGTCCCACCCGTTGGAAGGTAGTTCCTTTGGTCGTTAGGTGTGCTGCAAAGCTCTGATGGCTGTGGATTATCTCCTGAGGCGATCGGAGCTCCGGGATTACACGTCCATCTTAGAGCCCGTTCGGCCACGCCCCCCTACTGGCACTAATCTGACGCTGCCTGGGGCAACACAGACCCTATCTGATGCTAAAACCTAACTTTGATCACCCGCCGGGTGATCAGGGGCTTAAACCTTTAATTAGGTAAAATACGGTGGGTGCCCTGGCGCTTTAAAAAAAATAAACTAGCTAACCTGCATCACCTGTGACTTATACAGCGATCACTGGTGACAGGGGGTAATTAAGAGGTTAAACCTTTATTGGGGAGGTTAGGGGGGGTCCCTAGACCTATATGGGGCTAATACTAAGTACCGTAACACTGATTTTTGTCACTAATGACACCAGTACAGCGATAAAAGAAAAAATCTGAATGCTGCACTGGGTGACAGTGACAGGGGGTGAAGGGGTTAACTGGGGGGGTGATCGGGGGGTGGCACGTGTACCTACGTGGACTGGTGTCAGTGTAGTGTTGGTGCACTTACTGTTAGATGTTCTCTCTCCTCAGAAAAAACCGACACGAGGAGAGATGAAATCACTTCCCCTGTCAGTGTTTACAGTTACATAGACAGGGGAAGGAGCTTATTCGCGAGGACTGATCACCAGGTCCAGGCCAGATTTCATTGGCCTGGGCCTAGGGATTGATGGGTTCTGGATTGAATCTGATCGTCGAGGCCGCTGAGGGGTCGCATGCGCGCCCCCTTGTCGGCCGCACGCCCGACTTTACATGGCGGCGATTCGCCTGCCTGTGCCATGCTACCACAGTACAACTGCGGCGGCTGGTCGGGAACAGGTTAAAGAGAAAAAACAAATAAAAAAAAACTGTTTTGATGATTTTAAAACAGAACTGTAATCTATTATATTCTGGCCATACAAAAACAAAATGTCTTCCTTAAAATTACTTTTTTTTTTTTTTTTAGGAACGTTCGTTCGATTTTCTAATCATTAGTAGGGTCAAAATGACATTCTTTTTGACCACAGAAGAAATCCGTAGAAGCAGAATAGAAAACTTCTTGGTCAAAGGAATTTTTAGACAGTGTATGTGCTTTTTGTTCAGAAATTACATTCATTTAAAAACTGAATGTTAAAAGCTAGTGACATTTTCTAATGAGATTCTTTCATTCAGCGAATGTACAAAGATTTTTCATATGAATATTCTTGTCCGAAAATCGATACATGTATGGCCAGCATAATGCTTGGTTCACACCTATACAGTTTGCTTCCGTTTCTGCAGTGCTTTTTGCACGCGTGATTTTGCTGCGATTCGAGTTTTGCATTTTTTATGCTTTTTTTTTGCCAATTTGTTGTGGGGCACATTTAAAAAGGCAAATTGCTGCAAAAATGCACTACATGCTTTTCTGCAGCTTTTCCATTGAAGTCTATTGAACAAAAAAAAAATATATAAAAAAAAAAAAAAAAAAAAAAAAAAAAAAGCAGTTTTGCGTTGAAAAGTCCTTGACCAAAATGCCAAATGCGCAGCAGCTGAAAAAAGCATAGATGTGAACGTGACCCATAGGTAACCATGTTAAATGAACTGTAGTGCAATTCTTCAAAAAGCACAGGTGTGAACCAAGCCTAATGCTCTGTATGACCGTTTTTGCCGTCAGAATAAACTCTGAAGGTTTTTACGACAGAGTTCCGACGGAATTCCGCTCAAGCTGTCTTGCATACACATGGTCACACCAAATTCCGACCATCCAGAACGCAGTGAAGTACAACACGCACGATGGGACTAGAAAACGGAAGTTCAATAGCTTCCGTCTCGTACTTTCTTCAGAGCATGCGTAGTTTTTGGTGCGTCGGAACAGCATACAGACGATCGTTTTTTCCGATAGTAATTTGTTCCGTCAGAAAAATATAGAACATGTTCTCTAAGTCCGTCTGAAATTTGACAGAAAAAGTCCGATGGGGCATGCACACAGTCGGAATATACAATGAAAAGCTCCCATCGGACTCCGCTCGTGTGTACGCGGCATAAGACGTTTAGTAGCAGCAGCATGCTTTTTTTTATATCACCTGTCATCATGGGGTTAAAAAAACTAAATTAGCGCTTTATTAGTACAAAAAACAGATAACAGCAGATAATCACTACTATAAGAGGTTAATTTATACTCTGAAACAGTGAAAATGTATGCATGTATATAGCCAGAAGTAGGATATATAGGTATTATATCTAGGAGTCCGGCATGAAGCTATATGAAGGGTGGAAGGGAGATATAAATCTTTTATATTAAAGTAGTGCTAAAAGCTGAAACTTTTTTTTTCATGGATATGATCATTTTCAAAATAATGCAAATACTGGTAAAAGTTTAATTCAAATGTAATTGTAATGCCTTCTATTACCTATCAGCCTCCACCTTCTCTGGGTTCAAATGCTGATCTTCCCTACTCAGAGTCTTTAAAGTAATTTTTTTTTTTTTTTTTTTAATAACAAACATGTTGTACTTACCTGCGCTGTGTAATGCTTTTGCACAAAGCAGCCCCGATTCTCCTCTTCTGGGGTCCCCCAGCGACACTTCTGGGCTCCTCCTGCCTTCAGAGTGCCCCAATAGGAAGCTGCAAAGCATAGTATAGAGTGCCCCAATAGCAAGGTAAAAAAAAAATTCTGACTTTAGAACCACTCACTTTTTGCCCAGGCATTGCTCCTTCGCACATTCACAAGTTCTCAGGCACTTACTGACATGTATGGATGGTGTACTGAGCTGCATGTGTTCTGCACTGTATTTCCGGATACGCATGTAGACAAATAATGCATTCTGTATGCAGCCCAACTAATCGGCTGGCCGATTAATCGATTATGAAAATAGTTGGCAACCATTTTCATAATCGATCAGTTGTCAATCAATTAGTTGTTTCGGCCCTAGACTTATCAATGTGCCAAGTGTCGAGCATGGTTTTTAAAGCATCGGATATTGTTGTTGCAGTGTGTGATCCAAAAAACTCACGTGCGTTAAGTAGGATATTTTCTAATTGAAATTTGGCATCTATCACCTCGAGCATAGGTTAAATATGCGGGCTACAAATCTGACCCCTTCAATATAGAAAGAGGCCCTCGCCAGGGCTGCCCACTTTCCCCCTTACTATTTACCCTTTTAATAGAACCACTTGCTCAATTTATTCGATTAGATCCAACAATAACCGAGATAGAACTGGGAGGCTATCAACACAAACTCTTCTTATTCGCAGATGATATTTTACTATTCCTTTCATCTCCTCAAGTTTCAGGTCCCAATTTCTTCCCTATCCTAAATAAGTTTGCCAATATCTCTGGACTAATAATTAACCCGAAAAAATGTCTAGCGTTAAAAGGGGTTGTAAAGGCTTGCGTTTTCACCTTAATGCATCCTATGCATTAAGGTGAAAAAACATTAGGCAATACCGGCCCCCCAAGCCCCCCTGTTTTACTTACCTGAGCCCGTTCACCTGCTGCGCTCGCCGCCGATGTCCTCTTCGCTGCTCAGCCTGGCCGTTGAGTGGATGGATTGACAGCAGTGCTGCCATTGGCTCACGCTGCTGTCAATCACATCCAATGACGTGGCGCCCCGGGGGCGGGGGCGAGTGATACAGCGAGCTATAGCTGCCGGCTGTATCACTGGAGCGTGCCCGCAAGAACTAACCACCATGCGAGAGAGCTCGCATGAAGGTGGTTAGTTCTTGCGGGGAGGAGCTGAGACAGCTGCCGAGGGACCCCAGAATACTAGGTTCGGGGCCACTCTGTGCAAAACGAGCTGCACAGTGGAGGCAAGTATAACATGTTTGTTATTTTTTTAATTTTTTTTTTTAAATTGCCTTTACAACCCCTTTAAATATACCACTTTCTAACATAGAACTTAACTCAATGAAAGTTACTCTCCCCTGCATCTGGGCTGAAAAATCAATCCCATATCTATGGATTTACCTTACCGCCTCTATTTCAGATCTGTTTTCGGCCAATTATCCTTCAACCTTGAAAAAGATCACAAATTTACTGAAATAATGGACCCATCTCCCATTATGGTTAGGGAAAATGTCATAAAAATGTCGATCCTACCAAAGATGTTATATTTGTTCAGAGTCTTACTGATCCCAATCCCATCCCATTATACACAAATTCTACAAAAAAGGGTAACATTTGTATGGGGCTCCTCCAAATCACACATATCTATGCAAACACTTTATCTCCCTAAAAATTCCGGAGGCCTTCGCCTACCTAACTTTGCTGCATACTATAAAGCAGAGCACATTGCTAGCCTATCCAAATACCATGCCACACATGAATCTCCTCTTTGGGTAATGATTGAAATTTCAGAATGCGACCCTCTATCGGTTTCCAACTTATTATGGCTTCAGCCCAAAGACCATGTCAGGAAATGTTCCATCCACTGGTAATATCTTATTTGGCATGCAGTACTGAGGTCCACCAGCAGGTGTCTGGCAGTTTGGAACTGTCAGGAGAGCTTTTCCCTGCTGATGTTATGTCATCTTTGGGCCGCAGTACTGGCGTCCACCAGCGGATGGATCCTGGCAGTGTGGAGCAGACAGTACCTCCTACAATCAGGTGTTACTTGAGGCCAATCACAGGCCTATAAATACCCGGCAAGCACTCACATGTTTGCCTTGGTTTCTTCATTGCCCCCTGACCTGCTAGCTTGTGATCTGATCCCGATTCTGAACCGGTTCCTGTGCCCTGAACCTGATCCTGTCTCCCTGTCCAGATCCCTATCCTGTCCCACCTGTTACCTTGCATCCCTGCCTGCAGTCTGACCCATCCATCCTCTCCCTGTCCTGTGTTCCATACCCCATCTGCTGATCTCCCTGTGTATGACCTTGGCCTGGCTTACGTATATGTCTCTGGAACATCCGCTGTCCATCTGCTGTGTATGACCCTGGCTTGGCTATTGTTTATGATCCTGGTATTTCCCATTTATTGTACTTATCTGTCTGTTGTTATTTGTGGGTCTCTGTCTGTGGTTGGTTATTGCGCTGTGTCATATTGGAGATGGTTGTACTATATTACTCACTTACTTTAATAAATTAATATATTTTCACTTATATACGTTTTGGTGTCCTCTGTCGCAGATCACACGGTTCTGGTCACACCTGTTCATGACAGACCATCACAGATTACGCAAACCTATAACCAAACACTTTATATCCCTTTGGGATAGGCTTAAATCTAAACATCAATTACAGTCGCCAACACCCCTCCTCTCTCCTTCCTTAAAAACCCTGCATTCTACCCAGCCTGGATCTATCCATTGCCATTCAAAGCATGGTCATCTTTGGATATACTGAGACTATACAAATTTGTTACCTCTTCATCCTTTATCCGTAATCCCCTTCCCGACTCTGTAAGACTCTAGGACTACCAATATCAGAACTGTTTCGTTATCTCCAAAATTAAGAACTTCATTGCACCCAATATAAACACTGACGTACCCCTTAATCAATTTACTAGATTTGAATCCATATGCAAGAATGATCCACATGCTAAAGGCCTAATCTCTTCCCTCTATTCCCAACTTTTAGTAAATTTGACCAAAGATAAACCAACTTCTGCTCAGAAATGGGAGGAAGATCTGGGGCATACGCTTGACATCACAGACTGGTTAAAAACCAGAATGAATAATTCCATAATTCACACTAAAATGATGGCTATTGAGCGTAATCAAGTGACCAATTTCAAAAAACGTGTCTCCTTTGGATTAAACATAACCTGCCACCATCTTTCAACGACCGTCTTAGTGCCATGGTAGTCTTACATTCAGCTCAGAAAGCAACTCACATTGGCTTTTGGATCAACCATGTGGACCCCCCCCCCCCCCTTTTTCCTTACATTCTCTCTATTCTCTTCATCATTTTTATCCCATTTCTAATTTCAAAGCTCTCCATTTCACTGTTTAAGATATTTTTTCTTTGGATAGCTTTCATTAATTCTTGTTGGTTCAGTTTAAAAAAAGTCTTAATACACAATATATCTATCTTTTTACAGCTTATAACCAACACATCAGACTCTATATGACTATCAAACATCTTGTACTCTTACCAACTTATTTAATAGTGAGCTTCTATACCTTTGTCATTATATGTTCTACAACCTCTCTGTATTGTATATTTTGTTTTACTAAATAAAATCTTTTGACAAAGAAATTTGGCATCTATCCACTGCGCTGTCAGGCTTAGCATGCTTGTTGGTTTGACGTCTGAACTCCAAATGTCGGTAGTAAAACCGAAAGCTGGGATGTCAGTAGACATGAGCTCATGAATGTGTTTTGCAACACAGTCAAACAATTCAGGCGGACGGGTATCTGCAAAGTAGCGCTTTTCTTGGTAGTGTGTAATGCAGCACAATATGTTGCATGAGCTTATGGAATCCAATGTCCTCCACAACAGAGAATGACTGGTCGTCTAACGCAATAAATTCCATAATTCTATCTGTAATGCCATGTGCTTTGGGACTGTCACTTGTAAATGTTTCAGTCTTTTCAAAGACTGTGGTCACAGATGGTGTTGAACTTGATGTGCTTGGGGTACTTTTTGGAAGCTGTGTTTTCTTGTATTCTGCATGCTGAACTAGATGACGTGTTTTCAGGTGGTGTATTAAACCTGTTAAAAAAATGCCTTGGCACTGTACCCACTCTTGAAATTTCAGCTGAGCAAAAGACTGCAGATTGCAAGTTTGGTTTCTTGAGCAGAAACTTTAACACATTTCCACACTGCAGACATGGTACACCTTTGCTGGTAGCAGAGAAGAACAGCGTAGACATGTTGCTAATGCTACCCTGCTAGTATACAGTGCCTTGAAAAAGTATTCATACCCCATTGACATTTTACACATTTTGTCATGTTTCAACCAAAAACAAATGCATTTTATTGGGATTTTATGTGATAGACTAACACAAAGTGGCACAAAATTGTAAGGAAAATAAATGGTTTTCAAATTTTTTTACAAATAAATATGTGAAAAGTGTGGCGTGCATTTGTATTCAGCCCCCCTGAGTCAATACTTTGTAGAACCACCTTTCGCTGCAATTACAGCTGCAAGTCTTTTTGGGTATGTCTCTACCAGCTCTGCACATCTACAGCATGACATTTTTGCCCATTTTTCTTTGCAAAATAGCTCAAGCTCTGTCAGATTGGATGGAGAGCATCTGTGAACAGTAATTTTCAAGTCTTGCCACAGATTTTCAACTGGATTTAGGTCTGGACATCGACTGGGCCATTCTAACATGAATATGCTTTGATCTAAACCATTCCATTGTAGCTCTGGCTGTATGTTTAGGGTGGTTTTCCTGCTTTTAAAAGGTGAACCTCCGCCCCAGGTCTCAAGTCTTTTGCAGACTCTAATTCCACGTACACACGGAATATGTCGGAAAAAGCTGATTTTTCTTTTTTCGACAGAATGCGACGGGATTTCACTCAAGCTGTCTTGCATACACACGGTCACACCAAAATTCCGACCATCAAGAACGCGGTGACATACGACGGGACTAGAAAAAGGGAAGTTCAATACCCAGTGCGCCACCCTTTGGGCTCCTTGTTTTAATCTCGTGTTAGTAGAATTTTGGTGAGAGACGATTCACGCTTTTTAGACTCGTGCTTTTTCAGATCGTTTTACTGCTGTTCAGTTTGTGCTTGTGGGTTTGTATCTGGTTTTCAGTGCATGTAGTCAGTTTGTATCTGTTTCCCAGTGCGTTCTTGTCCGCTCGTTACTGATTTTCAGCTCGCTCTTCACAGGCCTTGTTGTTCTTCAGTGCATTCTGTTTCGTTTGTTCTGACTAGCCAACCGTTTTGAAGCCATGTTGCGGGTACGTGCTCGTCACAGAGTTCGTGCTGTGCGGGGGCTTGGTGTTGAGCTTCTAGCTTTGGCCCAAGCCCAGTCCATGAACAGGGCAAGGAGAAGTTCATGGACCATAACCCTGATGATTTCAGGAATTTTCTCTGGATGACGGACCCTGTTTTTCCACTGTTTGTTGGCTTTGCTGTCCCCTTATATCAGCAGGCAGAACACCTGCATGCAGAAAGCCATCACTCCTAAACAAAGGCTTGTCACCACGTTGCGGTACTTGGTGACTGGGAGAAGCCTGCAGGACCTCAAGTTCGACAGGCATCTCCCCCCAGGATCTGTTCTGCCATCATTCAGGTCCTGCAGAAGGACTATATTCAGGTAAGATTTCTCCTTTTAACATCACATTCTATGTAATTTAATGTATTGTATTTCTTTCATCATTTCCTACCACGATTGTAATATGCTGTGAATGTCCCCTTTGTCCTCATGCATGCTGGAATTTTTAAAATTTAATTTTTTGTCCTTCATGCATATTTGCCTTAACTAACCTCTCCAGCATGCTATCCTGGGACCAAATCCACCTAGCCTAGTCACTTAATGTTTTTTGTCAGCTCCATTGTAGTGCTTTACCCTAAACACCCCCTAAAATTAGGGATTCACCGAATGGGTTTTTTGGGGCCAAAACCGATACCGAAAATAAATCTCTTTCTTGATCCCAAAAACCGAAACAGCACCAAAACCGAAAGTGACTGTTTTTAAAAAATATTTTTATACAGGAGATGATCAGAGACTAGGGACATGGTACAGGAGATGGTCAGAGACTGGGGACATGGTACAGGAGATGGTCAGAGACTGCAGACACATTACAGGAGATGGTCAGACACTGGGGACATGGTACAGGAGATGGTTAGAGACTGCAGACGTGGTACAGGAAATCAATGCAGCCTCACCAGTGTCCATTAAATGCAGCTTCACAAGTGCCTGTCAGATGCAGCCTACCAGTCAGTTGTAGCAGCCTGTCTGTGCCCGTCATGCAGCCTCACCAGTGCCTGTGTCCATATGTAGCAGCCTGCCAGTGCCCATGCCATGCAGCCTCACCAATGTTCTGCAGTCTGCCAGTTCCCATCATGTACAGCCTCCCCAGTGCCTGGCAATGCTATGTCATGCTGTGTGTCAGATCTGAATCGCCGTGCAGCCAGTTTCATCCCGGTATGCCCCTCAGAGTCTCCCCTCCCTCCTCCTACTTCTGTCCTACACAGCCTCCCCAGTGCCTGGTAATGAATGTCACGCTCACACGCTGTGTGTCAGAGATCTGAATCGCCGTGCAGCCAATGTCCTGCCTCCTAAGACACACAGCAGAATGATCCCTGGCATTGGATCAGAGTGCCGTCCATCACAAGAGGCGGTCTAGGAGGCGGGACATCAGCTGCACGGCGATTCAGATCTGACACACAGCGTGTGAGCGTGACATTCATTACCAGGCACTGGGGAGGCTGTGTAGGACAGAAGTGAGAGGAGGAGGGAGGGGAGACTCAGAGGGGCGCATGGGATGAAACATGTGCGGCACCCGGCGGGATGGCCCAGCCCCTTTTTTCGGCGCCAGTATCAGCAAAAATTCTTCGGCTTTTTGCCGAAAGGGCCATTTTCGGCCGATATGTTTCGGTGGCCGAAATTTCAGTCCACCCCTACCTAAAATGTGTCCAAATGTTATTTGGGTCCTTAAATTCAGGCATAGTGCCAGAGGTTCTCTCTTTTGGGGCCCAGAATCATTTGGAACCCTCCCTCCCCCCCAACCGCTAAATCCATAATGCCCCGGGACTGTGATGTCATAAGGGAGCGGGGTCACATCACCCGGTGACCACGCTCCATGGCTATAGAAGTTATTGCACACCGCTCACACAGCATTACAGTGGGAGAGAGCATCGTGTCAACATTGGAAGAAGAGAAGAGGGAACAAGACGACGAAGAAGACCGGGCCAACGTTAGCAAAAGAGCAGAAGATAGCGGAGGAGCCCGGCAGAAGAACCAGAGAGCGGGAGAAGAACCGGACACCGGGAGCAAATGCCGGAGAAGTCACAAGAAGACCCCCAAAGTCGGAAGAAGACCCCCGAAGCTGCCTAATAAATTACTTTAAAAACCTGCGTAGTGTGTTTTTTTATTGACACTTTTTCCCCCCAGGTGAATGGGTAGGGGTACAATGTACCCCATACTCATTCACATAAGGTGGGGGGCTGGAATCTGGGGGCCTCCTTATTAAAGGCAGCTCCAATAAGCACTCCTGCAACCAACGGCCAGGGTTGTCGGGAAGAGGCCCTTGTCCTCATCAACATGGGGACAAGGTGCTTTGGGGTGGGGGGGCCGCAGGGCACCCCGCTGCCCCAAAGCACCCACCCCCCCATGTTGAGGGCAAGCGGCCTGGTATGGTTCAGGAGTGGGGGGCGCTCGCTCATCCCCCACCCCCTTTCCTGACCGCCCAGGCTGCGTGCTCGGATAAGGGTCTGGTATGGATTTTGGGGGGCCCCCACGCCGTTTTTTAGCGTAGGGGGTGACCCTTAAAACCCATACCAGACCTAAGGGCCTGGTATGCCCCTAGGGGGGGAACCCATGCCATTTTTTTATTGAAAATGTGGCACGGCGTTCCCCCTCCCCTCATAATTCATACTAGACAGCTGTCAACAATGCTTGTAGCTCATCGCGAAAGGAAAAAGCAGCTTTCCTTTCCTGATGAGCGAGCCAGCTCAGCGCTGGCTCCCGCGATGGGGCTCTCAGGTGTCAAATCTCACTGATAGCAGCGAAATTGACACAAAATCGGTCACCTACTGTAGCCTTCTTATGACTCACCCCGCCCCTCCCTTTCTGGCAAACTCTCACGAGAGTGAGCGAGAGAGCTGTGCACAATGTCACGTTTAGGCTTTTTACCAGACAAGAAACAGGAAGTGGGCTGTATGAGGTAATTACAGGCAGAAAAAAAAAAAAAAAAGTTTTACTATCCAAAGTTAAAACAAGGGCAGACGATTTAGTAGATACGAAAAAATTGGATGACTCGCACTATACAGATTAGTGGATGTGTGGCCAAATGCCACACTAAAAACACTAAATGCAACCAGTGTTAGTGAATGCATAAACCATCTGTGCAGTAATAGATCACAATTAGTGCAAACAAATGTCAAATTAAAGTCCAAGCATAATAAATGTATTAGAAAATCATTGTGAATGGTTAAAAAAAATAGTCCATAAGAAGAACCCCAAAAAAAGTGAAATAACAATCCCGGGTCTTTCAACCGCATGGAACCTTGGATGTGTAGGACCACCACCAACAGTAAGAGCCTGGCCGCTTACCAGAACCCCATGACCCCCGTTACAGAGGGTCTAGGAGGGCTTTTGAGATCCTGCTGGTCCGGGATTCCCAGGGACAGAGATGGAGATGGAAACTGGAAAGGGCGTCAGGTGCTGGGATGGAGATGGATGGGTCCACAGGAAGGGGGCTCAGCCCTCAGCATAGTATTGTCAACATAGGAGAAATGAAAGGGAGGGCTCCCATAGTGTAAAATCAGATGGCAATTTATTATAGTAAAAAACGGGAACACTCACATGTAAGCAAGACAATCAGCATCATCAATGGAAGAACAAACTGTGGCACCGGCCGGATGACCACAGATAGCTCGTCCTGTTAGATGTACAGCGACAATGGGAGGTGGCACGATGATACGGCTCAGCCTTACGCTGCGTTTCACAAAAAAATTGCGTCTTCCAGGGGCACGAGCTGCTCATCGCATCACCTCCCTTAAATAACAAGTAATGAGCCTCACCTTGGGATCCCCCACACCGGATTTCCGCATTAGCCTCGAGCGCACATATTACTAGTGCGCATGCGCGAACCGGATCTAAACTTCCTAGTGAGCCTAGAGCGTTCCTGGCCTCAGCGTTACCGCGCATGTGCGGCCCCGGACTCAATAGGCGTCACTCAATATCACGTCAAGGTATAAGGTCCGCCCGCTCAAGAAAGAGATCGTCAGGTTCCCATGCACATGCGCGCCCCCTAGTGTCAATCTTCACATATGGTAAACAAACAGGCGGCCATATGTGTAGGGCGGGTGGGAATTAGGTGAGAGAAAGGACAAAAACGCCATATATAAAAAAATAAAGTAAAAATGCCAACTAAAGCAATGTATTTAGGGCATTTTGAACCAGATCATCAGATCGCTGTTAAATCAGATCATTCCCAAAAAGATCGCTCACAGCAATCTCTGATGTTGGTATTTAATTTATAATTGAACTGGGGAAATATATATATATATATATATATATATATATATATATATATATATATATATATATATATATATATATATACACACAAATCAAGTATTGGATGTACCAAGCCTGTATAAACACACTTGCTTGATGTTAATAACAAATATGTTAAAAAAGTTTGGGCGTGAATGGTGACACGCACAGACCAAAACCCAAGAATGTGTCATAAGGGGACATGAACAGAGTGCAAAAAACGACGCCTAGTGGCCTTAATGGAGATGCACACCCCCAAGGCCAGTCTCCTCGTGTAATAAACGGTCAGACGGCTGTGTGGGTGAGCACAAGGAATAAATGGATACAAATGAAACAGGCATAATAATATATGAATGAATAGGTGTGGGAGATGTCAAGTGTGTTCCCTAAATACTAATAGATAAAGACGCATTACGTCATTTTTATCCACCAGCACTGGATATTCACACGACATCGAACCATTTATCACCTGTAGTTCTGAAGGGGTGGTTTATCTCTTACAATGCCCGTGTGGTCTCCAATATATAGGGAGGACCAAAAGGGCCCTACGGGTTCGTTTAAACGAGCACATAGGAAACATTAGAAGAGGGTATGATAAACATCCCGTTTCCAGACACTACGATCAATTCCACGAAAGAGACCCTTCCAAGACATTATTTGTGGGCATAGATAAATATAAACCTCATTGGCGGGGTAGCTCACTCATTAGGGAGATCTCCAAGTTAGAGATGTCTTGGATATATAAAGGTTAAAAGTTATGTACCACATGGCATGAACGTAGATACCGACATTAATGCTTTTATTAATAATGCCTGAATTACGGGATGTTGTTGAATATGGCTTTCTCCTTTCTTTTTGTAAACCAATGTTTATAATAGTTTTTGGGGGTTATTTCTGACCTGGATCCCCACGCCCGGACCACCGGATACGCCCTGCAATTAGCGTTCAGTTTATCACTGAAGTACCTATTAAGTTTATTAGTTCATCCTTAAATTTTTTCTCATACACCTATACAGGTATCCTATTCATAAAGTATATGAGAGTTTTACGATGGCCACTAGGGGTCGCTTTGTCATGTTTTTATATTCCTATGTCCCCTCATGACCAATGTTTTAGGCCCGGCCTGTATGTGTCACCACTCAGGCCTAATAGATTTTTATCATCAACAATTAGTCTTAGTTGGGGTGTCCGTTTCGATTTGACATATCTAATTTGTTACCATATGAATTTTTAAGATATGTACCCCCAATTCAATCATACACACTATATGCCAACACTGGGTTGTTATGGGTGACCGTTTTTGGACGCGGTCGCTTTTGACAACTCATTTGTGGCTATAGGCGTTTTTTACATCTTGCACCAGTTAGCATCTTTTAATCATGATTCATTCATATATTATGCCTGTTTCATCTGTATCCATTTATTCCTTGTGCTCACCCACACAGCCGTCTGACCGTTTATTACACGAGGAGACTGGCCTTGGGGGTGTGCATCTCCATTAAGGCCACTAGAGGTCGTTTTTTGCACTCTGTTCATGTCCCCTTATGACACATTCTTGGGTTTTGGTCTGTGCATGTCACCATTCACGCCCAAACTTTAACATATTTGTTATTAACATCAAGCAAGTGTGTTTATACAGGCTTGGTACATCCAATACTTGATTTGTGTGTATATATATATATATATATATATATATATATATATATATATATATATATATATATATATATATATATTCCCCAGTTCAATTATAAATTAAATACCAACATCAGAGATTGCTGTGAGCGATCTGATTTGACAGCAATCTGATGATCTGGCTCAAGATGCCCTAAATACATTGCTTTAGTTGGCATTTTTACTCTATTTTTTATATATGGCGTTTTTGTCCTTTCTCTCACCTAATTCCCACCCACGCTACACATATGGCCGCCTGTTTGTTTACCATATGTGAAGATTGACACTAGGGGGCGCGCATGCGCATGGGAACCCGACGATCTCTTTCTCGAGCGGGCAGACCTTATCCCTTGACGTGTTATTGAGTGACGCCTATTGAGTCCGGAGCCGCACATGCGCGGTAACGCTGAGGCCAGGAACGCTCTAGGCTCACTAGGAAGATTATATCCGGTTCGCGCATGCGCACTAGTAATATGTGCGCTCGAGGCTAATGCGGAAGTCCGGTGTGGGGGATCCCAAGGTGAGGCTCATTACTTGTTATTTAAGGGAGGTGATGCGATGAGCAGCTTGTGCCCCTGGAAGACGCAATTTTTTTGCGAAACGCAGCGTAGGGCTAAGCGGTATCATCGTGCCACCTCCCATTGTCGCTGTACATCTAACAGGACGAGCTATCTGTGGTCATCCGGCCGGTGCCACAGTTTGTTCTTCCATTGATGATGCTGATTGTCTTGCTTACATGTGAGTGTTCCCGTTTTTTACTTTAATAAATTGCCATCTGATTTTACACTATGGGAGCCCTCCCTTTCTTTTCTCCTATGATGACAATACTATGCTGAGGGCTGAGCCCCCTTCCTGTGGACCCATCCATCTCCATCCCAGCACCTGACGCCCTTTCCAGTTTCCATCTCCATCTCTGTCCCTGGGAATCCCGGACCAGCAGGATCTCAAAAGCCCTCCTAGACCCTCTGTAACAGGGGTCATGGGGTTCTGGTAAACGGCCAGGCTCTTACTGTTGGTGGTGGTCCTACACATCCAAGGTTCCATGCGGTTGAAAGACCCGGGTTTGTTATTTAACTTTTTTTGGGTTCTTCTTATGGACTATTTTTTTAACCATTCACAATGATTTTCTAATACATTTTTATTATGCTTGGACTTTAATTTGACATTTGTTTGCACTAATTGTGATATATTACTGCACAGATGGTTTATGCATTCACTAACACTGGTTGTATTTAGTGTTTTTAGTGTGGCATTTGGCCACACATCCACTAATCTGTATAGCGCGAGTCATCCAATTTTTTCTTGTTTATGTTATGTGTTTGTGTCACATTTAAGATATCGCTGATTTTTTATCACATCTTTAGACACTTTGAAGCACAATAATTTTCTCTTTTTTCTGAATTAGTAGATAAAAAGTTGAGGAAAAAAAAAAAAAAGACTGAAGGTCCACTTTAGGGTGCGAATCTCCGGGCGCTCCATTGTGCCCCCACCACCAGGGTCAGGAAGCCAACTGGGTACCCCACCTATGGGGTCTGGAGGCTGGCTAAGTACTCCGCCGCGGTATGAAAACTGTCTGGGTTCCCTGCTGTGCAGATGACTAAGAAGGCGCAACACCGAAGGCTTGCCATTCTATAGAAGAGCATGCGTCCCAATGCTGGGACACTGAAAGCAACCTGAAAGCTTAACACCAGTGTCCTTGGTCCATGCAAGTACTCTGCCACCAGGGTGTCCTATCGCAACTGGACCTTCTCCATCTCTGTTGCTAGAGACTGCTCCACTCTTTACCTGCCACTCAGGTCTACCCAGGGCATAGGTTACCCAACCTGGGTTCCCAAATGCACCAGCAATTGCAGAGATAACATCTGGATTAGGACAAGGTTCATTTAGAACTCTGCCCTTCCCCAGAGGACCTCAACTACTGGGGCTATATTAGCAGACACAGCTTTTATGTTCAGAATGGATATTTGGACCTCCTGGCCTTAGCACAACTGGATCAGCTGGCTGGTAAAAGAATTCAGGACAGGCAACAGTGGGGATCTTATCCTACACAGACAACCCATTTAGGTCACATAATAGAACTTCAGAAGCCTCAGACATCAGCAGATGGGAGCTTAACCAAGTCAGAGTCCCGCTTAACAGCAAGTAGTAAATTGGCATAGTTTGGCTGAGCAGTGGCCTGAGAATCAGCATAGTCCAGAAAGGCACTAGCCTGGGAATCAGCATAGTCCAGCTGGGCAGCAGGACACCAGAGGCAGGCTTGGCAGAGGATGGCAGGACACCAGCAGTAGGCAGCATGGAGGAAGACTGGACCCCATCAGCAGGCTGCATGGATGAGGAATGGATGCCATCAGCAGGCTGCATGGATGAGGAATGTACACCATCAGCAGCATGGATAGTGGCAGAGTTGTATGAGCAGGAAAAAAGTTCTATTTCTTTTTGAGCTTAGATATTGGAGTCTTGCAAGTAATTGCATGGGGCTGACCAGAGTGTACTGCTGATGGAAAAGTAGCTACAGTACTGGGGAGCATAGAGGAAGGATAAACAGAAATAGAGGAAGAGGTCTGAAAGGTAGCTATGGGCAATGGTACTACAGGGGGAGCCTTCCGTGGATTACTTGCAGGGGAAGTGTGGTTACTGATAGCAGGATACTGATCTACAGAAGGCAGGGAACACTCAGGAGCAGCTGTGGTTGCTAAGGGTAACAAAGGAAGAGGAGAGTCTTGGTGTTTAGCAACAGATTTTACTTTGTGTGAATCATCTAACACTGGGAATAGGATCTCCGACCAGGCTTGGAGCAGAGGCTGAACTATGGTCAGTTTGTATTTCCCTTGCTGACAGCAGCAACACAATCTAACAGCATCTGTTGTGAATACCCTGAATACTGATGGAGAAAGGAACCTGAACAATGTTTCAGTAGCTATACCAAAAACCCAACCTGAAGAATATTAAAGGAAGGCATAAAAACATTATGGCCCTGGGGAGGTAAACAAAACCAACAATTCAGAACAGACCTGAATCAAAGGCTGTATTTCACTAAATGAAAATCTGCCCTCGTTAACCAAAGCATGTGCTGTCAGAATGTTACATAGTTACATAGTAGGTGAGGTTGAAAAAAGACACAAGTCCATCAAGTCCAACCTATGTGTGTGATTATATGTCAGTATTACATTGTATATCCCTGTATGTTGTGGTCGTTCAGGTGCTCATCTAATAGTTTTTTGAAACTATCAATTCTCCCCGCTGAGACCACCGCCTGTAGAAGGGAATTCCACATCTTTGCCGCTCTTACAGTAAAGAATCCTCTACTTAGTTTAAGGTTAAACATCTTTTCTTCTAATTCTAATGAGTGGCCACGCGTCTTGTTAAACTCCCTTCCACAAAAATGTTTTATCCCTATTGTGGAGTCCCCAGTACGGCATTTATAAATTGAAATCATATCCCCTCTCAAGCGTCTCTTCTCCAGAGAGAATAAGTTCAGTGCTCGCAACCTTTCCGCATAACTAATATCCTCCAGACACTTTATTAGCTTTGTTGCCCTTTGTACGCACTCCATTTACAGTGCATCTTTCCTGAGGACTGGTGCCCAGAACTAGAAATCATACTCCAGGTGCGGCCAGACCAGAGTCTTGTAGAGCAGGAGAATTATCGTTTTATCTCTGGAGTTGTTCTCTTTTTTAATGCATGCCAATATTCTGTTTGCTTTGTCAGCAGCAGCTTGGCATTGCATGCCATTGCTGAACCTATCAACTACTAGGACCCCCAGGTCCTTTTCCATCCTAGATTCCCCCAGAGGTTCTCCTCCCAGTGTATAGATTGCATTCATATTTTTGCCACCCAAATGCATTATTTTACATTAAACCTCATTTGCCATGTAGTTGCTCACCCCATTAATTTGTTCAGATATTTTTACAAGGTTTCCACATGCTCCGGAGAAGTTATTGCACTGCTTAGATTTGTATCGTCCGCAAATACAGGGATTGAACTATTTACCCCATCTCCAGGTCGTTTATGAACAAAATAAATAGGATCGGTCCCAGCACAGAACCCGGGGGGACCCCACTACCCACCTCTGACCATTCCGAGTACTCCCCATTTATCACTACCCTCTGAACTCGCCCTTGTAGCCAGTTTTCAATCCATGTACTCACCCTATGGTGCATGCAAATGGACCTTATGTACAGTAAAGGTTTAAATGGGAACTGTGTCAAATGCTTTTGCAAAATTCAGATACACCACGTCTACGGGCCTTCCTTTATCTGGATGGCAACTCACCTACTCATAGAAGGTTAATAGATTGGTTTGGCAAGAACGATTCTTCATGAATCCATGCTGATTACTGCTAATGATACCGTTCTCGTTACTAAAATCGTGTATATAGTCCCTTATCCCCTCCAAGAGCTTGCATACTATTGATGTTAGGCTAACTGGTCTGTAATTCCCAGGGATGTATTTTGGGCCCTTTTTAAATAATGGTGCTACATTGGCTTTTCTCCAATCACCTGGTACCATTCCAGTCAGTAGACTGTCAGAAAATATTAGGAACAGTGGTCTGGCAATTACTTGACTGAGTTCCCCAAGTACCCTCAGATGCAAGCCATCTGGTCCCAGTGATTTATAATGCCCCGTACACACGGTCGGACTTTGTTCGGACATTCCGACAACAAAATCCTAGGATTTTTTCCGACGGATGTTGGCTGAAACTTGTCTTGCATACACACGGTCACACAAAGTTGTTGGAAAATCCGATCATTCTAAACACAGTGACGTAAAACACGTATGCCGGGACTATAAACGGGGCAGTGGCCAATAGCTTTCATCTCTTTATTTATTCTGAGCATGCGTGGCACTTTGTCCGTCGGATTTGTGTACACACGATCGGAATTTCAGACAACGGATTTTGTTGTCGGAAAATTTTATAGCCTGCTCTCAAACTTTGTGTGTCGGAAAATCCGATGGAAAATGTGTGATGGAGCCTACACACGGTCGGAATTTCCGAAACAAGGTCCTATCACACATTTTCCGTCGGAAAATCCGACCGTGTGTACGGGGCATTAGTGTTAAGTTTCCCAAGTCTAATTTTAATTCTGTCCTCTGTTAACCATGGAGGTGCTTCCTGTGATGTGTCATAAGGATAAACACTGCAGTTTTGGTTACTGAAGCCCCCTGATTCCCTTGTGAAGACTGAGAAGAATAAATTCAATACCTTCGCCATCTCCCCATTATTTGTAACCAGATGTCCTTCCTCATTATTTATGGGGCCAATATGGTCTGTTCTCCCTTTTTACTGTTTACATACTTAAAGAATTTCTTGGGATTTTTTCACTCTCCTCCGCTATGTGTCTTTCGTGTTCTATCTTAGCCACCCTAATTTCACCCTTACATTTCTTGTTGCATTCTTTATAGAGTCTGAATGCTGATGATGATCCCTCAGCCTTGTATTTTTTGAAAGCCTTTTTTTAATATGCATTTTTACATTGGAGTTAAGCCATCCAGGACTTTTGTTCGCTCTTTTAAATTACCCAATGGGATGCATTGGCTAATGCCCTTGTTTAAATATGCTCTTAAAGCATAAAATCCTAAGATTTTATCTCAATTCATGCCCTCTAACAAGGTTCATAGTTTAGGGAAGTTGGCTCTTTTGAAATTCAGTGTCTTTGTATTCACCTTATGTTTCCTATTTGTGTGATTTATACTGAAGTCAATTGACCTGTGATTGCCGTTTCCTAAGCTGCCTTGTATTTCCACATCCATGATCAGGTCTGTATTGTTGGTAATCAGTAGATCCAGTAACGCTTTCTTTCTAGTTGGTGCATCTACCATCTGAACCATGAAACTGTATTGCAAGACATTTAGGAACTGGCAAGCCTTAGACAAATGCGTGGTTCCCTCCGCCCAGTCTGTCTGGATAATTAAAATCCCCCATTATGATAACACTTCTCATCCTTGCTGCTAATCCAACTTGTGATAGAAGATCCATCTCCCACTCCTCCCTCAGGTTAGGGGGCCTATAGCATACTCCCAGTAATATTTTCCCCTTAGCTTCATTGGAGCTCTACCCATAAAGATTCCACCTCCTCTCTAGCCCCCTTAGTGAGGTCATCTCTCACATTCACTTGTACATTATTCTTGATATATAGGCATACCCTCCACCCCCCTTTTTTACCCTCTCTATCCCTGCAATAAAGGGGATACCCTTGAATGGTTTCCAGCCAATCATGAGAGCTGTTGAACCAGGTCTCAGAAATTCCCACAAAATCCAAATCCTCCTTGTACAACAGTACCTCTAGTTCACCCATCTTGTCCGCCAGGCTTCTGGCATTGGTGAACATGCCACGTAGTTTAGACCGGTCGCATACTATCCTCTTATTGGGTGTTCCGCCCTCAATACTCCCCTCTGGAATATGTTCCACGCTGACTATCTCTACCTCTGGGCCCTCCCCCCGTCGCCTAGTTTAAAAACCCCTCTAACTTCTTGCCCATCTTTACTCCCAGCTGATCTGCACCCGCCTCATTTAGGTGCAGTCCATCCCTTCTATAGTACTGGTGATCGACTGAGAAGTCGGCCCAGTCCTCCAGGAAACCAAACCCCTCCTTACTACACCAGCTCTTCAGCCACTTGTTTACTTCCCTAATCCCCCTCTGCCTTTCTGGTGTGGCTCGATGTACCAGTAGTATTCCTGGGAATACTACCTTGGAGGTCCTTTTCCTCAATTTAGCTCCCAAGTCCCTAAAATCATTCTTTAGGACACTATCTGCCTCTGACTTTGTCATTGGTGCCAACGTGCACCATGACAGCTGGGTCTTTCCCAGCCCCTCCCAGTAATCTGTCCACAAGATCTGTGATGTGCCGAACCCGAGCGCCCGGTAGGCAACATACAGTTCAGTGCTTTAGGTCTTTGTTACAGATTGCCCTCTCTGTCCTTCTAAGAATTGAGTCCCCTACCACCATTCTGTCATTCCCTTCCCTTCACTCCCCCCCCCCCCCCCAACTCTCACTGGAGGAGTTCTTCCCCCGGAAGCTAGGAGAGTCCCTGAGCTCCAGCAGGGCTGGTCCCTGACTGGTTTCACCAGTGCCACTCAATGGAGCGTACTTATTGGGATGCTCCAGCCCTGTATCAGCCTCCCTGGCACTTCCACCTCTACCCTTCCTGACTATCACCCATCTACTCTTTCCTAGTGCCTGCACCTCTTTGTCTCCACCCGCCTCTGTGCTGGCCCCTGCCGTGTATGTTCCTGGCTCTCCTTTGGTATGGAGGGACTTCTCAGTGCTGACAGTGGTTTCCCCAGATTCAGAACCTGGGCTTCCAGGGAAACAATGTGCTTACATTTTGCACAGCAGTATTCGCCCTTGATCGCATGATCAAGGAACGCATACATGCCGCAAGATGTACACGGAGTCGCATCTCCACACCCACCGGGCATCGTACCTACTAATTTAATGAGGATTGGGGATTATATACTCTGTCCAAATTACCTAACAACTAGCTTCCTGACACCAATACTCAACAAGACAATACACAGGTACTCGCTAAACCAAAGTGCACAGTGAAATGCTTCCCAAAAGTTCCTCACCAGTGAGATCCTGCCACAATGAGCAACAAAGATCTTCATTTTCTAATGCAACCTGCACTCTAAGCATCTATACAAAGGGAAAGCAAATACCTCCCAATTCCCAGGTGTATTTGATATGATCATTAGTGGGCTTCACTGTTATGTCAGAAATTGGCAGCTACACACAGAAAACTGGGACCAAGCAATGCATATATCTTTTAAGTGAGATTTATTTCAGTGAAACAAGACAATCACACACCAGCAAACAGTAAACATGAACAAACCCCAGTGACACAATACCTAATAAACCTAACAGACCTAACTGACTATATACACAACATATATACTGTGATATTGAGGGTGTTTAGCTCAAGGGATAGATGCATTTTTAGTGCAGTGAGTCCACGTCAGACAGGCTTTCATAGTTAAGGGCCTGGTAGCCCACATTTATTAAATGGAAAAACATACCGAGCCTCCTGGCTCTCTCGTCAGCAGTTCCTCTGCTTGCTCCCAACAGACTTAGCGATTCTTTCCAGCCCCCTGGACTCACTGGCTTCCTTGGTCTCCTCAACTCTCAAGGCTGGCCATCCTTTCCCAGTCCCTGGGCAAAGAATCCCCCTTACACGGGCTGCATTCTCCCGCAGGGCTGTCTTCCAACAGCAGCAGCAAGTTGCGCACACTCCATCTTCTGCTCTCACCAGCCCCTCGTTATATGGGCTGTGTGCACACAACCTGCTGGCTATTCACAAGACCCGGACACAGGGTTGGAGATCCTGTCCCACCCAAGACTCTTAGGGATCTCCAAACTTCAGAGCCCCATCCGGAAATAGCAAAATCCGGAGAAAGCTGCCAAAGCAGTTTTCTCTGTTTCAAAGCTATGCTCTGTAGCTCTGCAGTCCGCCGATATGCAGACTGTGTCCACGTTAACCCTATTTTCCCAGAGACAGGGACTCTCACTATTACATATGCCCCCCTTTGTTTTGAACCGGAGGGAGGAACACCAGCACCCATCATCATGGTTGGGACACCTCTTTGCTGGCTGTCAGCCATGTAGGCTCAACCTTTTGCGGGTGCCATTCCAGGTACGTCCTACACTGAATATCACTAGGGTCCTAGAGTTCCTTATACCCAGCCTTCTCTCTGCTCTCTTGGGGTCCCTTGGGCTTATTTTTTTTTCTTGGGGGAACTCTGCCCTCCCTGATCCTCTCTTTCAACTTACAGATATCAGTTTTACCCTTGACCATAGGTCTTTCAGGTTCACAAATTTTTCACTGGTTACCCACTGCAACCAAATCATTGTTAACAGCACCAATTATTAACAGACCACCAATTTTTGAGGTGACAACTTTCAATACCATCCGTGCTCTCTTTTTCAGTGTTTGTTAGGACCAGATCTGAGGAGGGACCACACACAGGCGAGCAACTATACTCTACAGGACCATCGCCCAGCTCCACCTCACCTGTTGTCCAACGCTCCATGGGCAGCTGTCCTAACAAATGACACTGATCCAAGCACAACTCATTCCTAACTGCGATAATGCTGACTGGTGTACCCATTACATTGTTACAGCAACCAATATCTTTAGCACTTTCTCCCACAGTGTCTCTAGGTACCTTAACTTGTACCACTTTGTGAGTGACAGAAAGCATCTCCACTACTGCTGCGTCTATTCTGAGCCCTTCCTTTTCATGAAGTCTAGCAGGTGAGACAGTATCTATGCCCTCTACTGACCACTGCTCAGCCACACCTCGGACCACACCAGCAGAAATGCTCCCAGTCACCACACCAGGCGGAGAGACCCCAGATGTCTCCAACAGTTTCCCTGAGCGTCTTCCATACCAATCAATGAAACTACCCTCAAAGGGAATTGGGAGATCCTGTGCGAAATGGTTAATAAACATTGGTCCCACCAATTCCACTCTTGGTCAAGGTTTCCCAGCACCACCTGTACCACCTGGCTCCACCCATTGGTACTACACAGCACCGCCTGACCGCAGTGGAGACACCCAAGTGTACAGTGAGTGTATTTTTACTAACTCCAGCATTTCAAGTAAAGTTTACGTTATTTCTATACATTCCATGTCTAAATGTGTGACCTCTTTAGGGACCTTTCTCTTGTCTGAGACATGGAGGGGCTCATCCACTGTAGTTTTGAGAGGTTGAGACCTTTGAAGAGACCTCCACTTCCTTGGAGTTACCCATCATCACAGCCTGTTGCTCTCTTGGAGCATTGTCAAACGCATGTCTCCTCTTCCCCTCTAACTCAACAATGAGCCTCTGCAGGTTAGCATTAGTCACATTGTCACCTTGACACCTGAGCTGTTAACACCACATCTGCCATGCCAGCGCCCTGTGCGATTGTTTGGCCCAATTGTCCCAGTTCATTTCCATTGTGGTTCCCTGATGGGCGTCCCACAGCGTTGTAACACCTTCTGTAGAAGGCCGCACAGGAACCTGGGATTCATTAGCCAAAAACAGCACATTTCTCACTTCTTTGCATATCAGATTGGAATAACATCATCCATCAAGGCAGCCTGTAATACCCAATTTTGACCACCCTCTGGTGGCGCTACCTAACACATCCAGCTTTGTACTTTCAGCTTTAGCAGGCTGAATTATATCATTACCAACTGGGTTACACTTAGGGTCATGAAGCTGCGCCCACACACTCTCACTACGTGGTGCAATCCCCCTTTGTTCCACCAGAGTAGCACCACAGGCATCCTGGACAGCCTCTGGCTCCAACACATAGAGATCCCATGAAACTCCCATGGACAATCTAGAAATACATTTTTCAATGTCATTACCACCAATAACATTACATTTACCAACAGCAACACTCTTGTTGGCATGACCATCGGCATTTTCATTACCTGTAGACATACCTGCAGCTTTTGTGGGTTGTCTGTCTATTACCCATGACAGCCTGTGAGCCGCTCCTCACAGCACCCCCTATCTTTAAAGGGGAACCCTTTCCTCATTGGGCAGCTCCATAACTGACCTGGGAAACTCTCTGCTCCATCACTGCGAGCTCCTTGGAAGTTCCCCTAGGTGAATCTACAGCACCTGTCACTAGGGAACATGGCACAAGGACAGTTTGTCACCCCTGGTTCAACTTTCCCAGCACTATGCTGTATTATAGCAGGCACACACAGAGTCCCCATGTCCGTTTGAGTCTTTAACCTTGTTGCCAGTTGGGCTTTACGCTGTGCCTCCCCACTGTTCTGGGTAGCACACTGCAGCAAGTCTATGTCCATTGGTACTGTGGATCTCCCCATTGGACATACTCCCACTTCACTGGGTTCAGTTCCATAAACTAAAAATAGTCTTACCAGTTCCTGCAGCTGGTGTCATAGCCTTCACTTGAGTGTGCTGTCTCACAGGTGTGCTGTCTCCACAGGCTGACTCCCCTATGTGGTCATGGAGCAACACTGCAGCCTTTCCAGACCCACTAACAGCCCCTGCAGGTAACACAAGATCCCTGTTGCTAGGGCTAACTGCAGACTTGCACTCCAAAGACTGTTGGCTATACCTCACGCAGGATGCTGGCTGTTGCGCCCTCCTTTCTGGGCTGACCACTTTCCCCAAGCAGCCATGACACAAAACGTTACGTTTCTCTGGATCTCCAAAACCTTGGTCTTCTGATGACACCTCTTTCCTCTTTAAACTTGCGGTAGTAATCCTGGTAAACCTTCTGAAACTCTATCAGTAATAAACGGTTGCAGCAATTTTGGCTACCGGTCCCTAGGCCATTTTCTCCTTACAGCAACCTTTTCAAATGTTACAAGGAAGTCCCCAACTTCCTCTGTAGGCAGCATGGGTTGCGTTTCTGTTTGAACCATCCATTCACTGTCTCATACATCACTAGGTCCTCTGGACTGGCACTCCTAGGTAGAGACATCTTCTCAGGCCACACTGAGCCATCACTTCCACCACCTGCATGCAACACAGTCCATCAAATGAACTCCTGAGTAGGGATGAGCCGAACACCCCCCTGTTCGGTTCGCACCAGAACATGCGAACAGGAAAAAAATTCGTTCGAACACGCGAACACCGTTAAAGTCTATGGGACACGAACATGAATAATCAAAAGTGCTAATTTTAAAGGCTAATATGCAAGTTATTGTCAATAAAAGTGTTTGGGGACCTGGGTCCTGCCCCAGGGGACATGGATCAATGCAAAAAAAAGTTTTAAAAACGGCCGTTTTTTCAGGAGCAGTGATTTTAATAATGCTTAAAGTCAAACAATAAAAGTGTAATATCCCTTTAAATTTCGTACCTGGGGGGTGTCTATAGTATGCCTGTAAAGGGGCGCATGTTTCCCGTGTTTAGAACAGTCTGACAGCAAAATGACATTTTGAAGGAAAAAACTCATTTAAAACTACCGCGGCTATTGCATTGCCGACAATACACATAGAAGTTCATTGATAAAAACGGCATGGGAATTCCCCACAGGGCAACCCCGAACCAAAATTAAAAAAAAAAAATGATGTGGGAGTCCCCCTAAATTCCATACAAGGCCCTTCAGGTCTGGTATGGATATTAAGGGGAACCCCAGCCAAAATTTAAAAAAAAAATTGACGTGGGGTTCCCCCTAAATTCCATACCAGACCCTTCAGGTCTGGTATGGATTTTAAGGGGAACCCCGCGCCCAAAAAAAAAAAAAAAACGGCGTGGGGTCCCCCTAAAAATCCATACCAGACCCTTATCCGAGCACGCAACCTGGCAGGCCGCAGGAAAAGAGGGGGGGACGAGAGTGCGGCCCCCCCCCTCCTGAACCATACCAGGCCACATGCCCTCAACATTGGGAGGGTGCTTTGGGGTAGCCCCCCAAAGCACCTTGTCCCCATGTTGATGAAGACAAGGGCCTCATCCCCACAACCGTGGCCGGTGGTTGTGGGGGTCTGCGGGTGGGGGGCTTATCGGAATCTGGAAGCCCCCTTTAACAAGGGGACCCCCAGATCCCGGCCCCCCCCCTGTGTGAAATGGTAAGGGGGTACTTACCCCTACCATTTCACTAAAAAACTGTCAAAAATGTTAAAAATGACAAGAGACAGTTTTTGACAATTCCTTTATTTAAATGCTTCTTCTTTCTTCCTTCATCTTCTTCTTCTTCTGGTTCTTCTGGCTCTTCTGGTTCTTCCTCCGGCGTTCTCGTCCAGCATCTCCTCCGCGGCGTCTTCTATCTTCTTCTCCTCGGGCCGCTCCGCACCCATGGCATGAGGGGGGAGGCTCCCGCTCTTCTCTTCATCTTCTTCTTCATCTTCATCTTCTTCTTCTTCTTCTTCTTCTTCTTCTCTTCTTCATCTCTTCTTCCTTCTTCATTTCTTCTGCGGGCCGCTCCGCATCCATGCATGGAGGGAGGCTCCCGCTGTGTGACGGCGTCTCTTCGTCTGACGGTTCTTAAATAACGGGGGGCGGGGCCCCCCTCTGACGCACGGTGAATTGACGGGACTTCCCTGTGACGTCACGGGGAATGCCACAGGGAAGTCCCGTCATGTCCCGTGCGTCAGAGGGGGGCGGGGTCACCGGGTGGCCCCGCCCCCCGTTATTTAAGAACCGTCAGACGAAGAGACGCCGTCACACAGCGGGAGCCTCCCTCCATGCATGGATGCGGAGCGGCCCGCAGAAGAAATGAAGAAGGGAGAAGAGATGAAGAAGAGAAGAAGAAGAAGAAGAAGAAGAAGAAGAAGAAGAAGAAGAAGAAGAAAATGAAGAAGAAGATGAAGATGAAGAAGAAGATGAAGAGAAGAGCGGGAGCCTCCCCCCTCATGCCATGGGTGCGGAGCGGCCCGAGGAGAAGAAGATAGAAGACGCCGCGGAGGAGATGCTGGACGAGAACGCCGGAGGAAGAACCAGAAGAGCCAGAAGAACCAGAAGAAGAAGAAGATGAAGGAAGAAAGAAGAAGCATTTAAATAAAGGAATTGTCAAAAACTGTCTCTTGTCATTTTTAACATTTTTGACAGTTTTTTAGTGAAATGGTAGGGGTAAGTACCCCCTTACCATTTCACACAGGGGGGGGGGCCGGGATCTGGGGGTCCCCTTGTTAAAGGGGGCTTCCAGATTCCGATAAGCCCCCCGCCCGCAGACCCCCACAACCACCGGCCACGGTTGTGGGGATGAGGCCCTTGTCTTCATCAACATGGGGACAAGGTGTTTTGGGGGGCTACCCCAAAGCACCCTCCCAATGTTGAGGGCATGTGGCCTGGTACGGTTCAGGAGGGGGGGGGGGCCGCACTCTCGTCCCCCCCTCTTTTCCTGCGGCCTGCCAGGTTGCGTGCTCGGATAAGGGTCTGGTATGGATTTTTAGGGGGACCCCACGCCGTTTTTTTTTTTTTTTTTGGCGCGGGGTTCCCCTTAAAATCCATACCAGACCTGAAGGGTCTGGTATGGAATTTAGGGGGAACCCCACGTCAATTTTTTTTTAAAATTTTGGCTGGGGTTCCCCTTAATATCCATACCAGACCTGAAGGGCCTTGTATGGAATTTAGGGGGACCCCCACATCATTTTTTTTTATTATTTTGGTTCGGGGTTCCCCTGTGGGGAATTCCCATGCCGTTTTTATCAATGAACTTCTATGTGTATTGTCGGCAATGCAATAGCCGCGGGTAGTTTTAAATGAGTTTTTTCCTTCCAAATGTCATTTTGCTGTCAGACTGTTCTAAACACAGGAAACATGCGCCCCTTTACAGGCATACTATAGACACCCCCCAGGTACGAAATTTAAAGGGATATTACACTTTTATTGTTTGACTTTAAGCATTAATAAAATCACTGCTCCTGAAAAAACGTCCGTTTTTAAAACTTTTTTTTGCATTGATCCATGTCCCCTGGGGCAGGACCCGGGTCCCCAAACACTTTTTATGACAATAACTTGCATATAAGCCTTTAAAATTAGCACTTTTGATTTCTCCCATAGACTTTTAAAGGGTGTTCCGCGGCATTCGAATTTGCCGCGAACACCCCAAATTGTTCGCTGTTCGGCGAACTTGCGAACAGCCAATGTTCGAGTAGAACATGAGTTCGACTCGAACTCGAAGCTCATCCCTACTCCTGAGCAATGCTGTTCACCTGTCTGCCACACAGCTAGCAGCAGTTCCTGACACGACCCACCACTAGAGCAGAGACCTGTATTTCACAGTCTATATGCCCGCATCCAACAACCACTTGTGATATTGGGGGTGTTTAGCTCAAGGGATAGATTAATTTTTAGTGCAGTGAGTCCATGTCAGGCAGGCATTTGTAGATAAGGGCCTGATAGCCCACATTTATTAAATGGAAAAACAAAAACACAAGTCCATTCAGGATTCCCATGCAGGGGTTCAAACATCATTTAGCACTCAAATGAAAAACATACCGAGCCTCCTGGCTCTCTCATCAGCAGTTCCTCTGCTTGCTCCCAACAGACTTAGCAATTCATTCCAGCCCCCTGGACTCACTGGCTTCCTTAGTCTCCTCGACTCTCAAGGCTGGCCATCTTTTCCCAGTCCCTGGGAAAAGAATCACCCTTACATGGGCTGCAGTCTCCCGCTGGGCAGACAGCTTTCCAGACTCAGGTTTGTCTTCCAACAGCAGCAGCAAGCTGCTCACACTCCACCTTCCACTCTCACCAGCCCCTTGTTATATGGGCTGTGTGCACCTGGGCACACAACCTGCTGGCTATCCACAAGACCCGGACACAGGGTTGGAGATCCCAAACTACAGGGCCCCATTCGGAAATAAATATAATCCGGAGAAAGCTGCCAAAGCAGTTTTCTCCATTTCAAAGCTATGCTCTGTAGCTCTGCAGTCCGCCGATATGCAGATTCTGTGTCCACTTTAACCCCATTTTCCCAAGGACAGGGACTCTCACCATTACAATACACAATGAAGGACAAGGGTAACAAGGAATACCAGGGATACAAGGAAGGGGGGAATCAAGACTGGGTACAAGAACCAGAAGAAGGAGGAGTAAGCAGCAATGTACATTATGCAAGAACAGCTCAGGAGCAGAATACTTAGGAATCAGGATTTGGCAGCAAGGATGGCAATCAAAACAGTGACAGGTGGAGCTGATCACTGAAGCCTGCTGGCTTCTGGGAGACACCTGCTGGTGGACACTGTAACTGCAGCAATCAGCTCAGAGCACCACAGTGCCACCAGCAGACGAACTCAGTCCTAACACCTAAAGACTGCATACTAAGGATACCTCCTGACACTGAAGTATAAATGAATGACTACCTTTTTTCATGAAACCCTATGCAAAAAAATGAAAGCCAGGGGATATATGCAAGCTCCACCCCCCACCCCCACGTTCTAGGCCTGGCTTGCAAAGGTTAATTATTCCCTGCCCTACAAAAAACACATTTACCTCCACAAAAGGGTGCTCCTCCACATATAATACAATATAGGACCACTGATTACAACAAGCCAGCCCTTGTGCACTTGTGTATAGCTGCCCTTATTTTTTGCCGAATTCTGGGATTAGTGTTACCCCTACCTCGCCTGTTCTTCCTAAACCAACTGACTCCTCATGATGCATCTCAAACAACTAATAGAAGTTGTAATTGTCACTATGTTTATTTATGGAATATCTGCCATATTGAAGACCTAGTTACCTGTATAAGTTTACATATATTGCTGCTCTGGTGTCTATATGTGCGCCCCTGCAACCACAGATGTATGCCCATTTACCCCATCTTTGTAGTAATTAAGTTAACTATATTTGTACTCTTTTCTTTTATGCTGTACACTTTGTAATGTTAATTCTTTCAATAAAAAATTACCTCAGAGTCTTCCTAAAGGGCCCCAACTATAGACGGCAGAAGAAAAAAAACTGCACAAACGTTCTTAAAGGACCCCAAGGATAGATGTTGGAAAAACATCATAAAGGGCTGCACCTTCCGTAAAACCATTTCCTACCCATTCGGATTAGGCCTAGCACAGCTGCTATTAGGACACATTGGCAGCATAGTCCAGCAACTTGTTAGATCCAGCTTTATTGCTGCTCACTGGTGCACTTCATACATTAAGATTACCCTCTCTAACTGGTTTGGTTCCTGCTTTTGATAGAGCGTTATTGGGTAATAGGAATTATTTGCCATACTTCACTGTTTACTTGTTTTTACGCTCAACCTGGTGTGTCAGAGCAGCTAAGGCCCTTGGGAAGGTCCAGGCAAAGAACAAAGGACCCATCTAATTCAGCAGCTCTTGTCAGTGTAGTGTTACACTCACATACATGAATTTGTACTGGATAATAAAATGTACTGGCTAAGTGGTTAGCACTTCCGCCTAGCAGCACTGAGATCCCCAGTTTGAATCCCAACCACAACACTACCTGCATGGAGTTTCAATGATCTCCCTGTTCACTCATGGGTTGCCTTCCTGGTACTCCAAAGACATGCTGGTAAGTTAATTGGATCCTGTCTAATTTGGCCCTAGTAAGTGTATGAATTAATGTGAATTAGGGCAAGGCCTCATGTGAATCTACCATATACATGTAAATTGACAGCAATAGATATATATATATATATATATATATATATAACGCTGGTAGATTTTTTAATTAGAGGAAGTTAAATTTGCCTCTCTTCCAGCTTGGCTGAGTTGCATGTAGTTCCACACTGTGCTGGTGGGTGTCGTTGTCACCATGGGCTGGTGTTGGAAAAGCAACGTGTTGAAGCGTATGAGTGCTCCTCTGTCCCGGAGACAACACGGTGGAGGTGGTCCTCCGAGTTGCATTCTGGGAGAGGGTATTTATGGGACATACGCCATGTTTAGGGGTTCGTTTTCACCCACCTGCTGGCCCTTCTGGCCGACAGGTATGCGTTAAGAGTACCACCTCGTGGTCCTCCGTTCCGGAGGCCCACGTCTCTGCGGCGTGTGGGTGGGTCCAGAAGCCTGTCTGGGGCCTACCACAGCAGCAGAGGAACGGTCCTGAGCTGTCTATCCTGAGAGAAGAAGCTGGACAACTGAGGAGATCCCAGGGGAGGACCCGTTATGGAAGGATCATGCAGAGTGCTGGTCTGGAGAGGGACCTGGTGACTCGGTTGGAGGACGTATCCTGAAGTAGTCCTACTGCATAGTACTGCCGGGTTGGCTTAAAAAGGTTCAAGTACTGTGTCTGACATTTATTGCAAACCAATACATCCTGTGGCAGAGGATCGTACGTGTTTTATTCCAAACAATCCTGTGGCAGAGACTTTTGTTCGTGCTGCGTACTGGCTGCTAGGCAAGTGAGAGAGGCTTATCCAGGCGGGCAAAGATTGGGTCCCACAAGGGGGAGTGCATTCAACCATTCAACCGCAAGTGTTCAATTCCAGAGAATGTTCTAAAGAATACTAAGGAAAGGTATTTGAGCTTCCCTGCAACTTTCCTTCTGGCTTTTTCCTGCTACTTCCTTTATTATTTGTTCATTAAAGCATTGAAAAATCTACTCAAGCGTTAGTGTCTACATCGTCCAGAGGTAAACTCAACGGGACCCTAGACCCGGTGCCAGTGAAACAGAGGTATCAAGAGTGAAGGTAACAGCCTGCTTTAAACCAGCAGCTCCACCGAGAGTTAGTGCTACATGTGGGGGCGTCGTCCAGGATTTGTTAGCCATCAGTTCTTGCAACCTGGAGAAGTGTTTCACCGGGAGTTTACAGTGAGAACTGCACTTTGTCATTTTCTCAGGAAAAGAAGAGGTTAAAAGTTGCAGGACTTTATTTCTGAGTGCGTAGGCTGTGGGCACCAGTAAAAGCCTGGGAGCTACGTGATCAGAAGAACAAGTGGGAGGAGCCTACCCTACTTGATACCGCGTGGGACGCGTGTATGTGTTTGGCGCCACAGAAGGAGAGGCCTCGTGATCGTGCTGAGAAGATCAGAGTGTGGCCATGTCTTTTCCAGTGGGACCAAGAATGTTCCCTGCGAGCACCGTGTCGAGTACTGTGCTGACCGGAAACCTGCTTACAGATACTGGTATTCGTGTGAAGCCGCAGGGGAGGTTTGTTCTCTATACCGTTGGAGATATCTAAGGGCTGGCCATGATTTTCCACAAATGTGAAGGACTGGCCGTACATTTCCGTCCATTTGGTTGCTGCCCGCAATGTGGAGAATATTTGTTTGTGGTGGAGCAACCTACCATGTCGCCCCGTGCTTATCGTATGGACTGGGCTACAGGTGTCGCCACAGTAGAAGCTGCTACTCCTGCTGAAAGAGAAAGGCAGGCCGTGACTTTGCCTGTTGATGCCAAGAATGTTCCGGAGAGAGACACTGCCGTTACCGATTCATCAGCGGACATTGCTTTGATTTCCGCGTCCACTACGCCTATCCCTGTTGTACCTGTCCAGAGGAAGGTGGGATATGTGAAGGCTTTCCGCAGCCGTGGCCGAGGCCTACCCCAGAGACTACCCGAACCGGATCCAACAAAGTCCACGACAGGAACGGGTGAGCAATTAATGGGGAATGTATCCGGGACTGTAAATAAATATCTGCCAGCGGAAGAGCTGGGAGATTCGGAGATAGAATCAATGTCGGATCTCTCCGGTGATGATGACCTATTTGAGACTATGTCACAAGAACTGTTATGGGCCCAAGGCGAGGATGTCGCCTCTGCTATGACTTTCCCTGAATGGACAGCCCTGAGTTCTGGGAAGACATCACCTTGTGTGGAGCCACACAGCACTGTAAATGAGACATTGTCAAAATTTGCTAGTTCACTTCGGACACCGGCTGGGTCTATGGTGAGCAAGTCATTGGATTCATGTGTGCCTCCTGGTATGGGAAAAAATAGATCCTTACCGAAACGTGCACGTTTGCAGAGAATGTTGAACAAGCGTGTAGCCCCAGAATATGGTTTGGAGTTCCCTTATGTCCCTCAGGACATAATGCAAGTGACTGAAGCTAACCAGGAGCTTTGGTACAGTGAAGCTGTTTAGGACTATTTGTCTGTGCCCAAGCCTTTCCGAAAAACTGGATGTTCTGTTGCTATGGATGAACGCTTCAGTGGATGTTTTATGCACTGGAACTATGGTCGGCACATTCATGCTGACAAAGTGGTCATTTGCAGACCCGGAAAAGATGACGTTGTATATTTCATCACTACAGTGGATAAACTGGGAAAAACAAACACTGACATTGCCAGATCCCCGGTTTTATTGGTAATTATGGACAAAAGAACTTTGGGATAGTTAGTTAGTGTCAGTATATAGAGATCTTCGTGGTCAAGATCTGAATACTCATCTCAGTGTTTCAAATCCAAGGACTTCTTTTTGCTAGCCGGATTTCTTTCATTTAAGAAAAAAAAAAAGTGTGTGTGTGTGTGTGTGTATAATACATACATACATATATACCGTATTTATCGGCATATAACATGCACTTTTTTTCCCCTGAAAATCAGGGGAAAATCGTGGGTGCGTGTTATAGGCCGATCCCCGCCGATTTCTGTGTCATCGGAGCGATCGCGGTGATTGCCGCGGTCGCCGCCGACATACACAGCCGTGGGTAGATTTAAATATGGCGCCGAGACTGCAGGGAGCCGAGATACACATACCCGAGTGTTCTCGGCTTTTTTCGGCGCCGCTGTCACGCCCAGTCCCGCCCCGTCCTGCCCCTGGACCTGTGTTATGTCCATCATAGGGCGGGACTGGGCGTGACTGTGAGCGGCACCGAAAAAAGCCGAGAACACTCGGGTATGTGTATCTCGGCTCCCTGCAGTCTCGGCGCCATATTTAAATCTACACAGAGTGCACAAAGCTGCACTGGCATGGCTGGACTGGGGCAAACCTGCACTAACAAAGCTGCACTGACACTGAAAAGGCTGCAGATGGACAGATAAGGCTGCATTGATGGGCATTTTAATGTAAGTTTTTTTTTCTTAAACTTCCCTCCTAAACTTGGGGTGCGTGTTATACGCCGATATAGATATAGACTCCTAAAGATTATTCTGATGTAGATAATGGGAAGAGAGTTGCATTTTTTTTTCAAATGAGACTTTGCTCCTGAAACTGTATAGGTTGCATGTGTGTTTAATATGTTTTCCTTTTCAGGAACCATTTGATCTCCTATCAAGCTGTTAGGATTTTCAGCTAGATAGATAGTGGGGTTATGTACAGTCATAGCATGGTTTTGTTTGCGGATGTGAACATATTGTTTTACAAATGTTAATCTTATAATGTCTTTTTACTGTCTTTCCTTCTTCTTTGTCTAAATCCAAGTTTTAAGCTCAAATACCTGCTCTCAGGCTTGGGAGTTATTTCTGTGACAGACCTTGAGGACAGCGTCTATTGTAGTGGGGGGGGGGGGGGGGGGGAGTATGTAGCACTGGTAAATTTTTTAAATCTAGTTTGTTGGAGGAAGTTAGATTTGCCTCTGTTCCAGCTTGGCTGAGTTGCATGTAGTTCCACACTGTGCCGGTGGGTGGGTGTCGTCGTCACCATCGGCTGGTGTTGGAAAAGCAACGTGTTGAAGCGTATGAGTGCTCCTCTGTCCCGGAGACAACTCGGTGGAGGTGGTCCTCCGAGTTGCATTCTGGGAGAGGCTATTTATGGGACAGATGCCATGTTTAGGGGTTCGTTTTCAGCCACCTGCTGGCCCTCCTGGCCGACAGGTATGCGTTAAGAGTACCACCTCGTGGTCCTCCGTTCCGGAGGCCCACGTTGCTGCGGCGTGTTGGTGGGCCCAGAAGCCATTCTGGGGCCCACCACAGCCGCGAGGCAGAGGATCCTGTGGCAGAGGATCGTACGGGTTTTATTCCAAACAAGTCTGTGGCAGAGACTTTTGTTCATGCTGCGTACTGGCTGCTAGGCAAGTGAGAGAGGCTTATCCAGGCGGGCAAAGATTGGGTCCCACAAGGGGGAGCGCATTCAACCATTCAACCGCAAGTGTTCAATTCCAGGGAATGTTCTAAAGAATACTAAGGAAAGGTATTTGAGCTTCCCTGCAACTTTCCTTTTGCCTTTTTCCTGCTACTTCCTTTATTATTTGTTCATTAGAGCATTGAAAAATCTACTCAAGCGTTAGTGTCTACATCGTCCAGAGGTAAACTCAACAGGACCCTAGACCCGGTTCCGGTGAAACAGAGGTATCAAGAGTGAAGGTAACAGCCCGCAAACCAGCAGCTCCACCGAGAGTTAGTGCTACATACACACACACACACACACACACACACACAATCATACATACATATACATACATATATATATATATATATATATATATTTTAATTAAACACCCTTTCAGAAAGATGGTTTTATAGTTTATATTCAGCATATTGTTTCCTAATAAAACCTTTGCTCTACAGTTATGAGTCACCCTCTTGAGTTAACAATAGACAGTGTAAAACAAACACATTCACCTGCATGCATATGTTGAGCTAAATTAACTTTTGTCATGTTAATAATACTTGAGTCAAGATTTTGCAGTTTCTTTGCTGTAATCAGCTGGTGAGAGAGTCTGAGTCAACCTTTCGTTACCATGGAGCTTCAGAAATCGGAATTTGTATTGCAATAGTATTATATTGCAAGATATGTTTTGTGTAAAGAGAAAATAAATAATAGATTTGTATCAATCTTAGGTTTCTTTTTATAAAGAGACTCAAGAATGAAAAATGTATATGGGCTGCCATTGCTGGTCCTCTTTACAAAACACTATTTGCATGGCTGTGTCTGGCTTGATTCACAGGCTTCGAAGAAGCATGCTGTAAATAAGTTTCAGAATTCCTTTACAATATACAACTCAGAAGGCACTTAAGCCAAAGCATCTGCATGACTGCCACATAACCAACATTCTCAAAGGAGAGCTTAGCTTTGGCAGTCAATTTACTTTTCTCCTGACTGAGCCAACTAAAAACTTTTTATCTGTTGTAAAGTTTGGAGGATAATAGCTCCATTGGACAAAGTGCATAAACCGTTTAAACTTTAATCAAAAAGGCTTTTATTTGTAAGCAAATCAAAAATAAAGCTTCATTCTGCACACAACACAAAAATATAAAACAAAGTCCACTTATCTTCAGCATAAAATAAAGTCCGCTTATCTTCAGCACAAAGAAAATTAAAGAAAAGGCACATACCATTTGTGGCCGGGTCTTCACCCCAGAGTTTTAAGAGTCCTTGTTGAATCTTTAGCAGCTTCCAAACAGGTATCATCACCATCTCCTCCTCACCGCCACCTCTAACACTACTTCCTGTCTTTTATGAGCTGTTTCCTGGAGGCCTTTAACCCTCTGTTTGCTAAATCCCTGTGATCAGGGGTGGAGGCTCTTTCCCACTTGAATATGACTTCAGAGCTTCCCAAATTCCGGCTCCCAAATAACTCTCTATTAAGACAGAGAAGACTGTGAGTCAGTCCTCTCCTGATTGCCTTTACTCCTGGGAATTCCTCACCCATTCTTGGTGACCCACTGAACACCACTGCACTTCCCTTAAAGGGACCATAGCCAAAATATCGGTGCTATATAGCACCCATCCAGGACCCAACCTTGGCATCCTGTACACTATAAACAATGTTGATATTACAAGTAAACCTTTACTATGTGATGAAGGGTTTGTTGAGCACTCAGGGTGATCTAAATGTAGCACTAACTCACGATGGAGCTGCTGGTTTAAAGCGGGCTGTTGCCGTCACCTTTGTTGCCTCAATTTCTCCATAACTGGGTCTAGGGTCCCGTTGAGTTTAATGCCAGGCAGTGTAGACACCAGACACTTATGTATCTTTTCCAATGCTTTAATAAAGAGTAACTGAAGGAAGTAGCAGGAAAGAGGTAGAAGAAGAGTTGCAGGGAAGTTCAAATACCTTTTCTTGATGTAGTATTATGAATTGGAATCTTGTAGATGAATGTACTCTCCTTTTAGAGTTAAATCTTTACCCGCCCGGATAGGTTTCTTTCACTAACCTAGCAACCGGCACGCAGCACGAACAAAAGTCTCTGCCACAGACTTGATTAGAATAGAAACCTCTGCCACAGGATGTAATGGTTTATGATGGACAGCAAACACAGCACTAGAACCTTTAAGCCGACACGGCAGTGCTATGCGGTAGGTTAACTTTAGGATACATCCTCCAACTGAGTCATCAGGCCCCTCTCCAGACCAGCACTCTGCATGATCCTTCCATGATGGGTCCTCCCCTGGGATCTTCTCAGTTGTCCAGCTTCTTCCCGCAGGACAGACAGCACAGGACCATTCCCTTGGGCTGTGGTAGGCCCCAGACAGGCTTCTGGGCCCACCCACACGCTGCAGCAACGTGGTCCTCCTGGCCGGAGGACCACAGAGTAGTACTCCTAACACATACCTGTCAGCCACTAGGGCCAGCAGGTAGAACGAAAAGAATCCTAGAATGTGGCGTCTGTCCCATAAATACCCTCTCCCAGAATGCAACTCGGAGGACCACCTCCACCGAGTTATCTCCGGGACAGAAGAGCATCCATACGCTTCAGCGCGTTGCCTTTCCAACACCGACCCATGGTGACAACGACACCCACAGGCACAGTGTGAAACTACATGCAACACAGCCAAACTGGAACAGAGGCTAAATCTGACTATGTATAAAACAGATAACCCACTAAATTTACCTATAAGCGGTAGATGAAAATCTACCAGCGCTACATACTCCCCCCACTATAATAGACGTTGTCCTCAACGTCTGTCAAAATAACTCCCAAGCCTGAGAGTAGGTATTTGAACTTAAAACTTGGATAAGGAAGAAGAAAAGACAGTATAGAAATATTACAGTTTCAACATTTATACAACAACATGTTCACATCCGCAAAAGAAATCACATTAGACTGTCACAAACCCCACTATCTATCTAGCTGAAAAGCCTAACAGCTTGATAGGAGATCCAATTGTTCCTGAAAAACAAAAACAAAGTTAAACACACTCTAGATATATACAGTATCATCACTAAACAATTTAGGAGCAAAGCCTCATTCCAGAAGAAGAATGACACTCTCTTCCCACATATTTTCCTTTTAATGGAAACAAACTAAAGTAACTTGAAAAGTCCATTTCAATCTCTGAGTGGATTACATCCTTTCCATAAAGAAAGTCCAGCTAGCAAGGAATCTTTGAATTTGAAAAGGCTGAGGTGAATATTATCTCTTGACCACGGAGATCTCTAGACACTAACACTTTCTAACTACACACCCCAAAGTTCGTTTTCATAATCACTAATAAAACCAAGGATCTGGCAATGTCAGTTTCTTTCCTAGTTTATCCACGGTAGTGATAAAGTACACAACATCATCTTTTCCGGGTCTGCAAATGACCACTTTGTCAGCATAGATGTGTCGACCATAGTTCTAATGTAGAAAACATCCATTGAAGCATTCATCTATTGCAACAGAATACCCAGCTCTCCGGAAAGGTTTTGGCACAGACAAATAGTCCTAAACAGCTTCACGGTACCACTGTTCCCGGTTGGCCTCAATTTCCTGCATAATGTCCTGAGTAACCTAGGGAAATTCCAGACCATATTCTGTAGCAACTCACTTGGTGAGCACCCTCTGTAAATGGGCAAGTTTAGGCAAAGGTCTATTTTTCCCCCAAACCAGGAGGCACACAAGAATTTGGTGATTTACTCACCATAGATCCGAAGGGTGTCGAAAGCAAACTAGCAACTTTAGACAATGTCTCTTAGGTAGTACTGTGCGGCTCCACACAAGGTGATGTCTTCCCAGAATTCAGGGCTGTCCACTCTGAGAAGGTTAAAACAGAAGCAACATCTTCACCCTGGGCCCACAACAGTTCCTGTGACATTGTTTTAAACACATCATCATCACCGGAGAGATCCGACATCTCCGAGTCTCTCAACTCTTCTGCTGGCAAATATTTACAAAGAGTCCCAGATATGTTCCCCTTTGAACTCTCACCCGTTCCTGACGTGGACTTCTCCGGATCCATGTATTTCTCCGGCTCCGGTTCGGGTAGTCTCTGTGGTAGGCCTCGACCACGGCCGCGGGAAGCCTTCACATATCCCACCTTCCTTGGAACAGGTGCAACGGGGATAGGTTTAGTAGACATGGACATAACGGTGATGTCCGCTGAGGAATCGGTAACAGCAACATCTTCCTCGGAAGCACTCACGGTAGCAGACGAGATCACAGCCTGTTGCTCTCCAGCAGCAATGGCAGTAGTTTCCACTGTGGCAATTCCTGTAGCCCAATCCACACGATAAGCACGGGGCGACATGGTAGGTTGGTAGGTTGCTCCACCGTGAAACAAATATTCTCCGCACTGCAAACATCGGACAAATGGACGGAGATGTATGGCCAGTCCTTCACACTTGTGGCGGGACAGACAGCACAGAACCATTCCCTCGCGGCTGTGGTAGGCCCCAGACAGGCTTCTGGGCCCACCCACATGCTGCAGCAACGTGGTCCTCCCGGCCGGAGGACGACGCGGTAATACTCTTAATACATACCTGTCGGCCAGGAGGGCCAGCAGGTGGAACGAAAAGAACCCTAGAACATGGCGTCTGTCCCATAAATACCCTCTCCCAGAATGCAACTCGGAGGACCACCTCCACCGATTTATCTCCGGAACAGAAGAGCATCCATACGCTTCAGCATGTTGCCTTTCCAACACCGACCCATGGTGACAACGACACCCACAGGCACAGTGTGAAACTACATGCAACACAGCCAAACTGGAACAGAGACTAAACAGATAACCCACTAAATTGACCTATAACCGGTAGATGAAAATCTACCAGCGCTACATAAAGATATAGCAAAAGGGGAAGCTCTGCTTGTTTGCACCCTCCCCCCCTCAATTTGACACTTTTTTGGAGGGATGGGGGAGCAAATATCCAATTTTGACAGGTACCTGCTCCCACTTCAGGGTCAGATCACCTCAACGATCTACGACCCCTCCTCCTTCTCCCCACAGCCTTCTGGAACACACACAGGTCCCACAAGACTATGGGACCATTCACATAGCACAGTGCATGCACAGTAGGAAACCGGCTGTGAAGCTGGAAGGCTTCACTGCCAGTTTCCATTACCTAAGATGCCAGTGCCTGCACCCAAAGCCGATTGAAGAATCAGCTCGGGTGCCGACATCGTGGGATCCCTAAGCAGGTAAGTGTCCTTATATTAAAAGTCAGCAGCTATAATATTTGTAGCTGCTGACTTTTATTTTTTTGCTGGAGACTGGAGCTCCTCTTTAAATGGCATTCTACCAGCAATGTTGTGGGACTTGGTACATAGCCAAAACAAAGTATAAACAAGGGGTTTCTTTTAGCAGAATAAGAAGACTACATAATATTAACCACTTTCCCAACTGCTGCACGCCGATATACGTCGGCATACGTGGGCAAATGGGTGTACCTGTATGTCCCCTTTAAGAGGCGGGGATAGCAGGCACGCGCGCGCGCTGCGTACAGTGTGACCGTGCCCTCGATGTCCGCCACTCTCCCGGCGATCATGTCACGGAGCCGCAGAATGGGGAAGTGCTTATGTAAACAAGGTATTTCCCCGTTCTGCCTTGTGTCATGACAGAGATCACTGCTCCCTGTCATCTGGAGTAGTGAGCGCTGACATGTGACTGGAAGCCTATCCCCCCCACAGTTAGAATCACTCCCTAGGACACACTTAACCCCTTCATCGCTCCCCTAGTGGTTAACCCCTTCCCTGCCAGTGTCATTTACACAGTAATCAGTGCATTTTTATAGCACTGATCGCTGTATAAATGACAATGGTCTCAAAATAGCGTCAAAGGTGTCCGAAGTATCTGCCATAATGTTGCAGTCCCGATAAAAATCGCAGATCGCCACCATTACTAATAAAAAAAAATTAAAAATGCCATGAAACTATCCCCTATTTTGTAGACGCTATAACTTTTACGCAAACCAATCAATATACGCTTATTGCGATTTTTTTACCAAAAATATGTAGAAGAATACATATCAGCCTAAATTGAGGAAAAATATTTTTTTTATATATTTTTGGGGGATATTTATTATAGCAAAAAGTAAAAAATATTGCGTTTTTGTTTCAAAATTGTCACTCTTTTTTTGTTTATAGCGTAAAAAATAAAAACCGCAGAGGTGATCATATACCACCAAAATAAAGCTCTATTTGTGGGAAAAAAAGGACATCAATTTTGTTTGGGCGCAACATTGCACGACCGCGCAATTGTCAGTTAAACTGGCGCAGTGCTGAATCGCAAAAGTGCTCTGGTCAGAAAGGGGATAAAATCTTCTGGGGCTGAAGCGGTTAATGTGCAGTATTTTACAAAACTACTAAACATTTCTTTTAGGAAATACTAGTGACTTATTTTGGCTAAAGTACCCGATTTTATTTGAAATCATTCCTTTTTTTTATATTTTATATTTTTGCTATATTTAAAGTGACATTAAAGCATGTTTTTTTCAACTAAAATAACAAACATGTTATACTTACCTGCTCTGTGCAATGGTTTTGCACAGAACAGCCCCAATCCTTCTTTTCTGGGGTCCCCTGCTCCAGGCCCCTTCTCTTTGGCGATTGCCCCCTTGGAAAACCACTTTCCCTGGGGGCACCTGTGCGTGTTCGCGACTCGGCCCCACCTCCTCGGAGTCATCACAGTATTGATTGACAGCAGTGGGAGCCAATGGCTATGGCTGCTATTAATCTGCCTAGGGAGGAGGGAGATAGCGGAGAGAGCTGCTGCTCTTGTGGACTTTTCTGGATCGGATCGGACTCAGGCAAGAGTAAGGGGGGGCGTGGGGGGCTCCTGCAGCACAGCAGAAGGTGTTTTAAGGTAAAAAACCTTAAGGCTTTAGAACCACTTTAATGTGGGCATGTGTTAGAAAATATATATATCTTTTTTTATTGCTGTTGTTGTTGCTGTAAAGTGTTAAGATAACCTTGGTTAATTTTGTTGAATGTACTGTATACAATGACAATAAAGTATTATCTTATCTTGTATTCTGACAGCTGCTCCTGCTGCTGTCTAAATGCACCAATCAGCAATTATAGCTGATTAACTGCAGCCGCTGATTGACAAATGTTTTCCAGTGTGTCCCTTTGAGAGAGGTTGATCAAATAAACTTGAAATTGTTGAGTAGGGATGTCCACACACTGATCGAAATTGCTGAACCGGTTTAATTTTGATCCAGTTTGATTTTTTCTAGTCTAAATTGCTATGGTATGTTTGCAGCTGATTGTCATCCACCCAGAATTGAAAACTGAAAAGTGCTTGTTTTCCCTAGTCTAAATTGCTATGGTATGTGCTAAATGAACCATCTCCACCCAAAAACTGAAACACTGCTATCTACTTTTCTTATATGTCTTTAATAATTGCTGGTATGTTATTTTTGCTTAACAGCCTGTAGACCTGTCCACATTACAATGCTTTATTATCTCCCTTGTCTTACCCAAAATTATGGCCCGCTTAACTTTAGTGCCCACTTGCTAGTCTGTTTCTGAGGTAAGAATTTTGCCCTGTTAACCAGCCAAGCTTTTTTACCTCCTGATTTCTAATTGAAATCCACCCACACCCCACCCCTATCAGTATAAATATAAGCTTCTTTTGGGGGAAGCATTTGCAGGGGGCACACATTTGCAACTGGGGCTCTTTCTCATTTCTATAAGTGGGAGCACTTTTGACTTTGCACTTCAGTGAATGCACAAAGCAAATGAACACAAGAAAATACTTTGAAAAACAACAGACAGACATCAGGTGACCTTATTTACCCCTTCAGCTCTTTCTCCTTGTAACATGCACTCTCTACCACTCCTTTTGACAGCTGTGTCCTCTATCCTTAAACTATCTCTCCTTCACACCTCTTCTCCCCCCCACAGCATATATATATCACCCTCACTTCTGTCCTCTCCTTATTACTGCACCCACCAACTCCTGCGAATTCTAAATCCACACACTAAAATTCTCCAAGACCCTGGGCCATGTCCCTTCATATAAATCCCACTCCCATATTACCTCCCTCACTCTCCTGCTTCTCCTAACCTCTGGAGATATATCCCCAAATCCTGGGCCTCCATCATTTAACTGTACCCTATGCACCCATCACCCTGCACCCTCTGGCAGCAGCCGCAATCAACACAATTTAGTTCTCATTTCTATTCTTCCCAAGACCAGACTCCCTTTCTCTTGTGCCCTTTGGAACTCCCGCTCTGTCTGCAACAAACTCACCTCTCTCCATGACCTCTTTATTGCCAACTCATTTAACCTACTCGCCATTACCAAAACCTGGCTCCATTATTCCGACACTACTTCTTCTGCTGCCCTATCCCATGGTGGTCTACTCTGGACTCACTCCCCCAGATCCAGTGGAGGGAGGAGGTGTCGGAATCCTTCTAGCCCCACATAGCACCTTTCAGGTACTACACCCACCTCCCTCTCTGTCACTCTCCTCTTTCGAAGCACACTGCATTCGTCTTTTAGCTGTGATCTACAGGCCTCCTGGACCAGTATCAACCTTTCTTGATGACTTCTCTGCCTGGCTACCCTACTTTATTTCTTCTGAAATCCCCACAATCATTCTCAGGGACTTAATACTAACCCTCCTGCCACTTCCAAACTTCTCAGCCTAACATCCTCCTTTGACCTGAAGCAGTGGATACAGGCTCCTACTCACTCCGAAGGCAATACGTTTAACCTCGTTTTCTCTCACCTTTGCACTCCATGCAATCTCTCTAACTATCCATTCCCTCTCTCTGATTACCACCTTATTAGTTTCACTCTCTTCCTCTCCTCCACCTCCTCTCCCTCCAACCACCTAAAAGTTACCCGTAGAAACCTACGTCATCTCAACCCTTCTCTTCTCTACTCTGCTATCGACAACCTCTACGACAAAATCTCACCCCTATCCTGCACCAACCTAGCCACTTCTGTCTACAAAGCCTCACTTCTAGCCTCACTGGACTCACTGGCCCCCCTCACTACACACAGAATCAGGCCCGACCCCTTCAACCTTGGCAAACAGATGATACTAGCAGTCTGAAAAAACATAGTTTTTGAGCGCCTGTGGCGTAAGACTAATAGGGCGTACACACGGTCGGACTTTGTTCGGACATTCCGACAACAAAATCCTAGGATTTTTTCCGACAGATGTTGGCTCAAACTTTTTTTGTCTACACACGGTCGCACAAAGTTGTCGGAATTTCCGATCGCCAACCACGCGGTCACGTACACCACGTACGACGAGACTAGAAAAGGCCGGTTCAGAACCAAGCGCGGCACCCTTTGGGCTCCTTTTGCTAATCTCGTGTTAGTAAAAGTTTGGTGAGAGACGATTCGCGCTTTTTCAGACTCGTGGCTTTCAGATCGTTTTCTGACGTTCAGTTTGTGCTTGTGGGTTTGTATTTGCTCTTCAGTGCGTGCAAGCAAGTTCCGCTTGACTTTAAGTAGTCATTGTATTCTTGTTCGTTCGTTACTGTTTTTCAGGTCGCTCTTCACAGGCCTTGCTGTTCTTCAGTGCGTTCTGTTACTTCGTTCTGAGCAGCCGACCGTTTTCTAGCCATGTTTCGTATGCGTACTCCTCGTAGAGTTCGCGCTATGCGGGGGCTTGGTGTTGGGGTCCTGACCTTGACACAAGTCCAGTCCATGAACAGGGTGGGGAGGAGTTCATGGACCAAGAATTGGTTGCTCCAGCGTGACCAGTTCTCTCATATGCCTTTGCTCCGTGAGATCCGTGAGAATAATCCTGATGATTTCAGGAACTTTCTCAGGATGACGGACCCCGTGTTTCACCGTTTGTTGGCTTCGCTGACCCCCTATATTAGCAGGCAGGATACCTGCATGAGGCAAGCCATAACTCTGGAGCAGAGGCTCGTCGCTACCCTGCGGTATTTGGCGACAGGGAGAAGCCTGCAGGGCCTCAAGTTCTCGACAGGCATCTCCCCCCAGGCTCTGGGGATCATTATCCCGGAGACCTGTTCTGCCATCATCCAGGTCCTGCAGAAGGAGTATATGAAGGTAAGATTTTTATCCTTTTATATCACATTTTATTGTATTGAATGTTTGATAATATATTGTATTTCTTTCCTCATTCCCTAATTACCATGATTGGAATATGTTGTGAATGTCCCCTTTGTTCTCATGCATGCTGGATTTTTATGTAATTATTATTTTAGGTCCTTCATACATATTTGCCCTTCAATAACCTCCCAAGCATGGTGTCTCCTGGCCCTATATTCACCTCATGTAGTCACTTAACAATGTATTTTATCAGCTCCATAGTAGTGCTTTACCCCAAACACCCGCTAAAATGTTTGAAAATGTTATTTTTGATCTTAAATTCTGGCAGAGTGCCAGAGGCTTTTTTTTGTTGGTGTCCCCAAATAATTTTTAGTAACCCTCCCTCCCCCAACTGCTAAGTCAGCTGATCCCAATTCTCTATGTATCCTCAATCATCTATCTGCTGACTTTGCCAAACCCATACACACTATACTCACCTCTTTACTGGTCAGATTTATGGATGAATTGCCCAAAGCATGTAGTGCAAGGGTCTGCCTGTATACTTTCAAATGGTACTGTTTCAAGTTTTTGTATTCTATTATTATCTTGATAGGTAATAGCAGAATGTCCAAATGTCCTCAAATGTGTACAATGTGTATTTATATCTTTGTATTATGACACTTCTTACCTGTCCAGTGGTCTGCCAATAGTGTAACTAAGGAGGGGCTGTTCCAAGTAATACCCATTATTTAGGCATTCATCTCTCAATGAAGTGAAGAGGGTTACCTGTCCAAGATCCCCCCCCCCCTATATTGTTAGAAATGGCCCATGAGAGGGGGGGAGGGGGAATATGATAGGTGTACCTTATACTTTGGCCTTGTTAAATTCCCCTTACTAAATGCTATCTGGAGGTTGCCCCATAATGTTTGTGTCTAATCTGCTTGCCATGTTTCTGTGAAAAAATAGTAATGTTTATTGTTTTTTCCTCAACAGTTTCCTTCCACGCCACAGAAATGGCAGACTGTGGCCTCCCACTTTGCCCAGCGGTGGGACTTTCCTAACTACGGAGGGGCAATTGATGGGAAACACGTCCACATCGTCCCACCACCCAACTCGGGGTCGTACTATTATAATTACAAGGGGTTCAATAGTATAGTGATGTTGGCGGTAGTGTCGGCTAATTACGAGTTTATTTTACGAGTTTTAATTACCTGTATGTGGACGTGGGGAAGAATGGCCGGATGTCCGATGGTGGAGTCATCGCCCAGACGGAATTTTACAGGCGTCTCCAGAATGGCAGCTTGGACTTGCCAGCTCCAGAGGACAATGTTGAAGGACTCCCATTTGTGTTCATTGCTGATGAAGCGTTTGCGCTGGGGGACCACCTGATGCAGCCATTCCCAATGAGGACCCTCACTCCGGAACAGAGGGTTTTTAATTACCGGCTGGCCAGAGCCCGAAGAGTGGTGGAGAACACATTTGAAATCCTGGCCAGCCGGTTCTGCCTATTTATGACACCCATCCATATGGCGGAGTATAAACTGAACCATATTATACTTGCGTGCTGTGTTCTCCATAACATTTTAAGAAAAAATTCGGCCAACTATGCTGGCTCAGTTGGGCCTGAGGCCGGAATGATACATCAAACCACACTGACGGCGCTTGAAAGCGGACGTCCTGGCTTTCCCTCCCTGAGTGCCCGTGATGTCCGGTTACGCTACCTGGAGTTCTTTGCGGTTAGGGGGGCTATCAATATGCCAGCAAATCTGTGAAGCCTTTTTATAATAAAACAAAAAAAGAAAATCTTTGTGGACATTTACTGCTTGTGTTTGTTTTAGCTGACCCTGACAGAAATGTGTTGAGTCCCTAATATGTCCTGATTGTGTAACCTTATTATTATACAAAGCACTGTTGGCTGTTATTTACTAAATGCAAAAACACATTTCACTACAAGTGCACTTGCAACTGCACTGAACCTGCACTTGTAGTGCAAAGTGTATTTGCCCTTAGGAAATAACCCCCATTTTCGCAGAAAACAGCAATTACATCACCCCAAAAGTGTTGTAGTGTTGAGACAATAATCCACACATTCTTGATTAACCAACTTTTTATACCTGCACAATCACATGTGCATTTACCAAAGGTTTTTCAAACAAACCAACATGTTTGTTGTATAACAATTTTTGGAGTAGCATTATCAAAAATAGAAATGTCCATTTAAGATAAAACAGGCCTGTGTAAAACCAACAAGAAAGCCAAAAAAATTGAACTTACAAAGTTCACATTAGGTAAAACCTGAAGGCTATATCAGACATCGGTATTTAGGAACTGTGTTTGATAGAGCGTTCAGATGGGGGGAAATCACCCCTGGAAAAGCCAAATTTGGAAGATGCACACCAATTTACGAATGTCAACATGTGCTATCTGCCATCACGGGGGATCAAGGGACGTGTTTTGTGGGAGCAAGCCCTTCCTCACCGCTACTTTATAATTGAGGAAGGGGTTGCACCCCCAAAACGCGTCCATTGATCTCCCGTGATGGCAGATAGCACATGTTGGCACACTGTGTGCATCCTCCAAATTTGGCTTTTCAAAACATTGCAAAAATATTTAAAAGTTTGGACCACAATCCAAAAAGTGATTTTGTGGGGTTTAAATTCACCCCAAAACATCAATGATGTTATTTTTTTTTAATCACATCATTGATTTTTTGCTGTATGTTTTGCAATTCGAGATTACACCCCATGATCTCCCCGATCAGGATCTGGGCACTTTCAGATGTGAAAGGATCTGGATCACGATCACCTAAAAAGAGAGAAACAAAACAAAAACAGGTATCAAAAATCTGCCACCATCCATCTCTTTTACCTGAGCCTGTGGTCGCAGACACTCACCTGTTGTGGTGCCAATTTCCACCACATCTTCTTCTTCCTCCTGCTCTTCTTGGGTTGGTGTTATTTCCCCTTCTTCCAGAGGTGGGGGGTCTGTGGTCTCCTCGGATGAGGGGTGTCCTCCGAGTTTTTTCTCCCCTATGTAAAACAAAAATGGTATAATTAGCACACAGATATTTGATGGCAGAACTAGAAATAGGAAACATTGCTTGGAAGTGGGGTACAATTGACAATTTTAGCCGAGTTCCAAGATGTATTTTTTTTATTGCCCTTTGTCAAGCTGCAATACTTTACCTGTTTGGTACAAGCTTCACAGATGGAGACCCCCCTATAGTATACACTGGAGCACCTGTGTGGCCCCCCTAATAAAAATGGTGTTCTGGGGTCCCACACTAGTGCTCCAGTGTCCAGATGTGAAAACAGCTGCTCAGTGTCCTCTTCTTACACACAATCTAGTTTGCATTTCATTCGAGGAACAAACCCATCTACACAAACAAATATTTGGCATCCAAGTAGGCCCAAAAAAAATGTGGTAAAATGCATATGGCCTAAACAATGGTGTTTTAGAGGCCGAAAGAAAAATGTTTGATACGAACGAATAATGGGCCCATGAACATTAAAGTTGCCCTTTTAAACTGTACAATTAAGAAAAGCATATGGAGCAGCACGAACGGAATAAAGACAGAAAGAATAGGAACACAGCACAACTACTTACTTTTTTGCAGCACTCTCCGGATCTTTCGGTACTGCTCTGGCTCTCTCAATTTCAGGTCCGACCACCGCTTCCTGAGCTGATCTTTCGATCGTCGTACCCCGAAATTCCTGTGAAGACTCCTGACCACTTTCGCCATGATCTTGGCCTTTCTGATATTGGGGTTGGGGTAAGGCCCATACTTTCCGTCATAGTCGGACTTCTTCATGATGTCGACCATCTCCAACATCTCCCCAAAGGACATATTTGTGGCCTTAAAACGTCTCCTTCTGGATCGGGACGTGTCCAGATCCGGGCTTTCCTCCTCCTCCTCCTCCTGTAATTATCACGCACCTGCTGTGACTCCACCATGTGCTCTTCCCCCACTGCGCCGAGCGAAAAGGGGCGGGGAATAGAATAGAAAGAATGTCAGGGGCGGGCGGAGTTACACGCATGCGCAGTGTATATAAAGCGTAACATGTGTGCATATTACGTACGATCTGTGAGCGGAGGAAGGAGCATTGGACGTGCCGATCGTAAGAACGAAGGTAAGAGACAAACTTGTGCCTATACTGCTTGTACATTGAGGCCTATATTGTAACAAGATTAGGAGAGTTTTGTCTGACATTAGACTTTGTCTTGTGTTGTGTCTTGCAGTGAACATGGATATGCTACTGAAAGACAATGACTTCATGTAAGTATTCGTAGATATGTTAAGGGAGCTGCCCTGTCTGTGGGAGATTAAACACCCCCATTTCAAGAACCAAGCAAAGAGGAAGTCAGCACTGGTGCAATTGTGTGAAATTTTGAAGCAGGTGATCCCCACGGCAGACATCACCTATTTAAAGATATTAATTGGTGGCTTGAGGAGCACATATCTAAGGGAGCGCAAGAAAGTCCTGGATTCACAGAGATCCGGAGCAGCAGATGACATCTATGTCCCCAGGATGTTGTACTACGACAGGCTGCATTTTCTGGCAGACCAGACTGAACCCAGGTCATCCCTCTCCAGTCTTCCTTCCACGCTTCCTTCCCCCCGGCTGAGGCTTCTGACGCCCAACCTGGGCCTTCCAGGCCACGTGTGGAGGAGCCCAGATTGAGCCAGGTATAGCATTCCTCTAAATATTTCTGCTTGTCCAATCAATGATGTTAACTAGATGTTAGTTGGGAGTACTAATTTAGGATTGTGATTGATGATGCAAAACATTACAACCATGTCACTTTTTCATACACAGGGAAGTCTCAGCCAGGAGGTGGCCGGGCCGAGCCGGCTGCCTGATATGCCGGTCCCTCCACCCCCCCTGAAAAGAGAAAGTGGCAGTAGGAGGAGTGCCCTAGAGGAGGCTGCCATAGGATTCTTTTGGAGGGCTACAGAGGTCCTGGGAGCACGACAGACCGTGGAGGAGGACATTGCTGCCGTCATTGCATATAAAATGCAGAGGATGGAGGAGGGCCAACAAGTCATGTGTGAGGCGCTCATATCGGAGGCTCTTAACAAAGGTATGAGGGGCCAAATTACAGCTCAGACACACCTTTGCGATGGTCCTCCTCCTCCCTCTCCTCCAGGTCCTCCCAGTCCTCCTCCAGGTCCTACTCCTCCTCCTGCCACATCTCCAACTGCACAGCCACAGCCGGGAAGGAAGCGTGTAAGGAAGACCAGAAAGTGAGGACCCTGGATCCAGTCTGATCGGCCAAAGAATGCAGCCTCTTGTGGTACCACAGCCTGGGGACACACATGTCATCTGCTGCTATCCGGATCTCTGCGAATTCTGGACCAGACTGCCCTCCCTTACATATGGACTCCTCAGGCCACCAATTTTGATGTTCAAGAATTGATGTCTGCCGTGGGGGTCCCAGGCTTCGCTAATTTCTCATGTTGATCCAGTGTTGCCTTCCTCTTTGTTTGGTTCTGATACCTTAATAAAGGATTTTTGTTTTGAATTATACTCTCCTATGTGTTTTACTTCAAAAAGGACAGTTTGTTTGTGAGGATTCAGGTACATTTCAAATATACAATGTGAAATTAACAAGGGACCCCAACAACAAACAATCTCCTTGAGATTAAATAATAAAAGATATCAATGGTGTTGGGGTAACTTGACACACAAAACACACCCAAAAATATTCTGTAGTAAAAATAAAAATAACATTGAACAAAGATCAGCCTTTGAAAAAATACAAACATTTAAAAAAAAAAAAAAAAAAAAAAGGCTGAAAATCCCAAAAAAAAAAAAAAATTAGGTCAGATGTGACAACTAATAACAATATATTCAGGGAATACCAATAAAAAAACAAAAATAAAACTTTGTGAGAAGTGTGTGTGAATATGAGCAGCAAAACTACTTAATTCTTGTCACATTATAAAGAAGAAGAGAGTGCGCTGTATTAAACCATTTTTAACATTGCAGCATGACGAAAGTGCTGTATCCATTGCGAACGCTAAGTTTACCAGAACGAGCTGTTCCGTCTTGGAACTTCCTCTGAGCATGCGTGGCACTTTGTGCGTCGGAACAGGCCACACACGGTCGGAATTGACGCGATCGGATTTTGTTGTCGGAAAATTTTATCTCCTGCTCTCCAACTTTGTGTGTCGGAAAATCTGATGGAAAATGTCCGATGGAGCCCACACACGGTCGGAATTTCCGACAACACGCTCCGATCGGACATTTTCCATCGGAAAATCCGACCGTGTGTACGGGGCATAAGTCTCAGAGAGATTTCAATATAAATCTGCCCTCCAAAAATACAATTCCAGCCTCCTCACTGCCAAGCAGACCTATTTTATCACTCTCATTAGCAACTTATCATCCCGTCCCCGTCTAATCTTCTCTGCCTTCGACTCTCTAATTCGTCCTCCACCGCCACCACCCGCCAACTCACTCACTGCCCAGGAGATTGCCAATCACTTCAAACAGAAGATTGATATAATTTGTGAGGAGATCTCTACTGTTCTGATACCCTCCACGCTTTACTCCTCATGCCCACAGGCACAATCATTACTTCCCTCTTTCAACCCCACCACTATAGACAAGGTTGCTAAACTACTTGCTAATGTCCACCTTACCACCTGCCCTCTTGATCCTGTTCTCTCACAAATGCTATGTTCACCCTCTGGCTCTATGCTACACTCTCTAACCCACATCTTCAATCTCTCCTTCTCTTCTGGGATCTTCCCCAACTCTCTATAACATGCACTTGTCAGACCCATACTTAAAAAGCCCTCACTGGACCCATCCAATCTTTACAACCTACACCCCATCTCCTTGCTCCCCTTCTTATCCAAACTCCTTGAACGTCTAGTCTACAACCAACTGAGCATCCACCTCGCTGATAATAGGCTTCTTGATCACCTTCAGTCTGGATTTCGTCCTCAACACTCCAAAGAAATGGCCTCCTAAAACTAACAAATGATCTACTAACGGCCAAAACCAAAATCAACACTATTCTGTACTCCTACTCCTGGACCTCTCTGCTGCACTTGATACAGTTGACCACCCCCTCCTCCTCAAAAAACTCCACACCTTTGGTCTCCATGACTGTACTCTTCACTGGTTCTCTTCCTACTTATCCAACCGCACCTTTAGCGTTTCCTACAACTCTACTTCCTCTTCTCCTCTTCCTTTCTCAGTTGGGGTCCCCCGAGGTTCTGTTCATGGACCTCTCCTATTTTCAATCTACACCTCCTTCCTGGGTCAGCTGATAGCCTCTCATGGCTTCCAATACCACCTCTATGCTGATGTCCCTTTCCCTGATCTCTCTGTCAAAATCAATGGCACAACTATAAGCCCATCCCCACATGCCAAGGTTCTAGGTGTAGTCCTGGACTCTGAACTCTCTTTTAAGCACCACGTCCAATCACTGTCCAAATCCTGCCGCCTCAACCTCTGCAACATCTCCAAAATACGACCCCTTTCTAACCAATGACACAACAAAGCTCTTAATTCACTCACTGGTCATCTCTCGCCTCGAATACTGCAACTCCCTTCTCATTGGCTTACCTCTACGTAGTCTATCACCTCTTCAATCCATCATGAATGCGGCTGCCAGACTCATCCACCTTACCAATCGCTCTGTCTCTGCTACCCCTCTCTGTCAATCCCTTTACTGGCTTCTGCTCGGCCAAAGATTTAAATTCAAAATACTAACAACGTACAAAGCCATCCACAATTTGGCCCCCAGCTACATCACTGGCCTAGTCTCTAAATTATTATTATTATTATACGAGATTTATATAGCGTCAACAGTTTACGCAGTGCTTTACAATGTATAAGGGGGACAACACAATTACAGTACAGTTCAATACAAAAGGTACAGGAGGGCCCTGCTCGTATAGAGCTTACATTCTAAAGGGAGGGGGTGGTGGTACAAAAGGTAATAGCTGCAAAGAATGATTTGATGGGGGTGGCTCAGGGACAGTTATGTGGGTGTGGGATAGGCTTCCCTGAATGAATGAGTTTTCAGGGATCTCCTAAAGGTGGACAGGGTAGGGGCTGATCGGACATACTGGGGCAGGGAATTCCAGAGGATGGGAGAGGCTCTGGAGAAGTCCTGAAGGTGAGCATGGGAGGAGGTAACAAGGGAGCTAGAGAGCAGGAGGTCCTGGGAGGAGCGGAGGGGGCGATTTGGGCGATATCTGCAGGTGAGGTTGGTGATGTAGATGGGGGCGATGTTGTGAATGGCCTTGTATGTTATGGTTAGCATTTTGAATTTTATACGGTGGGGTAGGGGAAGCCAGTGAAGGGATTGTCAGAGAGGAGCAGCAGTCACAGATCGATTAGTGAGGTGTATTAGTCTAGCAGCAGCATTCATAATAGACTGAAGGGGGATAGCCTGCTTAAGGGTAGGCCATTAAGGAGAGAGTTGCAGTAGTCGAGGCGGGAAATAATCAAGGAGTGAATAAGTTGCTTTGTGGTGTCATAAGTCAGGAAGGGTCAAATTCTGGAGATGTTGCGGAGGTTAAGGCGGCAGGATTTAGCCAGTGATTGGATATGGGGGCTGAAGGAGAGGTCAGAGTCAAGGATTACACCCAGGATGCTGGCATGTGTAGAGGGACCAATGGTTGTGTTGTTGATATTAATGGTGAAGTCACAGGAGGGGGACTGTGAAGGAGGAAATATAACAAGCTCAGTTTTAGAAAGTTTAAATACCAACCTACTCATTCTCTTCGTTCCTCTCAAGACCTTCTGCTCTCTAGCTCCCTCATCACCTCCTCCCATGCTCGCCTCCAGGACTTTTTGAAAGCCTCTCCAATCCTATGGAATGCCCTACCCCAATCTGTCCGCTTATCTCCTACTCTATTAGCTTTTAGACGATCCCTGAAAACCCTTCTCTTCAGAGAAGCCTACCCTACCCACACCTTACAACAACTGTTTTTTCATTTTCTCCATCAGCTCACCCCCCACAGTTATTACCTTTTGTTCCCACTTGACCGTCCCTTCTAGATTGTAAGCTCTAACGAGCAGGGCCCTCTGATCTCTCCTGTATTGATTTGTATTGTAAGTGTACTGTCTGCCCTCATGTTGTAAAGTGCTGCGCAACTGTTGGCGCTATATAAATCCTGTATAATAATAATAATAATGCAAGATCTGTAGTTTTGCCACTGATTGTACATGTGAGATTTAAAGTGGTTATAAAGACAGAAGGTTTTTTTTATCTTAATGCATCCTATGCATTAACATAAAAAAACCTTCTGTGTGTAGCAGCCCTCCTCAGCCCCCCCCCTAATGCCCTGTACACACGGACGGATTTTCCAACGGAAAATGTTCGATGGGAGCTTGTTGTCAGAAATTCCGACTGTGTGTAGGCTCCATCAGACATTTTCCATCGGAATTTCCGTCACACAAAATTTGAGATCTGGATCTCAAATTTTCCGACAACAAGATCCGTTGTCATAAATTCCGATCATGTGTACACAATTTCGACGCACAAAGTTCCACGCATGCTGGGAATCAAGCAGAAGAGCCGCACTGGCTATTGAACTTCATTTTTCTCGGCTCGTTATACGCGTTGTAAGTTACTGCGTTCTTGACATTCGGAATTTCCGACAAGATTTGTGTGACCGTGTGTATGCAAGACAAGTTTGAGCCAACATCCGTCAGAAAAAAACCCATGGAGTATGTTGTCGGAATATCCAATCGTGTGTACGTGCCATAAGACTTAAGTGAGCCCCATCTCTATCCAGCGATGTGCACGAGTGCCTCAGTCATCCGGGACTCTCCCTTCTGATTGCCTAAGACACAGCAGTGGGAGCCAATGGGAATAAAAGTCAGTTAGCCAATAAGGAGAGAGAGGGGGCGGGACTGAACCATGGCTTCATGTCTGAATGGACACACGGAGCTGCAGCTCAGCTCGGGTGTCCCCAAAGCAACCTGCAAAAGGGAGGGGCCAGGGGTGCCGAAGAAGGACCCGAGAAGAGGAGGATCCAGGCTGCTCTGTGCAAAACCATTTCACAGAGCAGGTAAGTATAACATGTTTGATATCTTTAAAGAAAAGAAAACAAGATTTTAGTATTACTTTGGCCTGGGTTTACACGGAGCGGATCCATTGGACAGACTCCGCTAGCTCAGCAGGGGAGGGAATCGGATGGCAGGCGAGTGTCAGCGGACACATCTCCACTGATATCTGCCTGCCCATAGAAGTCAATGGGTCGGCCACTTGGATCCGCCTGAAAAATGGACAGGCGGATCCGAGCAGGCTGATTGTCTGAAAGGGGCCTTAATGTCTGTTCACCAGCAGCTCTCTTCACCTGGTGCTCTTTCTTCCTATTGTAAATAGAGTGAAATTGACTATGAAATGTAAGGTTAACACCTATTAAGTTGGAAATAAACCCTCCATTTCCTTTATAGACAAGGAAGGAAGTTGTTTTCTTTGCCTCATTTTGCAGTTACCATGGTGCTGCACATGTGCTCAGCTATAACACAGTTCAGTTGAGAACTAACATTAGCACACTAATAATGGTAACAGGTATAATTCAAGGCAAGCCTAGAATGTAATGCTTTTGGGAAACAGTTAAACTGGTCTATTTCTGCTTTATTATTTATTATGCAAATTGCATTGTGAATAAATTGTCCAATTTATTATGCGTCTGGTACAATGTTTGATGTAGTGAAATAAAGGCTTTTTTGTAAAATGCTAAATACTGATAGAAAATATGTACTTTATGCTAATTGCAGAGATATGTTTTATACTGCTGGGAAATACATTAGCATTAACCACTTCAATAAAGGGCACTTTCACCCTCTTCCTGCCCAGTTCAATTTTCAGCTTTCAGCGCTGTTGCTTTTTAAATGACAATTGCGCGGTCATGCTACACTGTACCCAAATTACATTTTTATCATTTTTTCTTCACAAATAGAGCTTTCTTTTGGTGGTATTTGATCACCACTGGTCTTTTTTTTGCTCTCCAAATAAAAAAGACAGAAAATTGTGAAAAAAAAAAGTTTTTCTTCGTTTCTGTTACAAAACTTTAAAATAAGTAAGTTTTCTCCTTCACTGATAAGCACTGATGAGGCTGCATTGACAGGCACTGATGAGGCAGTACTGATTAGCACTGATGAGGTACCACTGATGAGGTGGCACTGATGGGCACTTATGATGAGGCACTGATGGGCACTGATAGGCGGCACTGATAAGCAGCACTTATGGGCACTGATAGGCAGCACTGATGGGCACTCATAGGTGGCACTGATGGGCACTCATAAGCGGCACTGATGGGCACACATAGGTGGCACTGATAGGGACTGATGGGCACTGATGGGCAGCACTGATCGATGGCACTGATAGGCAGCACTGATCAGGAGGCACTGACAGGCAATCACTGATGGGCACAGATGGGCACAGAGTAACATCCTAGTATACACTGATTGGCACTGATGGGCACTGATAGGTGGCACTGATGGGCGGCACTGATTGATGGCATTGATAGGCAGCACTGATCAGGAGGCACTGACAGGCAATCACTAATGGGCACAGAGTGCCATCCTAGTGGACACTGATTGGCACTGATGGGCACTGATGGGTGGCAATGATGGGCACTGATGGGCGGCACTGATAGAGGGCACTGATAGGCAGCACTAATCAGGAGCCACTGACAGGCAATCACTGATGGACACATAGTTCCATCCTAATGGGCATGGATTGGCACTGATTGGCATTGCTGGTGGGCTCACCTGATGGTCTCCAGTGGGCATCCATGGTGGTGTCCAGTTGGATGCTTGGTCTCCAATGTGCATGCTTGATGGGTCTGCACTGATAATCAATGCGCTGATTTTCAGCACAGACCCCCCCTGTCAGGAGAGCAGCCATTAGGCTCTCCTCTACTCGCCTCTGTCAGTGCGAGTGGAGGAAATGCCGATAAAAGGCTCTTCCTGTTTACACTGTGATCAGCTGTAATTGGACACAGCTGATCACATGATAAAGAGCCTACGTCATAGGCTCTTTACCTAGATTGGAGATGCAGTGTGTTAGACTGACACACCACACCACCGATCGCCCGCTGAGCGATCCCGTGGGTGCACACTAGCGGCTCATCCTGCTGGATGTCAGATGATGTCCAGTCAGGATAATACAACCACTTTCCGACCGTCATTTTGCTATACGGCGGGCAGGAAGTGGTTAAAAGAGATCTACACTCACCGGCCATTTTATTAGGTACACCTTGCTAGTACCAGGTTGGCCATCAGAACTGCCTTAATTCTTCATGGCATAGATTCAACAAGGTATTGGAAACATTCCTCTGAGATTGTTTTCCATTTTGATATGATAGCATCTTGCAGTTGCTACAGATTTGTCGGCTGCACATTCATGATATAAATCTTGCATCCCACCACATCCCAAATGTGCTCTATTGGATTGAGATCTAGTGACTGCGGAGGCCATTGGAGTACAGTGAGCTCATTGTCATGTTCAAGAAACTAGTTTGAGATGATTTGAGCTTTGCAACATGGTGCATTATCCTGCTGGAAGTAGCCAACAGAAGATGGGTACACTGTAGTCATAAAGGGATGGACATGGTCAGCAACAATACTCAGGTAAGCCCTGACATTTAAACAGTGCTCAATTGGTACTATGGGGCCCAAAGTGTGCCAAGAAAATATCCCCCACACATTACACCACCACCACCACCAGCCTGAGTCGCTGATACAAGGCAGGATGGATCCATGCTTTCATGTTGTTTATTCCAAATTCTGACCCTACCATCTGAATGTCGCAGCTGAAATCAAGACTCATCAGACCAGGCAACATTTTTCCAATCTTCTATTGTCCAATTTTGGTGAGCCTGTGCAAATTGTAGCCTCAGTTTTCTATTCTTAGATGACAGGAGTGGCATCTGGGGAGGTCTTCTGCTGCTGTAGGCCATCTACTTCAAGGTTTGATGTGTTATGCATTCAGAGATAGCATTCTGCATACCTTGGTTGTAACGAGTTGTTATTTGACTTACTGTTGCCTATCATCTCAAACCAGTCTACCCATTCTCCTCTGACATCAGCAAGGCATTGTTCATCCATACAACTGGATATTTTCTCTTTTTTGGACCATTCTCTGTAAACCCTAGAGATGGTTGCGTGTGAAAATCCCAGTAGATCAGCAATTTTTGAAATACTCAGGCCAGTCTGTCTGGCACCAACAACCATGCCACGTTCAAAGTCACTTAAATCCCCTTTCTTCCCAATTATGGTGCTTGGTTTGAACTTTGGCAAGTCGTCTTTACCACGTCTAGATGCCTAAATGCATTGAGTTGCTGCCGGTGATCAGCTGATTAGCAATTTGTGTTACCAAGCAAGTGAACAGATGTACCTAATAAAATGGCTGGTGAGTGTATATCACTGAGAAAGACATCTACACTGTTGGCCAATAAGTGCTGTGTGCTAATGGCGGAAAGATATATATTTATGTGTAGCGTTCGCCCCCAGAAGGACTGCCAAGGATTTGCCCAGGTCTTCCATGCTAGTACAGAGGCTCACAAGCACAGTTCCATGCACATCGACAATAAAAGCTAAGTCTAGGAGATGTCTCTTTTGGCAATTTGTTGCTGAGAAACTTGAAACAGAAGAAGGGTTCTCGATACTCCAAAACTGATCAATAGGAGGACAAACTTTTTAGCGCAAATCCTCATACCTTCAGACACACATGAAAGTCCCACAGTAGGTCTTACTCACAATGTCCAAGTAGCTGAATGCTACCCAGCTTCCACAGTTAGTTCCTCAGTGAGGAAGGTAAAAAGATCTTCCTCCAGACCAGGACTTCAGAACAGTGCCCTCAAGCAAAACCCTTCAGTATTGTTCTCCAGGCTCTCAGCTCATCTCCTGCTGAGGCCCAGAGTGCAATCCTTAACTTAGTATAGCTGCCTCCAAAGACAGCAGTCCCAGGAAAACTGCAACCCTCGCTGAACAGAAAAGAACACTGTGGAATGGCCTCCCAAACATTTATCACCTTCCCAGCCACCTTCTGGATGGCCCTTCTAGGGATTGGCTGAGGCGTGATAAATATTCATAGTTGACATTAGAAATGCTTGTGAAGATGTGCTGTATACTGGTGGTGAATGCGTGCTCTAAACTGTTTAATGCGTGTTGGTGAATAGAGTAGTTTAGTTTAATAAGACTCGTGGCCACTCATTACAATTAGAAGAAAAGAGGTTTAACCTTAAACTACGTAGAGGGTTCTTTACTGTAAGAGCGGCAAGGATGTGGAATTCCCTTCCACAGGCGGTGGTCTCAGCGGGGAGCATTGATAGCTTCAAGAAACTATTAGATAATCACCTGAATGACCGCAATATACAGGGATATGTAATGTAATACTGACACATAATCACACACATAGGTTGGACTTGATGGACTTTTGTCTTTTTTCAACCTCACCCAGGGGCGGACTGATAACTCATGCGGCCCCCGGGCAATAGGAGATTATGGGGCCCCCGGGCAATAGGAGATTATGGGGCCCCCAGGCAATCAGAGATTACGGGGCCACACAGTACACACACACAGTATACAATCACACAGTATACACATACATGTACACACAGTATACACAGACAGATGTAAAAAAAAACACAGATTTATACATACTGTCCCTGGTTTTACTGAGGCTGGCAACCCTGATGGGGCCCCCTAGTGGCCCAGGGCCCTCGGGCAGTGCCCTAATCGCTCAATGGTCAGTCCGCCCCTGACCTCACCTACTATGTAACTATGTAACTATGAGTATATGTTGTACAGTGTTGGCTAGGATGTGCCTTCAAAGACATCACAGTGGAACATTCGTTTTTTGATAGGTTGCAAAATCAATGGAACAATAAATCAAGCTTCAAATTGGAATGGGAAAATTTGTTGGGGGAGGGGGGGGGACTTACTGCTTTAGCAGATATGCTACTATTTTCTAACACTGTTATTAGTTGCAGGGATAAAAATCAAATGTGAATACATTTTCCATGTTTAGCCCTGATTCACACCTAAGTGATTTGTAGCTTGAAGCTCAACCAAAACCCCATGCAGTGCAATAATCAATGTTCTGCTACAGGCATACCTCCTTACAAATCCTCCAAATCAGAGTGCTGGCTCACCGGCTACTCCAAGGAATTTATTTAGAATGCTCACAAAGATAACAGTTAGCCGCTTGCAGTTTAAAAGCCTTGCACAGATTTATTAAACACTCCGATGTACAGACTGTTTCACTTAGTAATGGACATTCCAACGCGTTTTTCTCCATGCAGAGCTTAGTCATAGGGTAAGGGTTACAGAGCGAGAGCTGCATTATACAAGGACTCCAAACCTGTGACTGTTAAAAATAATCAATTAACACTGTGGATGGTTCATAAGATCCAGCATTTCGCTGACTCACAGAGGTATGTATCAAACACAGACTTATCACTTCACAAAAAATACATTGTTACCCAATAATCTGGAGTACACCACATTTTCACAAAATACTAAAGTGTATCAAAAATATTTTGATATTGTTATACATTTCTTTATATCAATGTGTCACAGTATGGTAGAAGCAAATCTGCATTCGAATCTCTGTGCCTCAGAGAAAGCCATCCTAAGCTCCATCACTACATAGTTACAAATTATACAATCTCTTCTCAAACATTGTGACGTCATCCTTCCAACATTTCCTCTACTAAAATCATGATTTTTATTGGAACAATAGTAAAGAAAACTAGAAAACAAACTGGAAAACAAAAATCCTATAACATCAATATGAACAGTTGTTATAAAACTATCTTATATGTTCAAAGTAACAACACAAAAATGTGTTTATTATGTAAAACATAGGTTTGGGGGTGAAGAGAAGGAGGGGGGAAGGGCAAGGGAAAATACAAAAAATGGAGGGGGGGGGGGGCAGGAGATGGAGAAAAGGGGAGAGAGGGAGGAGAGGAGAGGGGGAGAGAAAAGGCAAAGGAGGGAAAGGAGAGGGGCAAGGGGATGGGGAGAGTGAACAAAATATTAAAGGGGTTGTAAAGACAGAAGGTTTTTTTTTTATCTTAATGCATTCTATGCATTAAGATAAAAAACATTCTGTGTGCAGCAGCCCCCTAACACTTACCTGAGGCCCCTCTCTGTCCAGAAATGTCCACGAGTGTTGCAGCCATCCGAGATTCTCCATTCTGATTAGCTGAGACACAGCAGCGGCGCCATTGGCTCCTGCTGCTGTCAATCAAGCTCAGCTAGCCAATCAGGGAAGAGAAGGGGTGGGGCCAGGTCGGGGCTCCATGTCTGAATGGACACACAGAGCTGTGACTCAGCTCGGGTGTCCCCATAGCAAGCTGTTTGCTGTGGGGGCCCTGAACAGGAGAGGCCAGGAGCACCCAAGAGGGACCCGAGAAGAGGAGGATCCGGGCTGCTCTGTGCAAATCCACTGCAACAGAGGAAGCAAGTATAACATGTTTGTTATTTTTATAGGAAAAAAAATGAGACTTTACAATCACTTTAAATGCTCTATATATCAGAGCATTTAATACATTGGCACAATGCTTTTAAACAGTGAGTAGCTTCCTCTTCTCTTTGTAAGTATTCTAGCTGAACAGAGATCCCATGCTTACATATGAGCACTCAGGCACCTGTAGTTTGATTCCTGAAGCTCAGAAAGGTACATGAGCTACTATTAAGGTAGAATTCACACTATCTTCGCATGTGGCTCACAGCAGGGGTCCGGTGCATCCCCGTTCACTATTTCAGGTCCGATTGCAGCCAGAATTTGTGGCTGCATTCGGACCTGAAACGGACCAAAAGATGCACAGGGCTCCTGTGCGAATTCGCACCGGACCTGCAGCCGCAGCCGCAATAGTGTGAACCCAGCCTGAAGCAGAATGGGGTGTTTTTTGCTCCAAATATTTCAATGTGAGTGCCTGAAACAACTAGTAACCATGTTCACAGTTTTTCATTATCAGCTGCAAACAAGGTATGAACACTTACTACCTGTTCTAACAAAGGGTTGAACATTCAGAAACCTATCTCATGCACTGGAAGTCAATAAGGTCTGTGTGGAGGGGTTTTGTAGTGTCCTGCCATTTTAGCACCTCAAGAAATGAGATAGGCAGTCATAAACTAAAAGCTGCGTAAATTCCAGAAAATGTACCCTAGGTTGCAGATGCTAAAACTTTTGTGTAAACCAATAAATATACACTTATTTAAATTTTTATTACCCAAGACATGTGGCTGAATAGATTTTGGCCTAAATGTATGACTAAAATTGAGTTTGTTGGATTTTTTTTATAACAAAAAGGAGAAAATATCATTTTTTTTTCAGAATGTTCGGTCTTTTTTCGCCCAGAACCTGAAAAAGAAAAAAAAACACGCTCCGCACTCATTGACGGCTGACCGCCAAATGCCTCCTCCGCCGTTTGACAGTTCTTATATAGGTAATGTCACCTAGTGGCACTGCCTCTTGTGACATCACTTAACGAGCATGCACCGTGACGTCACAAGGGGGACGGTGCTACCAGGTGGGCCGACATTACCTATATAAGAACTGACAAATGGCAAGCCAGTCATTTGGCGGTTTGCCTTCACGGCGGGCGTGATTGATGATGGATCTACTTGGGGGGGGGCATTGTTTTTTTATTTTTTAATAAAGGGATTGTCAAAAACTGTCTCTGTGTTTTTATTATGTACCCCATACTTATTCACATAGGGGGGTGGCAGGATCTGGGGGCCCCCTTGTTAAAGGGGGCTTCCAGATTTCCATAAGCTCCCTGCTCGCAGACCCCCACAACCACAGCCAAGAGTTGTGGGGAAGAGACCCTTGTCCCCATTAACATGGGGACAAGGTGCTTTGGCGTGGGGGGCCAAAGCACTTCCTCGTGTTGAGCGTATGTGGCCTGATATGGTTCAGGAGGGGGGGGGTGCTCGCTTACCTCCCCCTTTTCTTGACCTATCAGGCTGCATGCTCGGATAAGGGTTGGTTATGGATTTTTTTTTTAATTTTTGGTGTTTTTTACTAGCTGATGTTTTTTTTTTTATTCAGCTGTCAGCGGGAAAGCCCATTGACAGCTGATGACTCATCTGTGGTTAAGGACACCGCAGCCGGCTCCCTGGCCCCGCTCCCTAACAACCAGCTTTTACTGAGCCCCGACTAGGCAAAGCTTTGCCCAATCAGGGCGCAGAATGCACTGTGCAGTGCGTAGGGGTTTGCAGGGTGTTCGGATATTCCCCAAATGGGGCGAACAGCCAATGTTGGGCCCAAACTCATGCTCTGGCGGAACCGTTCACTCAACACTATTAATCATCACTAGGTTTTTTGTTTTTTGCTATATACACTTAAGCCCTGGAAGGTTTTACCTCCTTAATGACCAGAGCACTTTTTACAATTTGGCACTATGCTGCTTTAACTGGTAATTGTGTGGTCATGCAATACTGTATGCAAACAAAATTTGCATACTTTTTTCCGCAGAAATAGAGCTTTCTTTTAGTGGTATTTGATCACCTCTGGTATTTTTATTTTTTGCAATTTAAACGAAAAAAGACTGAGAATTTTGAAAAAAAAAGATATTTTCTCCTACATTTAGGCCAAAATCTATTCAGCCACGTGTCTTGGGTAAGAAAATTTTCAATAAGTGTATATTTATTGGTTTACGCAAAAGTTTTAGCATCTACAACCTAGGCTACATTTTCTGGAATTTACGCAGCTTTTAGTTTATGACTGCCCGACTCATTTCTTGAGGTGCTAAAATGGCAGGACACTACAAAACCCCTCCAAATTACCCTTTTTTGGAAAGTAGACACCCCAAGGAATTTGCTGAGGGGCATGTTGAGCCCATTGAATATTTAATTTTTTTGTCACAAGTGATTGAAAAATTACAAAAAAAACTATTTACACAAAGTTGTCACTGAAATGTCTTCAGGATTTCTAAGGGTGTAAATTTTTTATTTCACTCCTCACTACCTATCACAGTTTCGGAGGCCATGAAATGCCAAGATATCCCAAAACCCAGCCCCATTTTGGAAAGTAGACACCCCAAGCTATTTGCTGAGAGGCATGTTGAGTCCATGAAAAATTTATATTTTGCCACAAGCTTCTGGAAAATGACAACTTTTTTTTTTTTTTACACAAAGTTGTCACTAAATGATATATTGCTCAAACATGCAATGGGTATATGTGAAATTACACAATACATTCTGCTGTTTCTCCTGAGTACGGGGATACCACATATGTGAGAGTTTTTGGGAGCCTAGCCGCGTACAGGACCCCGAAAACCAATCACCACCTTCAGGCTTTCTAAGGGCGTAAAATGGTGATTTTACTTCTCACAATCTATCACAGTTTTGGAGGCCATGAAATGCCAAGATAGCACATACCCCCCCAAATGACCCCATTTTGGAAAGTAAACACCCCAAGCTATTTGCTAAGAGGCATGTTGAGTATTTTGCAGATCTCGCTTTTTGACACTTGAAAAAATAAAATAAAATTCCTTTTCTTTCTTCTTTTTCCAAAACAAATGAGAGCTGCAAAATACTCACCATGCCTCTTAGAAAAGTACCTTGGAGTGTCTACTTTTTAAAATGCAGTAATTTGGGGGGGGGGGGTTGCCATCTTGGCAATTCATGGCCTCTGAAACTTATAGATGGTGAGGAGTAAAATCACCATTTTACGCCTTTAGAAAGCCTGAAGACGGTGATTGGTGTTCGGGGTCCTGTACATGACTAGGCTCCCAAAAAGTCTCACACATGTGGTATCCCCATTGTCAAAAGAAGCAGCAGAATGTATTTTGAGGTGTAATTTTACATATACCCATGCCATGTGTGAACAATATATTATTTAGTGACACCTTTGTGTAAAAAAAAAAAGTCATTTTCCCGAAACTTGTGGCAAAATATAAAATATTCCATGGACTCAACATGCCTCTCAGCAAATAGCTTGTGGTGTCTACTTTTCAAAATGGGGTCATTTGGGGGGGTTTGTGCTATCTTGACATTTCAGGGCCTCCGAAACTGTGATAGGTAGTGAGGAGTGAAATCACCATTTTACGCCCTTAGAAAGCCTGGAGGCAGTGATTGGTTTTCGGGGTCCTGTACGCGGCTAGGCTCTCAAAACATCTCACACATGTGGTATCCCCGTACTCAGGAGAAGCAGCAGAATGTATTTTGGGGTGTAATTTCACATATACCCATGCCTTGTGTGAGCAATTCATCATTTAATGACAACTATGAGTAAAAAGAAAACAAAAAAAAAAAAATTTGTAATTTTTTGGTAGAAAATTACTTTGAACCCCCAAACATTATATATTTTTAAAGCAGAGGCCCTACAGATTAAAATGGTGGGTGTTGAATTATTTTTTGCACAAAGTATTTGCGCAGTGATTTTTCAAACGCAATTTTTGGGGAAAAAAATACTTTTTTGAATTGTAATGCACAAAAACACACTATATTGCCCAAATGTTTGATAAAATATAAAAGATGATCTTATGCCAAGTACATAGATACCGAACACGACCTGCTTTAAAATAGCACGCACCCGTGCATCGCCGCCAAACTATATACATTTTTAGAATCCTTTAAAAGCCTTTACAGGTTACCACTTTAGATTTACAGAGGAGGGCTACTGCTGATACCTCACATGCATGGTGCAATTGGTCTTTACATATGACACAAGACTGATAGTTGCGTTCGTCTTTGCGCAGTGTATTTTTACACTGTACCTTTCATATTTCTTTTATTTTTTATCATTTTTATTGCTACTATCACAGGGAATGTAAATATCGCCTATGATAGCAATGTGTAGTGACAGGTACTCTTTTTTGAAAAATTTGGGGTCTATTGGACTCTAGAGCTCTCCTCAGCCCTTAAAGCATCTGACCACACCAAGTTCAGTGTGATAAGATGCTTTCCCAATTTCCCAATGGTGCTGTTTATATCCAGTGAAACTGAAGTCATGAAATGTTCGTAGCTTCTGGTTTCTTAGGCCGTAGAGATGATTGGAGCTGTTCTGGTCTCCGATCAGCATTATGGTCAGCTGGAGAAGCCACCAGCTGCATTCTCAGGTTCCAGGAGAGCCTGAGAAAACCATGGAAGACGGCGGACAGGGAGGACATTCCCCAGGTAATTAGCTGCTAGGATTGCTTTTACATGAAAGCAGACTGCTGGAAAAAAAAACGATACCAAGATGATACCTATACCTTTAGGCATCATTCCAGTACAACCATTCAAAGTCCAGCAACAAACAAGTACGTCGCTGGTCTTTGTTGGGCATATATTGTAATGTTCTTTTTTTTAATGCAGCTTGTGGGCTGAACGAAAAAAGAGAACCTAACAGATTTCTCCATTCACATCGATTGATCATGGTATGCCCACTATTAGAATACCGCCCTGCATCTACCCACTTCTAACTATGGGCATACAATAAATATAAAAATATACGCCAAAGCATAGGGGCGATCTGCCCCTATGTCCACCCCTGCCCCTATGCTTTGGCATATATGCTCTTTTTTTTAACTGTGGTGGTGAAATCACCCCCTACAGCGCTGGAGTCATGAATTTATGTATCGTGAGAGCAAACCCTGTTGCTGTCAAAATAAATAAATCAGTGCTGCAGCTGAATGGCGTACTTGCAAAGCAAACTATGGTTAACAATAAAACACAGTAACAGTACAGTATAACAATAGAATGATATACCTGCAAAGCAAACATGATAAAACACAGTAACAATAAAACATTACAGTTAAGCCTAAAATACAGTAAAACAGAGCAGAACAATAGAGAGAGAAGAACAATTAAAAGACAACTATTTTTGACTAGTCACCTGTCTTACGTGGTGTTCATCAGCAATTGAATTCTCTACCCAAGACCTCAGAGTAGGAACTCTGCACGTGGCATAAACCATATGAAGTGATTTTAAAGTGGAACCCCGAAAAAACAAAAAAACAGGTGGCTTTTGTTCACCGGATCATACCTGAGTATTTGGTTTTAAAGAGGAACCCTTACGTTATTATCTGGCCTAGAAGGATTTGAATATGTTGATGCCATTATAACAAGGGATCGTTGGTTTAGCCCTAGAAGATTGCCTTTGCTATCTGTTTACAACCTATGTGTATAACCCATACACTGACGGTAAGGGTCAGTTTATTCGGGTGATGGTGATGGTGTTCCTATCCTTTTCTGAGCTTTCCTTTATGGTGGATCTCGGATAACAGTTGGCTTCTTATTTTCTTCTGATGGAGAAGGACTTCTTTTGTTATATTCTATCCATATTTTGGGACACTATTTCAACTTATAACATAATTTTATTTAGGATAACATCTTATCATATATTATTTTAGCTCTGCACCTTCATCTTCTATATCTCTTTAACTGTATCCAGCAATTTTGTGCCAGCTGTTTTCTATCCAATGTCACATTAAGCGCAACAGATTTTGTTTTTTAGTGATCTATTGATACTGCACTTTGGGTGGGTTGGGCAGAGGGGCTAAACGCAGGTGTTGGCGGGTGTCTGGGCTGATCCTGCTAAAGCTGCATTTTTGGGAACACTATACTACTGGGGACACTAATATAGTTCTGATCAGATCAAAGATATTGAAACGTTCAAACACTATACAAGTAAGGGAGGTGTATGGTGTGTGGGTGTGTGTTAGCGCTACTGGCAATCAAAGGGTTAAAATCTGATGCTGTCTGGGATTGACACTGACACTAACTGACGCTAACACCAAAACTGATGTCACCTGTGACACTAATACGGTGATCAGAAAATAGATCTGTACATTATACTAATGACACAGTGACAGGGAGTGAAATGGTTAATTGGGGGGCGATCAGGGGTTTAAACCTTTATTAGGGGATTATGCGTCGGGTACCCTGATGCTGATCCAATTATTTGCCCGTAAATTAATTCTTAGAAGCTTTTACCACAAGCAAAGGGTGGATACTGACCCCTCCCCTAATGAAGCAAGAGCACTAGATCAACATGTATCACTCTTGAAGAAAAGTGATCAATCTGATGTCATTGATCGAATTGATCTAAATAAACTTCTAGCCTCCACAGTTGGATATACCGGTCTTGATAAAGAGGTTACAATGGGCTCTCAATTAAGAAAAAAATCAGACAAGTTAACAGCTCCAAGCATGAATGCCAATGTTGCTGCTTTTTTGAAATGAGTTAATAACGATCTAGGTGGTGTACGTATACGGTCCCCAATGAATGCAAATTAAAATAATGTTGAACTACAAGCCTTTAACGAGCCCCTGCTCACTAGGTTCCACTCTCCTGACACTCCTCTGCTGCTATAGAATCAGATTGCAGATCGCAACATCTGATGTTCGGTCATCCGATGCTCCGGGACTAGAACTACAGCTATGTGCTGTTCTAATCCAGTTGTGTAGCTCAGAACAAACACCAGGCAGGCTGTATGTAAGTTCAACCAGGAATCTCTTTTATTGAAACATACAGGCTCTTTTATACAATAAAAGAGGAGGTGCGTACCTCCGGCTCATATTACTCTGAACATACACCTGTGACCAGAAACCTAATTAACATGGGCTAATTAACTAATCCCTTTAGACAGCCTAGATGACTCAGACATGACCTTTAGGCCAGACTGGCCATCTTGTAGCTCAGAAAACCCAATCAACATGATCACAATAGCAGATTTAATTAACACAAACAACAATGGGAATCTAATGACTTCTAGATCCCATACTAGAGACTTATTTACAATACACATTCTAGCAGGCAACAGACAGACAGGTGCTGGAATTGACATCAGCATCTCCTAACAGTATTTGTCCCAGCATTATGAATCAGCCACTATTTCTAATATGGCAAATCCAGGATCCCCAGAGTCTGTGTGTCCTGGGGGACCAGGACCCAAATCCACAGTAATACCACCTCACAAAGAGCACCGTTCCCCCAAATGCTAGGGCCCACGATCGATCAGCAAGAGGCTAGCATTCAGTCCCCTCCAAAAGTCTCTCTCCCGGCTAGGTCTGTCACATTTCTCCCCTTTCGGCAGGAGACTAACACAGGAGGAGACCTCAGACGGGTTGACTCCGAAGTTAGTCAGTAGTTCCAGTCCTCTAATGCCTGTACCCACACAGTACCTCAAACAAATTAAAAGCATTACTCACCCAGCCAACCTCTGCCTCTCTCAGAGAACATATCTGCCGCTGGGGAGAGGCCTGGACTGGCCCTTCTCCCTGGAGTCCTTTCTGCCGCTGGAGAGAAGACAGGGTGTCTGGGCTCACTCCGTCATGCTGTTGGGGATCTGGGCCGACTGCCCAGCATCCCTGGGGTATACAGGTGGAGACTGAAGTCCCATCCACCTTCACAGGAAATCCATCCTCTGTTAGGTGAGGGCAGAGTCCAGCAGTATTCGGCCCTGTTGCCAGTCCTTCTGCTGGAAACCCCACACCATCTGCTCTGGCTAACTGTTGGGGCAGGAGGCTGGCTTCCTCCACTCCCAAAACTGTGTAGCTGCCATTGGGGAGGTGAGCCGGCTGCTTCCTTTTCCATTCCCTCATCTGGATGTTGGGACGATATGTCTGTGGTACTGTCTCCCAGGTGCACGGATCTTTGCTGGGGAGGAAAGACCACTTCCTCCACCCTGGCCAACTGTTGGGGAGGGACGACGAACACCTCCTCTCCCTTCTCCCCCTGTATCCTGATCCACTGCTGGGAAGTGACCACCTCCTTCTCACCCTGAGCCTCCGGAACCGCTGCAGGTGTAGGACAGAGATCTTGGACCCTTTGTCCGGTTGCCAGCGCTTCAGCTCGGGAAGTTCCTTGTAACTTCACAGATACTTCTGTTGGTGCTGGGCAGGGCACAGTGAAGTTTGGCCCTAATAACAGCTCTTCTTCTGCTGGAGGCTCACCAAGTTGTTCTTCCTCAGCAGAAAAGTCTATCAAATCCCCTGTCTCTGCAACTGGTGTCTGGGGATAAAGGTTCAGCATCTCCTCTCCGTGGAACCCAGAAGATGCTATCAGTGATGGGCAGAGGTTAGCAGAGCTCTGCCCTGTTGTCAGCACTTCAGGTTTGGGGACGGCAATCTTTAGATTTTCCACTGCCGATTCTCTGGCATGCTGCTGGACAGGCACATTCCTCCATCCAAGATCATCCCATGCAGAAACAGGATCATCAAGGTCCGTCAGCACTTGCTGCATCCGGCAGGTTGGCAAAGCACACTGTTACTCTGCCACATTGTCAACTCTTCAGCCAGGATTTCAGAGTTGTCAACTGTTATTTCCTGATAGTGCCAGGCAAAGGGAGCCCCACCCTTTCGCTGAGCAGAGTCTAGCAGGTGTCTGTAGGCCATCTCAAGCTCCCATTCCTGAGCGGCCAGAAACTCCAAATCTTCCTGTGCCCAGTGCACTTCTGAGACATTCAGTCTTCGCTCTCTGTGCTCCATTATTTCCTCCAAACGCCACTCCCGATCACTCCCAAAGTCAGGGTCCCTGGACAGCCTCCAGTACAACAATCCCAGGCCATCGTAGTCAAAGCCTTCCGTGGGGCTGTCATCCGCTGTCCACTGGCACACTTGGGCTACATACTACTGGAGGGCTCTGTAGCTCTCGTCCAACCGCATTTCTGCCCGGATCAGCCTGCTTAACTCAGCTGTCCACTCCTGGTTCGGCTGTTCCCCCAATAACAGCAATCGTACTTCATACTGCGACCAGTACCTTACATGGATGGAGGGGAGAACTTTTCCCTGGTGTCGCTGCTCACGGGCTAGCGCTTCCTTCCAGAGTTCACAGCGGATAAAATCAAACCGTTTTAGCAGGACCTGCTCTGATACTGGTCCTCTGTGCTGTATCTGCATCTCTTGCAACCTCCTTCTGAATTCCTCTATCATGGTGGCTGGTATCTGTACCTCTCCTCTCCTGCTATCTGGACCTTGGATCCAGGTGATGGTTTGGATGTGTTCACGGCAAGGAAGCACGATCCCACCATTCCTTCCACGGCTCTCAAGTAAGTTTTTCAGCGTGGCTCTCCTGCAGGCTGGTTTGGAGTGTCCCAGTAACTGGAGAGCAAATCCCACGGCTGCCAACCAATGTAACAAGCTCCTGCTCGCTAGGTTTCACTCTCCCGACACTCCTCTGCTGCTATAGAATCAGATTGCAGATCGCAACATCTGATGGTTTGGTCATCTGATGCTTCGGGACTAGAACTACAGCTATGTGCCGTTCTATTCCAGTTGTGTAGCTCAGAACAAACACCAGGCAGGCTGTATGTAAGTTCAACCAGGAATCTCTTTTATAGAAACATACAGGCTCTTTTATACAATAAAAGAGGAGGTGCGTACCTCCGGCTCATATTACTCTGAACATACACCTGTGACCAGAAACCTAATTAACATGGGCTAGTTAACTAATCCCTTTAGACAGCCTAGATGATTCAGACATGACCTTTAGGCCAGACTGGCTGTCTTGTAGCTCAGAAAACCCAATCAACATTATCACAATAGCAGAGTTAATTAACACAAACAACAATGGGGATCTAATGACTCTTAGATCCCATACTAGAGACTTATTTACAATACACATTCTAGCAGGCAACAGACAGACAGGTGCTGGAATTGACATCAGCATCTCCTAACAGTATTTGTCCCAGCATTATGAATCAGCCACTATTTCTAATATGGCAAATCCAGGGTCCCCAGAGTCTGTGTGTCCTGGGGGACCAGGACCCGAATCCACAGTAATACCACCTCAAGGGTCCCAATGTATACAGCTCACAAAGAGCACCGTTCCCCCAAATGCCAGGGCCCACGATCGATTGGCAAGAGGCTAGCATTCAGTCCCCTCCAAAAGTCTCTCTCCCGGCTAGGTCTGTCACAAAGCCCTTAAATAACTGTCCAGCAATAAAGCTATTACCATCAAGCCAGCGGACAAAGGGAGCTACATTGTCCTTTTGGGCAATGGGCAATATATTGCTATGTGCAATCAAATTAAAAAAAAAACAGGATTGGTACCGTCGCACTACTGTAAATATAATGGAAAAGCATAACAACGAATTCTACACTTAGATCAGTCCTTCTCAAATGAGACAATTACAAAAACCACCTGGGACTTTATAAGAACCAATTTCCCCACTGTTCCCACCTTTTATGCCCTCCCGAAGGTCCATAGGGACCTACAAAATCCCCCAGGAAGACCCATTATCTCCGGATGAGGAGCTATTAGCGAAAATGCAAGTAGATTAGTCAATGAATTCCTCAGACCCCATGTAACGTGCCTTCAATCATACGTGAGGGATACCATCCATTTCCTCCACATTATAGACAATCTCAATTTTCCAGACATGGCTTATTTTGTTACAATCGATGTGGAGGGATTCTATAGCTCGATTACTCATGACCAAGGACTCTCTGCTTTTAGACATGTGCTCCACAGCAAAAATGACGGGGATGTGAAATATCTTGAGTTCATTCTCTTCATGCTTAAGTTCATTCTCTGCCACAATGTATTTACATTCAATGGCTCCCACTACCTCCAGGTGCAGGGAGTAGCGATGGGGACATGTTGTGCCCCCTCCTATGCCAACCTGTACCTGGGGAAGTGGGAGCATACTTTTCTATCCGATGAGACTCTCTCGATATACACGGACCACATTCTTGCGTGGAACGGATATATCAATGATATTTTTATCATATGGGATGGATCTCTGGAACTTTTAGAGATATGCATGGAGAGAATGAACAGAAACTATTTCAACCTCTCTTTTACCATGCCACATAGCATGGACCACATATCTTTCTTGGACGTTGATATGTCGAGGAGAGGATAGCTCCCTCTGCAGCAGCCTGTATAGGAAGTCTACTGCAGGCAACACTATACTGCATGCCTCCAACTTTTACCCCTCATCTTTAGTCAATTCGATTCCTTTTATTCAATATCTCAGAACACGATGTAACTGTTCTGATGACGACAAACTGTTCTGATGACGATGATGCAGACAAGCTTCGCGACAGGCTGCTGCAGAGGGGATATTCCTGCACGTGTCTGAAAAAGGCATATAAGCAGGCCAACTTGCGGGACAGACATGATATCCTATACTCGCAAAAAACAAAAAATCAAGAAAATCCTCTGCAGATTGTCACTAAGTTTTCAAACCAGCACACTGAAATTAGAAAAATTGTCAATAAATATTGGCATATCTTGACAATGGGTCCAATAATAGGACATTTAGTCCCCAATACCCCTATGTTTACTTTCAGAAGGACTACCTCCATTCGAGATAAGCTTGTGAGAAGTGAATTCAGAGACAAATCCGAAAAAATAGCATTGCAAGTATAAAGGCGCGTTTATATGTGGATCTTGTAGGTACTGTAAATATATGTATACGGCCAAAGGGATCACCCTACCAAATGGGGATCTCTTTAGGCCAAAGCATTTCGCTAATTGCAAAATGCTCGGAGTGATCTATATGCTTCTCTGGGATTGTGGATGCTTCTATGTTGGAAAGACCAAGCTCCAGTTCTGGCAGAGAGCATATAGACACAATAGGAGCATGCAGACCTGTAATCTTAATCTGCCATTAGGCGGACATACTAGCATTGTCCACAATGGCAATTTCCCCAAAATCAAGTTCCTCATTTTGGATAGGGTCCATCCTGGTTCTAGAGGGGGGACTGGAACAAGTCCCTTTTACAACTTGAGCTTAGATGGATATATGTTCTAAGGGCAACACAACCTCCAGGTTTGAACGAGGCTGTCTGTTATAAACCCTTTTTGAAGGGTTTTGCCTCGGGAGGCATGTAAAGGTAGGAAGTCGCCATTCAGCTTGGAGGTTCCTTCCATTCCTCTCTAGGCTTCCCTTGCACCCCTTCTCTCGGGATGAATATATGGCTCTCTTTGCCTTATTGATTTTTTGTTCTCATTATCAATGGATTTACATGTTCTTAATTGTTATGCTGTAATAACCTTTGTTGCTAATCTAAATGTAGTATCTAAATTTACCCTCCAATGTATTGACGTGTATATTTGCATTTCCTGACTATTTACTATGCATTGAAGCACATTTGGCCCTCGGACCTGACATAATGCCCGAGACCCAGTCTATTATTATTTTATATACTGGCTTCCTTTTCCCTGTTAGAATTATAGGATGTCATATGGAATCAGCCCACTAGATGTCAGTATTTCTGACACTAGTTTCGCTATGCCAACTACCACATTTTCCATACTGCATGTGGGCTTGATACTGATTGGACCGCCCGACATGGCCAAGATGCCCAGTTATCTGTGGCATCAATGAGACGGACGGATTGACTGGAATTTCATCAGCCAGCTACCATCTCCGCCTGTCTCCGATCTCCTCTGATGTGTTAATTATGTCGGGGGATTGATGGCCATGTCGGTGGGGGACGTGCATGGGCCTCCACTCTGCCACGCATGCGCCGCGAGGAATGGCCCCCGAAAGCCCAGATGCTCAAGGATGGAGAACATAAAAGGCCGGCTGAGCCTATCAAAGGCTTTCTCAGCATCCAGACTGAGCAGAAGCGCTTCTTTTTTTGTCTGTTAATGATATCTATTAGAATGATGGCTCTTCTAGTGTTGTCCCCTGCTTGACGACCCGGGACAAAGCCAACCTGATCTTTATGGATCAGGAAGGGAAGGACCTCATTTACTCGGAGGGACAGTATTTTTGTAAAGATTTTCAGGTCTGAATTTAATAGGGCTATGGGTCTGTAATTCCCACACGGCGTGTGGTGTTTATCGGGTTTGGGTATAAGCGTAAGGTGTGATGTCTGCATGCCTCTAGGTATTTCTTCCTTGCCCGTAAAACCGTTAAATAAACGAACCATATGTGGGAGTAGGGTAGGTAGGAATGACTTGTAATACTCATAAGGGAGGCCATCAGGACCCGGAGCCTTATTATTTGGGAGGTGTTTTAGAGTGTCAGAAATTTCCTCGTCAGTTATAGGGGAGTTAAGGGAGTGTAGGGCCTCTGATGATAAAGTGGACACCCCACTGGTGGCAAGATAGGTCCTGACACGTTCTTTAAAAGTATCTTGGATAGGTAAATTCGGTATGGAAGTGTTATTATAAAGATCTGAGTAGTAGTCCCTAAGTAATTGAGCAATACGGTCGGTATGGGAGTGAAGGGTACCTGTTGGGTCTCGTAGAGCTTGGGGGGCCGACGTGTGTGTATTTTCCCGGAGTTTACGTGCCCACATGGTATGGGCCTTATTGCCTTTATCATAGTATAGCTGGCGTAATCTCTGAAGGGCTTTCTCTACTCTACCTATGTCTATACTTTTGAGTGTAGCTCTGAGCCGTATAATTTCCCTCAATAAACGGATTGAAGATGAGGTTGTGAGCCTAGATTCTAGCTCCCGCAAGCGCTGTACCGTCTGTTGTCTCAGGAGTGTGGCGTTTTTCTTCCAAGCTGTGGAGATTGAAATGCATTGTCCTCTTCTGACCGTCTTATGTGCTTCCCAGAGGGTTCCTACAGAGATCTCAGGGGTATTGTTTTCTACAAAGTATAGTTTAAAAGTTTTCTCCATTTCCAACCTATATGTGAGATCTTTCAAGAGGAAGTCGTTTAGCCACCAGTGGCAGTGTTTGACTTTAGAAGGGTGCAGTTTAAGTGCCAAAGAGATTGGCGCATGATCAGACCATGACATAGGTAGCATATTTACGTCCGCAATCGCACGCAAGGAGGGGGCATTAACAAAAAAGTAGTCTAGGGGAGCATGTGTGCTAAATGGGTGGGAATAGTGGGAGTATTGACGATCCGCTGGATGTTCCACGTGCCATGCATCAGCTATAAGAATCTTATTGCTGCAATTATAAGTTTTGTATGTAATAGATTTCTGCATTGTAATACTATCTGTGAATTATATGTATAGGCAAGTATAGAACAGAGAAAAGGGGAGCACTCACATTGCCACATCCGTCAATTGGGGAGGAGAAAAAGAAGGGTACTCAAGGAGTAGCCTAGGATCGGACTTTAAAGGCATGGAAACAATGGAGAAGTAGAAAACATAATTAATATTTATTGAAAAAAGAAATTACATAGTATCTACACAATATTCACAAGCTTTAAAAATCATATAAGATGATATGGTTTGTACAGTGAGCCCTTGTGCGTCTACGCATTTCGCCGTGAGGCTTCGTCAAGACACGATCAAGGTTCAAAAAAAGAGAACGAATCTCACTATATTCTTATCCAATTGAACCTCATGTACAAACATCCGGAATGTTTTTGGTAGTATTCAATGTATGAATCATTCTCAAAAGAGTTGCGAAAAATTCCCGGAATGCCACTCAATCTCTTAGTAGCCAGGAATCGAGTACAGTTATAACAGGGGCATAAGGCATCTTGCACAGAAACGGATCATATCCAGGAGTCCAAACTCCCACAGAGGAAGACACAACTGGAACTATACAAATATACTAGGGAAATATCCCACGTCCCAACTGCGCATCAAGCCCAAAGAAGGGTAGTAGATGCATAGACGTGGTAAAGGATAGCCCTTGGGAGACAGCTTGGTACTGTACTGTACCAGGCTGTCTGGCTGTCTTTCCTGGCTACTAAGAGATTGAGTGGCATTCCGGGAATTTTTCGCAACTCTTTCGAGAATGATTCATACATTGAATACTACCAAAAACGTTCCGGATGTTTGTACATGAGGTTCAATTGGATAAGAAGATAGTGAGATTCATTCTCTTTTTTCTCTGTGCCATTTCTGTGAACCTTGATAGTGTTCTAAAGAAGCCTCACAGCGATACACAAGGGCTCACTGTACAAACCATATCATCTTATATGATTTTTAAAGCTTTTGAATATTGTGTTACTATGTAATTTCTCTTTTCAATAAATATTAATTATGTTCTCTACTTCTCCATTGTTTCCATGCCTTTAAAGTCCGATCCTAGGCTACTCCTTGTATAGGCATTGATTGTTTGTACTTATCTCATAGAGTTTCATTATCCTATCTACCCCTGAGGAAGGAGTATCTCTAGTAGACTCCGAAACGCGTCGGATGAAGGCTCAATTTCATTTACCATCTACCTCAACTATTTGCATTATCAGTTATGGTTGATATGTACAATTCATGATCTAAGTTTTTATCTATGCATTTTTAATAAATATATGACTATTTTTCTATTTAATTGATTTGTGATCTCTATCTAAGCACAGGAGGCTAAAGAAAGGAAGAACAAAAGAGTTCCCATGTTTCCAGGAGTACAGTTGTCCACAGGGGATGGCTGAGACTGGTGTCTCGCAGGAATGTAGTCAATGGGATGTCCAGATCATCGGGTCAGTTCAGGCGCAGGCAGAGACATGGTCAGCAAACAGGCAAAGGATTAGTCCAGGCAACAGGCAGAAACATTGCCAATAGACAGGCCAGGGTTAATACATACCGAGGCTGGCAGTGCTTTGCTTTGCAGCTGTGGCAGAAATTATACCTCTGTACTCCTCTCGATTGTGACTCATTAAAGTGGATGGGGTTGCTTATGTGGTGACCAAGGCGTTAAAGCAGGTGGTGAGGAGGCTATACAATGCCTCCTCACTGCCTGTCAAATGCTCTCTGAGCAACGATCTGAATATGGATGGCTTTTTAGAAAGCATCGTACATGTGAACAAGTGCATATGGTGACACTGTGACTGGTGTGGCGGTGATCAGGGATGATGTAACTGGTGTGGCAGTGTTCAGGGACAGAGTTACTAATGTGGCGGTAATCAGGGACAGTGTAACTGATGTGGCAGTGATCAAGGACACTTTAAAGACACATCAAATCAGAAGAATTTATTCTATGTTTTTATGGTGGTGGGATTGTCACAGTGGACTTTAATCAGTTTGCTATTTATTATGCACATGCTTTATCATGTACCAATTAATGTGTTGAATCACCATTTAACCATTTAATGTGTTGTTTTGTAGCACCAACACCTTTACCTTTGTTAACTATACCATGTTAACTGTACTATCATATAGTTCTATACATTTTAGCTACATTATTTTTATACCATTGTGATACCATTATTTTTGCATATTGTTAGTAAGGGCTGCCTTTTATTTCTAGAGGTCTTATTACCTTTTTACAAAGTGCAGCACACACATGGGTCTACGTCGCAATTCTTACAAATTATACAGTATGGGCTATGCTCAATTCTTGGACTTACCATATCTTTAAGTGTTTTTTATTCCTTTTTTGAACCAAATCTCCCTTGGATTGTGGTATGAGCTGGCAGCACTGGAGGCATGAGTAGGAGTCCGTGCCAGGAAGAAATGCTGTGATATTATGTTGTATGCTTTGCCTGACTTCAAGTTTTGCCATTGTGATTTAAATAAAACGTAAGTGCAATTTAAAAAAAATACTACACAAGGAAGAGGATGTCTCCTCTGTCATTTCTCTTCTAGCATCAAAAGATTTCAGCCCACTGCAACAGAGAGAATCTGGAGGAGAGAGGACAATTTTCAAAATGTGTGTGCAAGCAATGTTGTCCCAGAACAAATTGAAAGGAGCCAATGTCAGTTGGAGAGTACTACACAGACACCGTACACAGAACGTGTAAAAACTGAACTTTGTAACCAGAAAGTAATTGATATCCACAAGTTAGGAGACAGCAGAGAAGCAAACAAGGGAGATTTTTAACTTATGCTGGCCATACACTAGACAAAAAATCCTTTGATTGTTGTATAGTTGGAGCATTCGTTAATTTTTCTAGTTGACAGGCATAGATTGAAAATTGTTTTTGACTTATGGGAGCTGAAAAATCAAAAGCAAAGATTTGAAAATTTCTGCCAAATAAAAGAAAAATTGAAACCTGTTTCCTGGCTGTTAAAAATTGTACCGTTTGAACTGCACATACAGTGTGTGAGAAAACGTGGACCCGGAAGTAAAATGTTTGTGTGAACAAACATTCATGCATAAAAGAATGATCGTTTATTAACGGAATGTTCCCCCCCAAAAATATCTAACAGCAACAGGACACATAAGCAATATATGACCAGCACAATAGCTATTATTGTTTTTTTTCGGAATTACATCCTCAACCAAATAACAGAAAATATCAATAATGACAACTAAAGAATGTATTAATATAACTTTATTGCAAAGTTGTTGTTTTTTTTAAACACACATCAACATTTTGTAACCACTTTTTTTTTTGTAGGAGGTCTTTTTTATTGGTATTACTGAAAACTTTTTTTTTTCTTAATTCATAAACAATTTTTAACCATCATTGATGATTTTCAAGACTCTTCTCCTATAGACTTTATTAGGATTCAGATCAAAGTCTTCAAATGTTGGACTACAATGAGTTTGATTCTCTTGTAAAATGTTTGGTATCTTTTTTTCAAAGAGCATTATCCCAGAAATCGTATTTTTGGTCGCTAAAATATTTACTATGGACATTTTTCCTGCTAAAAAGTAAAAAATGAAAGTCTGGGTGTCTAGGGATATCAGCAATTGGTTAATTTAATCTCCTTAGTGGTAATCCCGAGTGTGTCTCGGGGTGGATTTTCAGTACCAAAAGCGGTAACCCCGAGCCACACGGGATCGCATCGCAGGATCCAGGCAAAGTTACTTACCTTGTCCCCAGGATCTTGCGATGTCTCCCCGCTATATGTGCGAGCTGTCCTCCGCCAGATCTATCACAGTGCCGAGCTCCATTCCCTGCGAGCGTTGCGATGCACGGGGAGGGAGCATGGCTCCAAATTTAAAAAGTTAAAAACACATTACACATACAGTACACTGTAATCTTACAGATTACATTAGTGCATCACATTATTTTACCTCCCTTTTGTCCCTAGTGTTTTGTCCAGTGCCCTGCAAGCAGTTTTATATTATATACTATTCTTTCTGCCTGGAAACTGGAGATTGTCCATAGCAACCAAAAAGTGTCCCTTTACATCAAAGGCAGTTTTAGACCAGCTAGAAAACAGCAATAATAAATTAGAATCACTTGCAGAATTGAGCGATAGTGATTTGTGAGGAAATTCGTCATCAAACACTGAAAGTAATGACAGCGACAATTCTGAAACTGAGCAAATTTCAGTGCTTTTGATTTGATTACATTATTGAATAATTTTTATTATTATTATATTATTATTTGTTATAATTATTTATAGTTATTTATTATATTATAATTTATGATTTAGTGTTTCAAACTTTATCATACCTGGGCTGTCTACTAGACTCTTGTTTGGACAGATTTAAGTGTGTTATTCATAGGAATTACAGGCCTACAATATAAAACGCCAAATTTCCATGCAAAACATTGTACCGCTTTGAGCATCAAAAATGTGACATAATCATACCGCTAGGGAGGTTAAAGTGGTTGTAAACCTCTGCCATTAAAATTGAATAAAGCACATCCTTCCATAGTGTGCATTAGCCTGAATCCAAAGCACTTGGTGTGATTTCTCTCTGCTGTTTAGTTACTCTACTATCTGCATGAGTTATTACAGAAATGTTTTCCTGACTCCAAGAGATAAAGTAGAGCTCCAGCATACAGCCTGTGATTGACAGCCTGAGCTATGCATGTTACTTATGTATTGTGGGGTGCGGGTTGTGTCCCTTCCCTCCAATCAATTCTCAGAGCTCTCCATTCTGGGCTGTGCAGTGTGCAAGTTCAGATCCCCACCCCCTGCTTTCTGAAAGCTCAGAAATGATGTGTAAATTCTGGACTTTGAACTGATGTAGAGAAGAAACGGATGCAGATAAACAGGTACAACTTATGTAGGAGGATTTGTTTCATCCCCGTGTATCAACTGAGGCTTGTCACTTCACTGGATATATTTAAGGGTTTACAACCATTGACTTTAGTAATATAATGGATCAAAGTGAATATTCTAGCCCAATATCTTTTGAATTTGGGACTGGTACACCAGATGAAACATTGTTCCCTTCTGTTCACATAAAAAAAAACACAGATGCATCAGGATATGTGCTACTACCAGGTGGATAAAACTTTGTAATTGGCTTCTATTAAAGTCACGTTAAGTATTCCTGTAACTATTCTGGTAGTTCAGGATGACCAGTCCATTTTGGTGATTTCTGAGCTCAAATCTGTCTTCCATGCTATATTGTGAGGTAGTTTGGTAATTATTATGGAGAATAATAGAGATAACACCCGGGTCCCCAAACGCTTTTTGCAATCAGGAGGGCTGGCAGTGCCTGAAGCGATGGTACTGGGAGCAGTAGCCACATGTAGGACAGCTAGCACTAAGGACTACCATTTTTTTGCTATACCATAGGGGCCCGGGGTCCCTGCCTGCAGAGGGCATTTACTTTGGGTCTGACAGAGCCAGTGTCAGATCCCCACATCAGTGCTAGCTGGTGCTGGGAGTGATAGTCTGCAAGCAAGTGTATGTGCTGGAGGTTGAGGAGAAGAGATTGTATATCCCCTAAATAAAACAAAAAAAAAAACAAAGTTGCAAGGACTGCTTCTTGACTCTGTGTCCCTATGGGGGTAGGGCTACATTTATATAACATTTTTGCTGCTTTGACAGTTTAAGGGTTCATTGTGGTTATCTCTGCAAGGTCAGTGGGCACTTTACTTGAATAAATTTGAATAGCTTTTCATCCAATGAAGGGCTTTATCACCTGAAAAATGTATTGTTTGTATGCATTTGGAAGCCCGGTCAATGCAAACAGCAGTTACATATTTGCAGAGATGTTCCATATACTACTGGCTTAAGAATAGTTAAAAAATGTTAAAACAAAATGCAAAAAACTAGCTCACAAGAGAAAAAAAAAGCAATGAGGTAATGTAGGCCATGGAAAAATCATAAATTAAAGTGTATGCCAATTCAAGATCCAGCAATGCAGTAACAAAGGATTGCATTTTACAGGCTTTTTCACCACCCTGCCATTGATTTAGACTGTGTTAGTGGTGGTTGATGTTAGTAGTTACTTCAGAAAGGTCACAATTTTATAAGATGACATCTGAAATTACTAATGTGTTGTCAATACTTACGTGCATTCTTGCTGCACTATAATTAGACAATAACGTGCAGTCTCTACCTTCACAGTCTTATGCCCCGTACACACGGTCGGACTTTGTTCGGACATTCCGACAACAAAATCCTAGGATTTTTTCCGACGGATGTTGGCTCAAACTTATTTTGCCTACACACGGTCGCACAAAGTTGTCGGAATTTCCGATCGACAACCACGCGGTCATGTACACCACGTACGACGAGACTAGAAAAGGCCGGTTCAGAACCAAGCGCGGCACCCTTTGGGCTCCTTTTGCTAATCTCGTGTTAGTAAAAGTTTGGTGAGAGACGATTCGCGCTTTTTCAGACTCGTGGCTTTCAGACCGTTTTCTGCCGTTCAGTTTGTGCTTGTGGGTTTGTATCTGCTCTTCAGTGCGTGCAGTCAGTTCGTATCAGAGTTTTCTGTGTGATCTTGCCTGCTCATTGCTGTTTTTCAGGTCGCTCTTCACAGGCCTTGCTGTTCTTCAGTGCGTTCTCTTACTTCGTTCTGAGCAGCCGACCGTTTTCTAGCCATGTTTCGTATGCGTACTCCTCGTAGAGTTCGTGCTGTGCGGGGGCTTGGTGTTGGGGTCCTGACCTTGACACAAGTCCAGTCCATGAACAGGGTGGGGAGGAGTTCATGGACCAAGAATTGGTTGCTTCAGCGTGACCAGTTCTGTCATATGCCTTTGCTCCGTGAGATCCGTGAGAATAATCCTGACGATTTCAGGAACTTTCTCAGGATGACGGACCCCGTATTTCACCGTTTGTTGGATTCGCTGACCCCCTATATCAGCAGGCAGGATACCTGCATGAGGCAAGCCATCACTCCGGAGCAGAGGTTGGTCGCTACCTTGCGGTATTTGGCCACAGGGAGAAGCCTGCAGGACTTGAAGTTCTCGACAGGCATCTCCCCCCAGGCTCTGGGGATCATTATCCCAGAGACCTGTTCTGCCATCATACAGGTCCTTCAGAAGGAATATATGAAGGTAAGATTTTTATCCTTTAATATCACATTTTATTGTATTGAATGTTTGCTAATATATTGTATTTCTTTCCTCATTCCCTAATTACCATGATTGGAATATGCTGTGAATGTCCCCTTTGTCCTCATGCATGCTGGATTTTTATGTAATTATTATTTTAGGTCCTTCATACATATTTGCCCTTCAATAACCTTCCCAGCATGGTGTCTCCTGCCCTATATTCACCTCATGTAGTCACTTAACAATGTATTTTATATGCTCCATAGTAGTGCTTTACCCCAAACACCCCCTAAAATGTTTGGTAATGTTATTTTTGATTTAAATTCAGGCAGAGTGCCAGAGGCTTTTTTTTGTTGGTGTCCCCAAATTTTTTGTTACCCTCCCTCCCCCAACTGCTAAGTCAGCTGATCCCAATTCTCTATCCTCAATCATCTATCTGCTGACTTTGCCAATCCCATACACACTATACCCATCTCTTTACTGGTCAGATTTATGGATGAATTCCCCAAAGCATGTAGTGCAAGGGCCTGCCTGTATAATTTCCAATGGTACTGTTTAAAGTTTTTGTATCCTATTATTATCTTGATAGGTAATATCAGAATGTCCAAATGTGCTCAAATGTGTACAGTGTGTATTTATATCTTTGTATTCAGACACTTCTTACCTGTCCAGTGGTCTGCCAATAGTGTAACTAAGGAGGGGCTGTTCCAAGTAATACCCATTATTTAGGCATTCATCTCTCAATGAAGTGAAGAGAGTTACCTGTCCAAGAGTTCCCCCCCCCCTATAATGTTAGAAATGGCCCATGATAGGTGTACCTTATACTTTGGTGTTTGTTAAATTCCCCTTAATAAATGCTATCTGGAGGTTGCCCCATAATGTTTGTGTCTAATCTGCTTGCCATGTTTCTGTGAAAAAATAGTAATGTTTATTGTTTTTTCCTCAACAGTTTCCTTCAACGCCACAGGAATGGCAGACTGTGGCCTCCCACTTTGCCCAGCGGTGGGACTTTCCTAACTGCGGAGGGGCAATTGATGGGAAACACGTCCACATCGTCCCACCACCCAACTCGGGGTCATACTATTATAATTACAAGGGGTTTAATAGTATAGTGATGTTGGCGGTGGTGTCGGCTAATTACGAGTTCCTGTATGTGGACGTGGGGAAGAATGGCCGGATGTCCGATGGTGGAGTCATCGCCCAGACGGAGTTCTACAGGCATCTCCAGAATGGCAGCTTGGACTTGCCACCTCCAGAGGACAATGTTGAAGGTCTCCCATTTGTGTTCGTTGCTGATGAAGCGTTTGCGCTGGGGGACCACCTGATGCGGCCATTCCTGATGAGGACCCTCACCCCGGAACAGAGGGTTTTTAATTACCGGCTGGCCAGAGCCCGAAGAGTGGTGTAGAACACATTTGGAATCCTGGCCAGCCGGTTCCGATTATTTCTGACACCCATCCATATGGCGGAGTATAAACTGAACCATATAATACTTGCCTGCTGTGTTCTCCATAATTTTTTAAGAAAACATTCAGCAAACTATGCTGGCTCAGTTGGGCCTGAGGCCGGAATCCAAAATCCATCAACACTGACGGCGCTTGAAAGCGGCCGTCCTGGATTGCCCTCCCTGAATGCCCGTGATGTCCGGTTACGATACCTGGAGTTCTTTGCGGGTAGGGGGGCTATCAATATGCCAGACAATCTGTGAAACCTTTTTCAAATAAAAAACAACCAAAAGAAATTCTTTGTGGACATTTACTGCTTGTGTTTGTTTTAGCTGACCCTGACAGAAATGTGTTGAGTGCAGAAAATGTCGTGATTGGGTAACCTTATAAAAAACACTGTTGGCTGGTACTTCCTAAATGCAAAAACACATTTCACTACAAGTGCACTTGCAACTGCACTGAAACTGCACTTGTAGTGCAAAGTGTATTTGCCCTTAGGAAATAACCCCCATGTTTGCATACAACAGCAATTACATCACCCCAAAAGTGTTGTAGTGTTGAGACAATAATCCACACATTCTTGAGTAAACAACTTTTTTATAGCTGCACAATCACATGTGCATTTACCAAAGGTTTTTAAAACAAACCAACATGTTTGTTGTATAACAATTTTTGCTGTAGCATTATCAAAAATCGAAATGTCCTTTTCTGATAAAACAGGCCTGTGTTAAAACAACAAGAAAGCCAAAAAACTTGAACTTACAAAGTTCACATTAGGTAAAACCTGAAGGCTATATCAGACATGAGTATTTAGGAACTGTGTTTGATATAGCGTTCAGATGGGGGGAAATCACCCCTGGAAAAGCCAAATTTGGAAGATGCACACCAAGTTCAGAATGTCAACATGTGCTATCTGCCATCAGGGTGGATCAAGGGACGTGTTTTGGGGGAGCAAGCCCTTCCTCACCGCTACTTTATAATTGAGGAAGGTGTTGCACCCCCAAAACGCGTCCATTGATCTCCCGTGATGTCAGATAGCACATGTTGGCACACTGTGTGCATCCTCCAAATTTGGCTTTTCAAAACATTGCAAAAATATTTAAAAGATTGGACCACAATCCAAAAAGGTGATTTTGTGGCCTTTTAAATTCGCCCCAAAACATCAATGATGTTATTATTTTTTTTAATAACATCACTGATTTGTTGCTGTATGTTGTGCAATTCGAGATTACACCCCATGATCTCCCCGATCAGGATCTGGGCACTTTCAGAAGTAAAGCGTTCTGGATCCCTCACATCATGATCACCTAAAAAGAGATAAAGAAAACAAAAACACGTATCAAAAATCTGCCACCATCCATCTCTTTTACCTGAGCCTGTGGTCGCAGACACTCACCTGTTGTGGTGCCAATCTCCACCACATCTTCTTCTTCCTCCTGCTCTTCTTCTTGGGTTTGCGGTATTTCACCTTCTTCCAGAGGTGGGGGGTCTCTGGTCTCCTGGGATGAGGGGTGTCCTCCGAGTCTTTTCTCCCCTATGTAAAACAAAAATGGTATACTTAGCACACAGATATTTGATGGCAGAACTATAAATAGGAAACATTGCTTGGAAGTGGGGTACAATTGTCTATTTTAGCCGAGTTCCAAGATGTAATTTTCTTATTGCCCTTTGTCAAGCTGCAATACTTTACCGGTTTAGTACAAACTTCACAGATGTAGCCCCCCCTATAGTATACACTGGAGCACCTGTGTGCCCCCCCTAATAAAAATGGTGTTCTTGTGTCCCACACTAGTGCTCCAGTGTCCAGATGTGAAAACAGCTGCTCAGTGTCCTCTCCTTACACAGAATATAGTTGGCATTTCATTCTAGTAACAAACCCATCTACACAAACAAATATTTGGCATCCAAGTAGGCCCAAAAAAAATGTGGGAAAATGCATATGGCCTAAACAATGGTGTTTTAGAGGCCCAAAGAAAAATGTTTGATACGAACGAATAATGGGCCCATGAACATTAAAGTTGCCCTTTTAAACGTTACAATTACTAAAAGCATATGGAGCAGAAGGAACGGAATAAAGACAGAAAGAATAGGAACACAGCACAACTACTTACTTTTTTGCAGCACTCTCCGGATCTTTCGGTACTGCTCTGGCTCTCTCAACTTCAGGTCCGACCACCGCTTCCGGAGCTGATCTTTTGATCTTCGGACCCCGAAATTCCTCTCCAGACTCCTGACCACTTTTGCCATGATCTTGGCCTTTCTGATGTTGGGGTTGGGGTAAGGCCCATACTTCCCGTCATAGTCGGACTTCTTCATGATGTGCACCATCTCCAACATCTCCCCAAAGGACATATTTGTGGCCTTAAAACGTCTCCTTCTGGTTCGGGACGTGTCCGGATCCGGGCTTTCCTCCTCCTCCTCCTCGTTCCTGCAATTAGCACGCACCTGCTCTAACTCCGCCATCATGCTCTTCACCCACTGCGCCGAATGAAAAGGGGCAGGGAATAGACTAGAAAGAACGTCAGGGGCGGTCGGAGTTACACGCATGCGCAGTGTATATAAAGCGTAACACGCGTGCGTATTACGTACAATCTGTGAGCGGAGGAAGGAGCATTGGAGGCGCCGATCGTAAGAACGAAGGTAAAAGACAAACTTGTGCCTATACTGCTTCTACATTGAGGCCTATATTGTAACAAGATTAGGAGAGTTTTGTCTGACATTAGGCTTTGTCTTGTGTTGTGTCTTGCAGTGAACATGGATATGGTACTCAAAGATAATGACTTCATGTCAGTATTCATAGATATGCTAAGGGAGCTGCCCTGTCTGTGGGAGATTAACCACCCCCATTTCGAGAACCAAGCAAAGAGGAAGGCAGCACTGGTGCAATTGTTGGTAATTGTGAAGCAGGTGATCCCCACGGCAGACATCACTTATTTAAAGATCTTAATTGGTGGCCTAAGGAGTACATAGCTGAGGGAGCGCAAGAAAGTCCTGGATTCGCAGAGATCCGGAGCAGCAGATGACATCTATGTCCCCAGGATGTTGTCCTACGACAGGCTGCACTTTCTGGCAGGCCAGACTGAACCCAGGCCCTCCCTCTCCAGTCTTCCTTCCACGCTTCCTTCCCCCCCGGCTGAGGCTTCTGACGCCCAACCTGGGCCTTCCAGGCCACATGTGGAGGAGCCCAGATTGAGCCAGGTATAGCATTCTTCTAAATATTTCTGCTTGTCCAATCAATGATGTTAACTAGATGTTAGTTTGGAGTACTAATTTAGGATTGTGATTGATGATGCAAAACATTACAACCATGTCCCTTTTTCATACACAGGGAAGAGCAGCCAGGAGGTGGCCGGGCCGAGCAGACTGGCTGATATCAAGGTCCCTCCACCCCCCCTGGAAACAGAAAGTGGCAGGAGGAGGAGTGCCCTAGAGGAGGCTACCGGAGGAGTCTTTTGGAGGGCTACAGAGGTCCTGGGAGCACGACAGACCGTGGATCAGGACATTGCTGCCGTCATATAAAATGCAGAGGATGGAGGAGGGCCAACAAGTAATGTGTGAGGCCCTCATATCGGAGGCTCTGGAGAAAGGTATGAGGGGCCAAATTACACCTGAGACACACCTTTGTGATGGTCCTCCTCCTCCTCCTGCAGGTCCTCCTCCTCGTCCTCCCTCTCCTCCAGGTCCTCCCAGTCCTCCTCAAGGTGCTACTCCTCCTCCTGCCACATCTCCAACTGCACAGCCACAGCCCGGAAGGAAGCGTGAAAGGAAGACCAGAAAGTGAGGACCCTGGATCCAGTCTGGTCGGCCAAAAAATGCAGCCTCTTGTGGTACCACAGCCTGGGGACACACATGTCATCTGCTGCTATCCGAGTCTCTGCGAATCCCGGACCAGACTGCCCTCCCTTATATATGGACTCCTCAGGCCCCGAATTTTGATGTTGAAGAATTGTTGTCTGCCGTGGGGGTCCCAGGCTTCACTAATTTCTCATGTTGATCCAGTGTTGCCTTCCTCTTTGTTTGGTTCTGAGCCCTTAATAAAGGATTTTTGTTTGGAATTATACTCTCCTATGTGTTTTACTTCAAAAATGACAGTTTTTTTGTGAGGATTCAGGTACATTTCAAATATACAATGTGAAATGAACAAGGGACACCAACAACAAACAATCTCCTTGAGATTAAATAATAAAAGATATCAATGGTGTTGGGGTAACTTGACACACAAAACACACACAAAAATATTCAGGAGTAAAAATAAAAATAACATTGAACAAAGATCAGCCTTGGAAAAAATCCAAACATTACAGAAAAAAAAAGGCGTAAAATAAAAGACAAAAAAATATATAAAAAAAAAAACTGTCAGATGTGACAACTAATAACAATATATTGAGGGAATCCCAATAAAAAAACACAAAGAAAACTTTGTGAGAAGTGTGTGTGAATATGAGCAGCAAAACTACTTAATTCTTGTCACATTATAAAGAAGAAGAGAGTGCGCTGTATTAAAGGGGTTGTAAAGTTAATTTTTTTTTTTTTTTAAATAACAAACATGTTATACTTACCTTCACTGTGCAGCTCGTTCTGCACAGAGTGGCCCCGAACCTGGTCTTCTGGGGTCACGGTCGGAATTGACGCGATCGGATTTTGTTGTCGGAAAATTTTATCTCCTGCTGTCCAACTTTGTGTGTCGGAAAATCCGATGGAAAATGTCCGATGGAGCCCACACACGGTCGGAATTTCCGACAACACGCTCCGATTGGACATTGTCCATCGGAAAATCCGACCGTGTGTACGGGGCAATAGAGTTACAGTAAAGGAAGCTCTCAGATACTTACAACAATTCTGTCTCTTCTCAATCTTAATTTACAGTGGTAGGAGGGGCAGAAAGGGGTGACGAGACTTAAATGTGTGGTAGCATCAAAAATGGCATTATTTACAGGTGTTGCTGCTTCCCATTCACAACTTCTGCCTTTATCTTAGGAGCATAAGGCCTCTTTCACACTGATGCACGTTTGAATTGCTAGAACACACATTTCAAGTGCAAAAAAAGCACCTCACAATTATTTCCCTTTAGGTCCTATGTCACTTTTCACTTCGCAGCACTGGATATGCGCTGCGTTTGAAAAAGTCCTGCATGCTGCATTTTTGGTGTGTTTTTCAGAACACCAAAAACACACCTTCAATTTAAAGTCAATAAAAAAGCACCAAATATGCACCAAGGGTGACACTTATTTTTAAAAGATGCTAATTGTTAAGAACCCAGTGATGGTACCTCCATGATGGTCACCCCCAGCTCCTCTCTACTCAGCCTCTCCTTATGTGGAGCAGGCGGTCCAAAAGCCCTTCCCTCCTCCCATCACACTCACAGAGCCATGGGAACTGAGACAATTCCAGGCTATCCGGAATGAACTGAAACAATTCCAGGCTGTTCAGAATGAGGGACACTTGAAGGAGAAAGCCACCGACGGTGCACTACATGCACTGGGGCGAAAGTAGGTGTGGTGCGGAGTGACAGCAGGACAGGCAGTAGGACACTGAGCATCAATACAGTCTCACTGTGTCCATCAAATGCAGCTTTACTGTGCCTGTAAATGCAGCCTCACTGTGCCCATGAATGCAGCCTCACCCTGGGTTCACACTAGTGCGAGGCGGAAACCAGCGCAATTCCATCGCCGATCCCGCATCGCTCATCTCCCGCAGGCAGTTCACACTGCCTTGTGCAAACCGCTGCGGGTGTCTTTAACAAAGTTAATGACACCCCCAGTTTAGTTCACAGATCACAGTACAAACTGTGAACTCGCACAGGAATCGGATCGCATAGATGAGAACATCTGAAAACAAGTCCCTGCACTATTTTCTGTGCGAATCCAATGTGAGTTCAACCATACAACTGTATCTGGATCTCTGAGATCGCAGCAGTGTAAACCCGGGCTCACTGTGCCCATTAATGCAGCCTCACTGCCCATCAGTGCAGCCTCGCTGCCCAATTAATGCAATCTCACTGTGTCCATCAAATGCAGCTTTACTGTATCTGTGTATGCAGCCTCATTGTGCCCATGAATGCAGCCTCACTGCCCATCAAAGCAGCCTCACGGCCCATCAATGCAGCTTCACTGTGTCCATCAAATGCAGCTTTACTGTGCCCATGAATGCAGCCTCACTGCCCATCAATGCGGCCTCACTGCCCAGGCGCGTTCTCGACTATTCCTGTCTGCTCGTGACCCTAAAGCTTTGGCATGTACTCTGTTGCTCTTGTCTGCTAGTTGCCCTGACCTCTGCCTTATCCCTTTACTATCCTTGTTGTTCTAGCCTGCTGCTTCCTTCTCCTGTAGTCTACCGTGAGTGTGAGCTGTGAGACCCTAGGGGCCGCGACCTGGAGCCAGACTGCAGCGCAGTTCATCCTTACCACTAGAGGCTCTGGTGAACACCTGCTGGCTCTTAGACCCCGCGCCCTGGGGAATCTATGCTCTAGCTCCCACTGGGATCTGTGTTAGTGATCCAGTAGACCTGCTTCCTGAACCTCCCTGGGTACTATCCGCAGAAGTCAGTCCTAGGGTCCACTATCTTAGCGGTGCACTTCTGACTCCTACGGAGTTCATCTGTCACCTGGTCTCAGGTGACCTGACATTTACTGTGCTCATAAATGCGGCCTCACTGCCCATCAATGCAGCCTCACTGCCCATCAATGCAGCCTCACTGTGTCCATCAAATGCAACTTTACTGTGCCCATCAATGCATCCTCACTGCCCATCAATGCGGCCTCACTGCCCATCAATGCAGCCTCACTGTGTCCATCAAGTGCAACTTTACTGTGCCCATGAATGCAGCCTCACTGCCCATCAGTAGGGATGAGCCCGATGTTCGAGTCGAACGTAAGTTCGACTCGAACATCGGGTGTTCGCCTGTTCGCAGAATAGCGAACAATTTGGGGTGTTCGCGGCAAAATCGAAAGCCGCGGAACACCCTTTAAAAGTCTACGGGAGAAATCAAAAGTGCTAATTTTAAAGGTTTATGCATGGTGTTGTCATAAAAAGTGTTTGGGGACCAGAGTCCTGCCCCAGGGGTAATGCATCAATGCAAAAAAAAGTTTTAAAAATGGCCATTTTTTCGGGAGCAGTGATTTTAATAATGCTTAAAGTGAAACAAAAAAAAGTGAAATATTCCTTTAAATTTCGTACCTGGGAGGTGTCTATAGTATGCTTGTAAAGTGGCACATGTTTCCCGTGTTTACAACAGTCCCTGCACAAAATGACATTTCTAAAGGAAAAAAAGTAATTTAAAAGTACTGGCGGCTATAATGAATTGTCGGTTGTGGCAATACACATAAAAGTCATTGAAAAAAACGGCATGGGATTCCCCCACAGTCCATTACCAGGCCCTTTGGGTCTGGTATGAATATTAAGGGAAACCCCGAACTAAAATTTAAAAAAAAATTGCGTGGGGGTCCCACCAAATTCCATACTAGGCCCTTCAGGTCTGGTATGGATATTAAGGGGAACCCTGTGCCAAAATTTAAAAAAAAATGGCATGGGGTCCCCCCAAAAATCCATACCAGACCCCTGGCAGGCTGCAGGAAAAGAGGGGGGATGAGAGAGCGCCCCCCCTCCTGAACCGTACCAGGCCACATGCCCTCAACCTGGGGAGGGTGCTTTGGGGTAGCCAAAGCACTGTGTCCCCATGTTAATGGGGACAAGGGCCTCATCCCCACAACCCTTGCCCGGTGGTTGTGGGGGTCTGCGGGCGGGGGGCTTATCGGTATCTGGAAGCCCTCTTTAACAAGGTGACCCCAGGATTCTGGCCTTCCCCCGTGTGAAATGGTAACGGGTACAAATGTACCCCTACCAGTTCACAAAAAAAGTGTGAAAATTGTAAAAATGACCTGACACAGCTTGGGGACAAGTCCTTTATTTAATTAAATTTAATTATTTAATTTAAATAAAAAATAAAACTGTCCCACAAAGTCTTCTTCTTCTTCTCTTGCTCCGCCAATGGACCGAAAAAGAAAAAAAAAAACGCTACTGACCCGCCTCCATGGGAGGCACCCACCATAATGACCGTCCTCTCAGGTGACAGCTCTTTTATAACTGAGGGCGGGGCTACACGGTGACATCGCCAGGTGACTCCGCCCCCCTCTGAAGCACGGGGACATCCCTATGGCTTCCCTGTGGTGCCAGAGGGGGCGGGGCCACCCGGTTACGTAACCAGGTATGTCCACATGGTGACGTCGCCGGCTGACCCCGCCCCCCCATTGACGCATGGGGACATCCCTTTGGCTTCCCCGTAGCGTCAAAGGGGGCGGGGAAGCCCCGCCCCCCTCTGACGCTACGGGGAAGCCATAGGGATGTCCCTGTGCGTCAGAGGGGGGCGGGGTCACCCGGCGATGTCACCGCATGGCCCCGCCCTCAGTTATAAAATAGCTGTCACCTGAGAGGTTGGTCATTTTGGTGGGTGCCTCCCATGGAGGCGGGTCGGTCACCTTTTTGTTTTTCTTTTTCGGTCCGTCGGTGGAGCAAGAGAAGAACAAGAAGACTTCATGGGACACTTTTTAAAAAAAATTTTTTAATAAAGGACTTGTCCCCAAGCCGTGTCATGTCATTTTTACCATTTTCACACTTTTTTTGTGAAATGGTAGGGGTACATTTGTACCCCGTTACCATTTCACACAGGAGGGGAGGCCAGGATCTGGGGGTCCCCTTGGTAAAGGGGGCTTCCAGATTCCGATAAGCCCCCCGCCCGCAGACCCCCACAACCACCGGGCAAGGGTTGTGGGGATGAGGCCCTTGTCCCCATCAACATGGGGACACAGTGCTTTAGCTACCCCAAAGCACCCTCACCATGTTGAGGGCATGTGGCCTGGTACGGTTCAGGAGGGGGGGCGCTCTCTCGTCCCCCCCTCTTTTCCTGCGGTCTGCCAGGTTGCGTGCTTAGATAAGGGTCTGGTATAGATTTTGAGGAGGACCCCCACGCCATTTTTTTTAAAAAAATTTGGCGTGGGGTTCCCCTTAATGTCCATACCAGACCTTAAGGGCCCCGTATGGAATTTGGGGGGACCCCCACGCAAATTTTTTTCAAATTCTGGTTTGGGGTTCCCCTTAATATTCATACTAGACCCAAAGGGCCTGGTAATGGACTGTGGGGGAATCCCATGCCGTTTTTTTCAATGACTTTTATGTGTATTGCCGCAACCGACAATTCATTATAGCCGCAAGTACTTTTAAATTACTTTTTTTCCTTTAGAAATGTCATTTTGTGCAGGGACTGTTGTAAACACAGGAAACATGCGCCACTTTACAGGCATAATGATAATATAATAAATAAATATAAATAATTAAAAAAATAATAATATAATAATAGTAAAATAAATTTCCCCACGATTCACTATCGCTCAATTCTGCAAGTGTTCTAATTTACTATCGCTGTTTTCTAGCTGGTCTAATTCCACTTTTGATGTAAAGGGACACTTTTTGATTGCTATGGACAATCTCTATAGTTTCCAGGCGGAAAGAACAGTATATATAATATAAAACTGCATGCAGGGCATTGGACAAAGCACTGCGGACAAAAGGGATGTGAAATAATTTCATACAGTACTGTAATCTGTAGATTATAGTACTGTATGTGTTATGTTTTTTTAATTTTTTTTTAATTTGCCGCCAGGCTCCGCCCCCCTGGCACAGAAAGGCTTCGGAGGAGGACACAGCCCACAGACAGCACAGGGGCACATTGCAGGATCCTGGGGACAAGTTAAGTACAGCGCACCAGGATCCTGCAATGCAATCCCGAGTGTGGCTCTGGGTTACCGCTAATGGTGCTGAAATTTAACCCCTCGGGAATACCGTCAGGGAGGTTAAAATTAGCACTTTTGATTTTTCATGTTCGTGTCCCCTAGACTTTAACGGTGTTCGAACAAATTTTTTGCCTGTTCGCATGTTCTGTTGCGAATCGGGGGGTGTTCGGCTCATCCCTACCCATCAGTGCGCACTCACCTTTGCCTGGATCACATACACAGTGGGCATCTCCCGCTGTGTGTCATGGAGCTGGGTCTATGTTTGGCAGCGCAGTAACAAGGTCCTGCCTCCTAGACTGGCTCGTGTGATAGGCGGAACTCTGATTCCATCTAGACTATCACACGAGCTGGTGTAGGAAGTGGGACCTTGTTACAGCGCCGCCTAAACACAGACCCAGCTCCGTAACACACCGTGGGAGATGCCCGATGTGTGTGACACACAAGAGGAGGAGGAGAGAGGGGGGAGGGGAGCACTGCAGCCACAGATCAAAGTGGCCCCGGGGCAGGCGGCCTACCGGGAAATTTCCCGGTATCCCGGAAAGCCAGTCTGGCCCTGCCTACCAGAAAGTTGTTGCGTCCAGGGCTTCTGGTCCTTCTGCCCCCCCTTGTCCCAGTGCTACTTGATGGTGTCACCCTTGGCCGGGTGTCACCCGGGTACAGTCCACCCCCCCGCACCCCCATAGTGAAGCCACTGAATGCCGGCTCTTTGATTATGCACTGGCTGTTTGACAGAGGGTGGGTCTGGGTAGTCCCGCCCATCACACTCTCGATTTAACAGATGGAGTCTCTCTTCTTGACTGCACAGTGCAGATCCAGCCAGCTTTCCACTAATTCCTGGCTGTGCTGGATGATCACATTGCTGCAGGTTCTATTGAGCGGGACAGCGGGGCAGCGGGACAGAGCTGTGAATGTGGGAAAGTCCCGCCCAAACCGGGACTGTTGGGAGGTATGGTGATAGTGATGGCAGGCTCTGCTTTGTGTCTGCTACTGCACACGAAGAGACTGAAAAGAGGCTAATGGTGACCACCATGAAGGTATAGGAGGACATTGTATGTATAGCTATCCAGTGGTTTTTAAGGATGCCGGGGATACGCTTTTCATACTAGAATGACCGGGTTATGCGATCAGTAGCAGCCTCTCAGCCCTTTTAAACTATTGGTGGGCTGACATCGGCCGCTGCTGTTTGCATGTAGCCGAACACAGAGTGGTTAGCTGTGTGAACAGCAGCAGCCCCTGTCAGCCCACCATTAGTTTAATCACTTCAGCCCAGGAAGATTTGGCTGCTCAATGACCAGGCCTTTTTTTTCGATACGGCACTGTGTCGCTTTAACTGACAATTGTGTGGCCATGCGATGTTGTACCCAAACAAAATTGACTTCCTTTTTTGCCCACAAATAGAGCTTTCTTTTGGTGGTATTTAATCATCTCTGCAGTTTTTATTTTTTGCGCTATAAACAAAAAAAGGCCGACAATTTTGAAAAAAGCACAATATAATAAATAGCCCCAATTTTTTTTAAAAAAGCTATTTTTTTCCTCAGTTTAGACCGATATGTATTCTTCTACATATTTTTGGTAATAAAAATTGCAATAAGAGTACATTGATTGGTTTGCGCAAAATTTATCGACAAAATAGGGGAAAGATTTATGGCATTTTTTTTTTTTTTACTAGTATCGGCGATCAGCGATTTTTATTGGGACTCCAACATTATGGTGGACAGATCGGACACCTTTGACACATTTTTGGGACCATTGGCATTTATACAGTGATCAGTGCTATAAAAATGCACTGATTACTGTGTAAATGTCACTGGCAGGGAATGGGGTTAACACTAGGGGGCGATCAAGGGGTTAACTGTGTTACCTAGGGAGTGATTCTAACCTCGGGGGGATGGGACTGTCTGGGTGAGGAGAGCGATCGTTGTTCATACTTAGTATGAACAATAGATCGCTCTCCCCACCCCTGACAGCACTGAGATCTGTCTGTTTACATTGACAGACCTCCGTTCTGTCTCTGTATAGAGCGATCACGGGTGTCCTGCGGTCATCGCGACCGCTGGGCACGTGCATGGGCTCTGGCATTGCACCGCGCGTGCCCCCCTAGTGGTCAAAAGGCAAACTGACGTACAGCTATGTCGGTTCGCCCAGGGGAGCCAATCTGTCGCAGTACAACTGCGGTGGCTGGTCGAGAAGGGGTTAAAAGGGTTGATCGCATAAACAGGTCCTTCCAGCAGCAATATTCCGCAGTTTCTTACCACAGGAATGCAGGGACCGCATCATCCCAACCATGTGAGAGGGGCCTTTCAGTGTCCCTAATCCCTGCCACACCAGTTAACCACATGTAGACCGGTCCATAGCCAAAAGATGGCTACAGCATGGTCGGCTTGTTCTTGGAGGGCGTCCATGGACGTCCTCCAGAACTCACGCTCCCCGCGCGCCCAGAAGTGTCCATGCTCGCCGGGTTCACAGGACCCGGTGCAACACGGATCACGGCAAAGGGACAATGACAGCAGCCCTTTACCATGTGATTGCTCCCTCTAATGAGGGAGTGATCACAATGTCAACAAACTGGGGTCATGCAGAGGTCCAGCTCTATTCTCTCCTCACACCGATACAGCGTGAGAGGAAAGAAAAGAGGTTGAGTGTCAAACAGTGAGTGTGCAGTGATTTGCAGAGTATAACAGTGCCCAGTAGTGCCATACAGTGCCCCACAAGTGCTACTACAGGGCTAAGCTGTGCCCTATAGTGCCACCAGTGCCACTGCACTACTCATCAGTGCCGCTACAGTACCCATCTGTACCACCAGTGCCACTACACTACCCATCAGTGCCACTACAGTACCCATAAGTGCCACTACAGTACCCATCAGTGCCACTACAGTGTCCATCAGTGCCAGCACAGTGCTCATCTGTGCCATCAGTGCCACTACAGCGCTCATCAGTACCACATCGTGCCACCTCTGCCACTTCAGTGCCCATCTGTGCTGCCAGTGCCACATCAGTGCCACACCAGTGCCCAGTGCCACTACAGTGCTCATCTGTGCCACATCGGTGGTACCAATGACCATCAGTGCCACCTGTGCCATTACAGTGTCCATCGGTGCCACTACAGTGCCACATCAGTGCTCCATTAGTGCCACATCAGTGCTCCATCAGTGCTCTGTCAGTGCCATGTCAGTGTTCCATCAGTGCCACACCAGTGCCACTACAGTGCCCATCAGTGCCACATTAGTGCCAATACAGTGCTCATTTGTGCCATCAGTACCACATTAGCGTCACTAGAGTGCTCATCTGAACCACTACAGTGCTCATCTGCACCACTACAGCGCTCATCAGTGCCACTATATCGCTCATCGTGCCGCTACAGTACCCACTAGTGCACATCAGTGCCCATAAATGAGTGCTCATCAGTGCCACCATATCAGGGGATCCTCATCAGCGCCCATCAGTGCTACCTTATCAGTGCACATCCTCAGTGTGGTGCATTAGTGTACATCAGTGCAACCTTATCAGTTACCATCAGTGCACCCTCATCAGTACCCATCAGTGCACCCTCATCAGTACCCAGCAGTGCACCCTCATCAGAACCCAGCAGTGCAGCCTTTTCAGCACCCAGCAGTGTAGACCTTTCAGCACCCAGCAGTGCAGCCATGTCTGTCCAAGTGTCCCTACCACAGCAGTTTGTCACCACAGCCCACAGTCATCATTATGGCGAAAAAGTTTTTTTTTTCTGCTGAGGAGGCATACCAACTGCTTAGCTTGACCGACGAGAGCAGCGGGGAACTCTCTGAGTCTGCGTCTGATTCTGGTTCAGAATATGAACCCGTTGTAAGCAGTGGGTCTGCTACAGAATCGGAGGAAGAGCAAAGTGTTCCCATGAAACGAAGGTGTTCTGGCATGGGGAAGCAGGTTACCACAAGTAGTGCTGTGGCATCAACCAGCAGCTCAGTGCCATCCACCGGAAATGCAGTGGCATCAACTAGCAGCTTATTGCCAACCACCAGTAGCACAGTGCCATCCAGAAGAAATTAAGTACCACTGCAGCAAAGGCCAAGAACTAGCGGGGTGTCATCTTGGCCCCAAAGCATTAGGACCCATGCCGGCCTTCCCTATGCCCTTCAAAATCCTCTGTGGCTTCCCCCTAATTCAAGAGCAGCAAACATCCCTCTTTCACCGCCCAGCCAGGTGTTCATGAACTTGAATTTTGCCCCTATTGATTTTTTTAATTTCATTTTTACCCAAGACCTATTATCCTCCATCATGGCCCAGTGCAACCTCTATGCACAACAATTCATAACAAGCAACCCTGGTTCAAGTTATATGGGAAAAAGGTTTAGCCCCAGGGATATTGCGGACACAGAGAGAAGTACAAATAGGGTAGGCCAAAGATTAAGTAAAAAATCTATGAGCTTTTATTAATACAAAAATAGACAATACAATATAAATGTACAAAAATCACCTAAAACAATGGAATAAAACACATGACAATTGAATGAAACAGCTGCTAAACTTGGAACACACCACAGATCAAGACTGGAGGTCAGGCTAATGGGGTGTGTATGCCAAGGTTCAAGTTATGCCCGTCCCTATGAGTAGAGAGCATTGACAGTAGAGGAATTTAACCACTTCCCGCCTGCTGTATGCAGAATGATGGCCGGGAAGTGGTTCTGTTATCCTGACTGGGTGTCATATGACGTCCAGCAGGACAACATGCCGGCGCACGCCCATGGGGGCGCGCAGCACGGCAATTGCGAGTGCGGCATGTCAGTCTGACACCCCGCATCTCTGGTCGTCATAAGAAGCCTCTGTCAGAGGCTTCTTAGCTTCTTACCACGTGATCAGCTGTGACCAATCACAGCTGATCACAGTGTGAACCAGGAAGTGACGGTAAACGGCATTCCTCGGTTTGCGCTGACAGGGAGAGCCGATCGGTGGCTCTCCCTGTCAGAGGGGGGGGGTCTGTGCTGATAATCAGCACATTGATTATCAGCACAGCCCCCTCAGGTGTGCAAATAAGCTACCAATCAGTGCCCAGCATTCCCCCATTAAATACCCTTCAAGTGAACACCACTGTACCAATCAGTGCCCACCACAGTGCCAATCAGAGCCCACCATAGTGCCAATCAGTGCCCACCACAGTGCCAATCAGTGCCCAGCAGTAGCACCTGTCAGTAACACATCAGTACCTCATCATCAGTGCTGCCCATCAGTACCACCTGTCAGTGCCACCTGTCAGTGCTATTCAGTACCACCTATCAGTGCCAATCAGTGCTGCCTGTCAGTGCCCATCACACCCGCCTGTCAGGGCCCATCACAGCTGCCTGTCAGTGCCTATCAGTGCCGCCTGTCAGTGCCCATCAGTGCTACCTATCAGTGCTGCCCATCAGTGCCCATCAGTGCTGCATATCAGTGCTGCCTATCGGTGCCCATCAGTGCTGCATATCAGTGCTACCTATTAGTGCCCATCAATTCTACATATCAGTGCCTCCTCATCAGTGCCACCTTATCAGTGCCAACTCATCAGTGCCACCTCATTAGTGCCCATCAGTGCCACCTCATTAGTGCCCATCAGTGAAGGGGAAAACAAAATTTTATGACAAAAAACTAAGAAAAATTTTTTTTTCCAAAAATGTTGGTCTTTTTTAGTTTGTTTATCAAAAAATAAAAACCCCAGAGGTGATCAAATACTACCAAAAGAAAGCTCTATTTGTGGGAAGAAAATGATAAAAATTTTGTTTGGTTACAGTGTTACATGACCGCGCAATTGTCATTCAAAGTGTGACAGCGCTGAAAGCTAAAAATTGTCCTGGGCAGGAAGGGGTGAAAGTGCCTGGTATTGAAGTGGTTAAATTATTTTTAGGCCTAACGTTCAATATGGTACAAAAAAAATGAATTATACTCCTATTGGTCCACCAACCCCATCCACCACATGCCAATATATTCATCCATTATGCCAAGATCAAGACACCTTATGATAATGTGTTTCCTCCATTACAATGACATCACCCAGTGCCCTCCCTGAAATGACCCATCACATGACAAATTATTTAAAATTCAGCCACTTCTAAATTTTTTCTCTGAGAAATTCCCCCTGGCTCGTTACTGAAAGACTACAAGAAGGGGAGACGGCGTCTTTGCAGAATGAAGAGATATTGGCTATCAGGTGAAGGGACAGACGAAACGTCCACATGCTCACAACGATCCATAATGACACCTACATGGAAATCCCCAGAAGAAACGGCCCAATCCAGAAACCAACATGTGTCCATGACTATAATTTGTTCATGGGGGGAGTCAACTTCAATGATCAGATGATCGAACCCTACCTTCCCACAAGAAAAAGCCGCTATTGGTATAAAAAAGTCTCCATATATCTTCTCAGTTTGGCCATTTACAATAGTTATGTTATTTACCGTAAATCTACAGAGCCCTGTATCTTATCTTCGGTTCCAAAAAGAAAGTATCTCTACCCTTTTGTACCCTGAAGGCCCACCAGAAAGCATTCGCTCGGATTCAGTGAGCAGACTCCACGAACGCCACTTTCCTGAGAGACTCCCCCAGCATGAAACAGGCCGGAAACGTCAGAAGAAATGCCGGGTGTGCTCCAGAGGAAGAGCTAGAAGAGACACTGTGTATTATTGTCCCCAATGTCCTTCCCAACCAGGCCTTTGTATTGGTGAGTGTTTCCGCCGTTACCATACTTCTCTACATTATTAGGGAAGTATGGTAAACGTAATTGTCATTTACCGTCAAATCCCTTATGCCACTGCTGCCTTATCTCTTATGCCACTGCTGCCTTCTCCAGAACTGACCCTGGCCTGCTAAACGACCACGCTTCTGCCTAATGCTAAACTGTACCTACCTCTGCCTTCTCCGGAACTGACACTGGCCTGCTAAATTACCACGCTTCTGCCTAATGCTAAACTGTACCTACCTCTGCCTGCTCTGGAACTGACCCTGGCCTGTTATACGAACACGCTTCTGCCTAACGCTAAACTGTACCTACCTCTGTCTGCTCTGGAACTGACCCTGGACTGTTTGACCATGTTTTTTGCCTGCCTCTTGGACTGTTCTTTTACTCTACTACTGGAGTAGTGGGCTTCATAACACAGGGGTCTCACATTTGTGTGGGGCTCCATAATTGTTTTTCTGGATGAAGAAAACTATTTTTTTATTTCCCGGATTAGGGTCTGGAGACTCGGAGGCTTCAAAGAGATTTGGGTGGGAGAAGCCTCTACCCCTGCCCCAATTCTTTCCTGGCCTGCTACTTGTATTATGGACCATGTTCCTATTTATTACCAGGACCAATATTTTGGCACTGCTGGCAATATCTCTACCTGCACTGACCCTGGACTGCTGGACTGTATATGGACAGTATCCCTGCCTGTACTGAGTATGGACAATATTCCTGCCTAGACAATTCAATTCCATTCACTGTTGCTGACCACGTCCCTGCCTGCTGCCTGGATTAGGGCTCTCCTCCTGTGGAGAACTGCACTACTAAAACCACAGGTAATCTTTTGTTTACCCTTTGCTCAGCCGAATGTATTTTGGGGTGTAATTCTTGGTATGTACAAGCTATCTGTTAGAAATATCAAGGGCCTTCATAAATGTGATAGGTTGTCAGGAAATTAGATGTGTATTTATGTCCCTAGAACACCTGATGGTGCTCCTTGGATGTTGGGTCTCTGTATGTGGCCAAGCTGTGTAAAAGTCTCACACATGTGGTATCTCCATACTCAGGAGGAGAAGCAGAATATATTTTGGGGTGTCATTTTTGCTATATACATGCTATGTGTTAAAAAATATCTTATAAATGAAAACTTTGTGTAAAAAAAAAAGTGTTTTTATTTTTTTCCAAATTTTGCAAAAACTTCTGGAAAAAATGAACTGTTCAAAGACTCATTATGCCTCATAGATTATACATTAGGGTGTTTGCTTTCCAAAATGGGGTCATTTTGTAGGCATTTTAATTGTCCTGGTGCTCCAGGGCCTTCAAAAGTGTAATAGGTCGTTGAGAAATGAAATGTGTAATTCATACTCCTGGAACGCCTGAAGGTGCTACTTCAATGTTGGGCCTCTGTATGTGGCCAGGCTGTGTAAAAGTCTCTCACATGTGGTATTGCCATACTCAGGAGGAGTAGCAGAATGTATTTTTGGGTGTCATTTTTGCTATGCTCACGCTATGTGTTGGAAATATTTTATAAATGGACAATTTTGTGTTTTTCTTTTTTTTCCATATTTTCCAAAAACTTCTGCAAAAAAAGGAACCGTTAAAAAGGCTCAGTATGCCTCATAGATTATACGTTGGGGTGTTTGCTTTCCAAAATTGGGTAATTTTGTGGGTGTTTCCATTGTACTTTTGCTCCAGTGCTTTTGCAAAAGTGTAATAGGGGGTTGAGAAATGAGATGTGTAATTTATGCTTCTAGAACGCCTGAAGGTGCTACTTCAATATTGGGCCTCTGTATGTGGCCAGGCTGTGTAAAAGTCTCACACATGTGGTATTGCCATACTCAGGAGGAGTAGCAGAACGTATTTCGGGGTGTCATTTGTGGTATGCACATGCCATGTGAGAGAAAAAAACCTGGTAATGTGACAATTTTGTGAAAAGAAAAAAAAGAAATAAAAATATTAATTTTGCAAAGAATTGTGGGAAAAAAATGACAACTTCAAAAAACTAACCGTGTCTCTTACTAAATACCTTGGAATGTCCACTTTCCAAAAAAGGGTTTTTTGGGGGGAATTTTTACTTTCCTGGCTTGTTAGTGTCTCAAGAAATGAGATAGGCCTCAGTACATCAGGTGTGATCAATTTTCAATGATTTGTACTATAGCTTGTAGACTCTATAGCTTTCACAAAAACAAAATAATTTACACTGATTTGGGTTATTTTTACCAAAGATATGTAGCAGTATAAATTTTAGCCAAAATTTATGAAGAAAAATTACTAATTTGCAAAATTTTATAAGAGAAACAAAGAAAACTGCATTTTTTACAAAATTTTTCAGTCTTTTTTCATTTATAGCGCAAAAAATAAAAAACCCAGCGGTGATCAAATACCATCAAAAGAAAGCTCTATTTGTGTAAAAAAAGGACAAAAATTTAATGTGGGTACAGTGTTGCATGACTGAGTAATTGTCATTAAAAATGTGAGAGCACCGAAAGCTGAAAATTGGTCTGGTTAGGAAGGGGGTCTAAGTGCCCAGTTGTCAAGTGGTTAAACTGTACAACAGTAAAGAAAAGCACATGGAGCAGCACAAAAGTAATAATAATAAAAGGGACACACGACAAAATGCTTACTTTTTTGCAGCACTCTCTTGACTCTTCTGTACTGATCCTGCTCCCTCAATTTGAGGTTTGACCATAGTTTTCTCAGTTGATCCTTGGATCGCCATATCCCAAAATTCTTCTGCAGACTTTTCACAACTTTAGTCATGATTTTGGCATTTCTCACATTTGGGTTTCTGTACGGTCCATATTTCCCGCCATAGTCGACCCTCTTCAAGATGTCCACCGTCTCCACCTTCTCACCAAAGGACATATTTGAGGCCTTAAAACTCCTGGATCGGGACGTTTGTGGCTCCAGGCTTTCCTCGTCGTTGCTGCTACTCTCATGCACCTGCTCTGTCTCCGCCATGTGCTCTCCCACTGCACAGAAAGAGAATGGGTGGGGAATATACTAGAAAGAAGGTCAGGGGCGGGCGGAGTTTCACGCATGCGCAGTGTATATAACGTGTAACACGCATGCATCGTATGTACGATCTGTGAGCGGAGGACAGAGTAGCATAAGCACCGATCGTTCTAACGAAGGTACAATTTTAACTTGGGGCATCAGTGGCCTATACTACTTATAGATTGAGGCCTATATTGGGACAAGATTAGGAGAGTTTAGCCTGACATTAGGGTTGTCTTGTGTTGTGTCTTACAAAGAAAATGGATGGATTCAACAATCATGACTTCCTCCCTAGCTTCACTGATAAATACAGGGAGCTTCCCTGTCTGTAGCAGGTGAAACACCCTTTTTATAATAATAAAATAAAGAGGAAGGCAGCGCTGGATCAATTGCTGGAATTGGTGAAGCCGGTGATTCCCACTGCACCATCCCCTATTTGAAGTGCAAAATTGGTGGCCTGAGGAGCACATATGATAGGGAGCGCAAGAAGGTCCAGGATTCCATGAGATCAGGAGCAGCAGAAGATGACGTTTATGTCCCCAGGCTGTGGTACTACGACAGACTGCGGTTTTTGTCAGACCAGACTGAAATCAGGCCATCACTCTCAACCCTTCCTTCCACTCTTCCTTCCACTCTACCTTCCACTCTTCCTTCCACCTCAGATGAGTCTTCAGAAGTCCAACCTGGGCCTTCCACCCAAGAAGATGTGGAGGAGCCCAGCTTGAGCCAGGTATAGCATTGTTCAACATATTTCTTGCCAAAAATTAATGATGTTAACTAGATGTTATTATTGATCACTAATTTCAGAATTAACAAAGTGGTTTACATATCAATAGACAGTAGTAGTCAAAAATTATTGGGACAAGAATGACAAATGCTGGGGTCAGAAGTATAGTCTTTTCTATTTGTTAACATTCAATTTGCAACAGTCATGAGCTCGAAATTGTGTGTGATTGATGACCAAAAACCTAAAACTATGTCCCCTTTTCATACACAGGAAAGTCTCAGCCAGGAGGAGGCCATGGAAAGTGGCAGCCAGGAGGTGGCTGTGGAAAGTGGCAGCCAGAAGGTGGCTGTGCCAAGTAGCCTGACCCAATCGCAGATTCCTCCCCTCCACCTTCCAAACAAAAAGGCCCAGGAAGGGGAGTAACGCGGAGGAGTCAGCGCTTTCTTTGATTTGGCAGGCTACTGTGACCCTCAGAACCACCCCCCAATCTTCAAGAGGCCTATACCTGCATGGCAGCCAGCAAATTGCAGGAAATGGAGGTGGGCCAACACCGTAATTTATGAGGGAGTCATGTATCAGGCCCTAAATAAGGGGGTGATGGGCGAACTCACAAAAAAAGTCACGTATGTGAGTTGGACCATACTCCTCCTCCACCTCCTGCCACAACTCCAACACCACAGCCACAGCCTGGAAGGAAGCATGGAAGGAAGACAAGAGAGTGATGGCCTGGGTTCGGTCTGGTGTGGCAAAAGACGCAGGCTGTTGTAAGACCACAGCCTCAGGACATACATGTCATCTGCTGCTGCTCCGGATCTCTCGGAGTCCTGGACCGTATTGTGCTCCCTATTAAATCCTTAGGCTACCAATTTTGCCTGTCAAATAATTGATGTCTACCCTGGGGTACAAAGGCTTCGCCAATTTCAACAGTTTATCCAGCGTTGCCTTCCTCTTTATTTTGTTATGACCCCTAATAAATGTCTAGTTTTTTTCACAAATACTTGGCTGTGTGTTTTAGTTCAAAAAGGACAGTTTGTTTGTGAGTAGGCAGGTACATTTTAAAAAGACAATGTCAAATTAACAAGGGACACCAACACCAACACATCTCCTTGAGGTTAAAAAATATAAGATAATAATGGTGTTGTGGTAACTTGACACACAAAACGAAAAAAAATATTATGGAGATCACTATAAAAAAACATTAAAAAAAATCAGGAGATCTTGATTAAAAAAAAAAAAAAACGAGATCACTATAAAAAATAGAAACATTATTCTGGAGATCTGGCAAATAAAAAAATAAAGATTATTCAGGAGATCACAAGAAATAATAACAAAATCAGTTTGTCAGAACTCTGTGTGAATATCAGCAGCAAAACAACTTCATTATTCTAGCATTCTAAAGAAGAAGAGAATGTGCTGCATTATGAACGCTAGTTTTACCAGACCGAGCGTTTCTGTCTGGTACTTGATTCAGAGCATGCGTGGAATTTGTTGCGTCGGAATTGTCTACACACACTCAGTATTTATGACAACAGATTTTGTTGTCGGAAAATTTGAAATCCAGCTCTCAAATATCTGTTGTCGGAAATTCTGACTAGAAATGTCAGATGGAGCCTACACACGGTTGGAACTTCCGACAACAGGCTCACATCGAACATTTGTTGTCAGAAATTCCGATCGTGTGTACGCGGCATGACAGTAAAGAACCCTCTACGTAGTTTAAGGTTAGCCTCTTTTCTTCTAATTTTAATTAGTGGCCACGTGTCTTGTTAAACTCCCTTCCACAAAAAAGTTTTATCCCTATTGTGTGGTCACCAAGTATGGTAATTGTAAATTGAAATCATATCCCCTCTCAAGCGTCTCTTCTCCAGAGAGAATAAGTTCCGTTTCCATCCTAGATTCCCCCAGAGGTTCTCCCCCTAATGTAAAGATTGCATTCATATTTTTGCCATCCAAATGCATTATTTTACATTTTTTCTACATTAACCACTAGACATCCGCGCTATGGCCGAATGACCGCCACAGCGCGGACCTGCATTCCCGGGAGGCCGTCATATGACGGCCTCCCCTGTGCACGCTCCCTGCGCGCGCCCTGCAGGTGTGATCACCGAGTCACTGAGACTCGGCTGATAACCAATCCGTGTAAGGGGCCGGTCCCTGCCCCTTACGATGTGATCAGCTGTCAGCCAATGACAGCTGATCACATGATGTAAACAAAACATCGGTAATCGTTTTTTTTTTTACTCACGCTGACAGCACGAGTAGAAAAAAAAGCCGATCACCTGCTCAGATGTAAGGGACATCGGTCCCGAAGTGGAAGAGGCACATCTGCCTCATCAGTGCCCAAAAAAAAGGGCCACCTAACACTGCCCACAGTGCCACCTAACAGTGCCCACAGTGCCACCTAACAGTGCCCACAGTGCCACCTAACAGTGCCCACAAGTGCCACCTATCAATGCCCACAATTACCACCTATCAATGCCCACCTGTAGTGCCAATCAGTGCCACCTGCCAGTGCTGCCCATCACTGCCACCCATCAGTGCCCATCACTGCCGCCTATCAGTGCCCATCACTGTCGCCTCATCAGCGTACATCAATGAAGGAGAAAAATTACCTGTTTTAAATTTTTTTATAACAAAATATAAAAAAAAAACTATTTTTTTTAAAAAAAATTCAGTTTTTTACATTTTTTTAACAAAAAGTAAAAACCGCAGAGGTGATCAAATACCACCAAAAGAAAGCTCTATTTGTGCTGAAAAAATGATAAAAATTTGATTTGGGTACAGTGTTGTATGACCGTGCAATTGTCATTCAAAGTGCTTCAGCGCTGAAAGCTGAAAATTGGTCTGGATAGGAGGGGGGTTTAAGTGCCCTGTAAGCAAGTGGTTAAACCTCATTTGCCATGTAGTTGCCCACCCCATTAATGTGTTCAGATCTTTTTGCAAGGTTTCAACATCCTGCAAAGAAATTATTGCCCTGCTTAGCTTAGTATCGTTCGCAAATACAGGGATTGAACTGTTTACCCCATCCTCCAGGTCGTTTATGAACAAATTAAATAGGATTGGTCCCAGCACAGAACCCTGTGGGACCCCACTACCCACCTCTGACCATTCTGAGTACTCCCCATTTATCACCGCCCGCTGAACTCGCCCTTGTAGCCAGTTTTCAATCCATGTATTCACCCTATGGTCCATGTCCACTGACCTTATTTTGTACAATAAACATTTACGGGGAACTGTGTCAAATGCTTTTGCAAAATCCAGATACACCACATCTACGGGCCTTTCTTTATCTAGATGGCAACTCACCTTCTCATAGAAGGTTAATAGATTGGTTTGGCAAGAACGTTTCTTCATAAATCCATGCTGATTACTGCTAATGATACCGTTTTCATTACTAAAATCTTGTATATAGTCCCTTATCATCCCGTCCAAGAGCTTGCATACTATTGATGTTAGGCCAACTGGTCTCTAATTCCCAGGGATGTATTGTGGGCCCTTTCTAAATATTGGTGCTACGTTAGCTTTTCTCCAATCCGCTGGTACCATTCCAGTCAGTAGACTGTTAGTAAAAATTAGGAACAATGGTCTGGCAATTACTTGACTGAGTTCCCTAAGTACCTTCGGGTGCAAGCCATCCGGTCCCGGTGATTTATTAATGTTAAGTTTCCCAAAACTAATTCTAATTCTGTCTAACTCTGTTAGCCATGGTCTGTCACCTTTGGTGAGTTGCCATCTACCTCATGAGCACTTGTGGTGAAGCTTTTATTTAAAATGGCGTTTAAAATGGCAAGTTTCAGGTTAATCATTCGTAGTAAACATCGTTCGCTCGCTCACTAATACGATGTTTTTTGCAGGTTAACTACATTTGTTCAGGCCTATTTGTATTAAAAGAAGTTTGTTGTCTAGATGGGTTTGTAACTAGAATGAAATGCAAACTTGATTCAGTGTAAGAAGAGGACACTTAGCAGCTGTTTACACATTTAGATGCAGGAGCACTTGTGTGGGGACACCAGAACATCCTTTTTAGGGTGTCCCACACAGGTGCTTCAGTGGATACTAGGGGTGTCTCCATGTGGGAAACTTTACCAAAAAAGGTAAGTATTCCAGCTTTAAGAAAGGGAAAAAGCATGTCTTCAGCTTGGAACTCTGCCAAAACAGACAATTGTACGACACTTCCAAGCAATGTTTCATATTCCTATTTCTTGCCTCAAATATCTGTGTGCTGAGTATACCTTTTTTTTTATTCACATAGGGAAGAAAAGACTTGGGACATCACAGGACACCAGGGACGCCCAACCTCCTAAAGAAGGGGAAGTCACCACACCACAACCTGAGGATGTGGAGGGAGGAGAGGTTCATGACGTGGTTGTAATAGTGACCACAACAGGTGAGTGTCTGAGACCACTGCTTCAGGTAATAGATGTATACCTGCATATTTATAATACATGGTGTGTTTTTTTTATTTTAGGTGATGTGGATGTTGTGGAAGAAGAAACTCATTTCACGAGTGCACAAGTCCTCATCGGGGAGATCATGGTGTGCAATCATGATTTAGAAAAGGTAAAGGAAAACATCAATGATGTTCAACAAAAATTGAAGAACATCATTGATGTTTTAGGCAGAATCTAAAACACGCCAGAATTGTACCGTTTTGATATCAAGGTACGCGTTTTGGGGGTGCAACCCATTCCTCGCAACTAAAGTAGTTGAGTGGAAGAGGTTTCACCCCCGAAACACGTCCATTCATCCCCCATGATGGGAGTTAGCACATGTTGACTTTAGGCATGGGATCAGGAGGGAAATCCACATTTTGACTCCCAATTTGTGTGCATCTTCAAAATTTTGCTTTTATAGGGGTGACATCACCTCATCTGATGAAGGCAATATCAACACAGTTTTGACATACTAATGTCTAATATTGCCTTCACTTTTTCAAAGTTGAACTTTGTAAGTTAATGAGTTGTGTATGTTATGCTTTGTAACATGCCTGTTTAACGAAAAAAATTATATTTCTAATGTCAAACATAAAAACAAAGATGCTGGTTTGTTCAAAAACCTTTTCTAATGCACATGTGAATGTGCTTTGAGTAAAATGTTTTATACTTAACAATGTGTGGCTTCTTCTTTCAATGCTCAATACTAGGGATGAGCCGAACACCCCCCGGTTCGGTTCGCACCAGAACCCGCGAACGGACCGAAAGTTCACACGAACGTTAGAACCCCATTGACGTCTATGGGACTCGAACGTTCGAAATCAAAAGTGCTCATTTTAAAGGCTAATTTGCATGGTATTGTCCGAAAAAGGGTTTGGGGACCCGGGTCCTACCCCAGGGGACATGTATCAATGCAAAAAAAACTTTTAAAAACGGCCGTTTTTTCGGGAGCAGTGATTTTAATGATGCTTAAAGTAAAAAAAAAAAAAGTGAAATATTCCTTTAAATATCGTACCTGGGGGGTGTCTATAGTATGCCTGTAAAGTGACGCGTGTTTCCCATGTTTAGAACAGTCCCTGCACCAAATGTCATTTTTAAAGGAAAAAATCTCATTTAAAACTGCTTGCGGGTTTAATGTCATGTCGGGTCATGGCAATATGGATGAAAATCAGTGAGACAAATGGCATGGGTACCCCCCCAGTCCATTACCAGGCCCTTTGGGTCCTGTATGGATATTAAGGGGAACCCCGCACCCAAATTAAAATAAGGAAAGGCCCTATATACTCTGAACAGCAGTATACAGGCGGTGCAAACAAGACAGGGACTGTAGGTTTGTTGTTAAGTAGAATCCCTTTGTAATTTTGAACGGGTACATTTTTAACGTGTTTAGCTCCAGCCAAAAAATCTTTTTTAAGCTTTTTGGAAAACATAGGGAAGGGTTATCACCCCTGTGACATTTGTTTTGCTGTCTTTCCTCCTCTTCAGAAGATTTCACCTCACTTTTTTGTCCCAATGAAAAATGTTTTTTGAAAATTTGGGTTTTTTTGTGGAACAAGGATTGGAAAGCATCAGTGGAAAGGAGAAATTGTTTTCCCATATTAACTCTTACAGGAGAGAATTTCCCTTCCTAGGGGTAGATTTCATCTCACTTCCTGTTGTCTCCTTCCGTTTGCAAGTAGGAGTCGTTTGTAAGTTAGATGTTTGAAAGTAGGGTCCTGCCCTATATACTCAGCAGAAATTTGGGCCTTAGGTGTTGCTGTGGCCACAACACTGTAAGCCCTCACAGGGCCCTGCTGTGAAATATTAGATCAAGAATTGTAATTACATGCCCCTGTTGAACAGGAGCTGAAAAATTAGGCCTTAGGCACTGGTGCTGGTGCCACAACACTGCAACCCCTCACAGACACTCTAGTTGGAACGCAGGAACGAGCCCTGCTGCAAAGTATTGCATCAAAAATTGTAATTACACGCCCCTGTTAGACAGGGGCAGAAAAATTGGTCCTTAGGCACTGGTGCTGGTGCCACAACACTGCAACCCCTCACAGACACTCTAGTTGGAACGCAGGAACGAGCCCTGCTGCAAAGTATTGCATCAAAAATTGTAATTACACGCCCCTGTTAGACAGGGGCAGAAAAATTGGGCCTTAGGCACTGGTGCTGGTGCCACAACACTGCAACCCCTCACAGACACTCTAGTTGGAATGCAGGAACGAGCCCTGCTGCAAAGTATTGCATCAAAAATTGTAATTACACGCCCCTGTTAGACAGGGGCAGAAAAATTGGGCCTTAGGCACTGCTGCTGGTGCCACAACACTGCAACCCCTCACAGACACTCTAGTTGGAATGCAGGAACAAGCCCTGCTGCAAAGTATTACATCAAAAATTGTAATTACACGCCCCTGTTAAACAGGGGCTGAAAAATTGTGCCTTAGGCACTGGTGGTGGCGCCCAGAACCAAAAATGTTCTTACAAGCTATCAGCGTGATGATTGAGGAGGAAGAGGATAATTACTCAGGGATAGTCACTCAGCATCAGCATAGGCAGTCTTTGAAGGGATCTGAAAAAAATTATTCAGTTACATCAGCATCAGGTGCTTGGTAGCTGGTGGTGATCCAAGACTGATTCATTTTTATGAAGGTCAGCCGATCGACCGAGTCAGTGGACAGACGCACCCTGAGATCGGTTACCACGCCTCCAGCAGCACTGAATGTGCGTTCCGAAAGAACGCTGGATGCAGGACAGGCCAGTAGCTCAATTGCATACTGTGCAAGCTCTGGCCAGTGATCCATCCTCAAGACCCAGTAACCCAGAGGATTTTCGGTGGGAAAGGTGTCCAAGTCTGATCTTGCCCCTAGGTATTCCTGCACCATGTAAAACAGACGCTGGCGATGGTTGCTGGAACCGATCATACCTTGGGGCTGCGGACCAAAAAATTGTCTGAACGCATCGGTCAGACGGCCACCTTCTCCACCGCTCCTTCTTTGACTGACCAAAGCCTCAGCAACACGTTGTCCAGAAACAGGAGTTTGTAACCTCCCAGTCTCTGGGAACGCGTTGCACAGACCTTTCTGCAAGGCCTCCCGAAGATGTTTCATCCTCTGCTCCCTCTGCGATGGCAAGATAAGGTCCGCAACCTTACCCTTGTAACGTGGATCAAGGAGGGTTGCCAGCCAGTATTGGTCCTTCTCCTTGATACCACGAATACGAGGATCCTTACGCAGGCTTTGCAGGATCAGGGAGGCCATGCAGCGTAGGTTTGCTGAGGCATTCGGTCCGGAGTCCTCTGGGTCACTAAGGACAACAACGTCCGCAGCCACCTCCTCCCAGCCACGTACAAGTCCATGTGTTCCTTGGGACTGATCCCTTAAAGACTGCTGATGCTGAGTGCCAGGCTCCACCTCCATACTGATACAATCTTCCTCCTCCTCCTCCTCCTCCTCGTCCTCTTCCTGCGTGATCGGCGGGCACGCAGGAACACTGTCTGGATAAAGGGGGCCTTGAGAGCTAAGGAAGTCCTCCTCTTCCTGCCTCTGTTCTGCCTCAAGTGCCCTGTCCATTATTCCACGCAGCGTGTGCTCCAACAGGTGGACAAGGGGGACAGTGTCACTGATGCATTCACTGTCAGTGCTCACCATCCTCGTGGCCTCCTCGAATGGTGACAGGACAGTGCATGCATCCCTGATCATGGCCCACTGGCGTGGGGAAAAAAAAACAAGGTCCCCTGACCCTGTCCTGGTGCCATAGTCGCACAGATACTCATTGATGGCCCTCTGCTGCGTGTGCAGCCGCTGCAGCATGGCCAACGTTGAGTTCCACCTGGTGGGCATGTCACAGATTAGGCGGTTCTTGGGCAGGTTAAACTCCTTTTGGAGGTCCGTCAGCCGAGCACTGGCATTATATGACCGGCGGAAATGCACACAGACTTTCCTGGCCTGCCTCAGGACATCCTGTAAGCCCGGGTACCTGCCCAAGAACCGCTGCACCACCAAGTTAAGGACGTGAGCCAAACAGGGCACATGGGTCAGTTGTCCCTGTCGGAGGGCAGAGAGGAGGTTGGTGCCATTGTCGCAAACCACCATTCCTGCCTTAAGTTGGCGTGGCGTCAACCACCTCTGAACCTGCCCCTGCAGAGCTGACAGAACCTCTGCCCCAGTGTGGCTCCTGTCCCCCAAGCACACCAGCTCAAGCACCGCATGGCATCTTTTGGCCTGCGTACTTGCGTAGCCCCTTGAACGCCTACGGAGCACCGCTGGTTCCGAGGAAGAGGCCATGGAGGAAGAAGAAGAGGAGGGGGTGGAGGAGAGAGGTGTGTCACAATCAGCATTTTGGAGGCGTGGTGGCGGAACAACCTCCAACACTACTGCACCTTGTCCTGCATCCTTCCCAGCTGCCAGCAGAGTCACCCAATGCGCCGTGAAACTTAAGTAACGTCCCTGTCCATGCCTGCTGGACCATGAGTCAGCGGTAATATGCACCTTACCGCTGACCGCCCTGTCCAGCGAGGCATGGACATTGCCTTCCACATGTCGGTAGAGAGCCGGAATCGCCTTCCGTGAGAAAAAGTGGCGTTTGGGTGCCTGCCACTGAGGAACCGCACATTCCACAAACTCACGGAAGGGGGCAGAGTCTACCAACTGAAAAGGCAGCAGTTGAAGTGCTAGCAATTTTGCCAAGCTAGCATTCAACCGCTGGGCATGTGGATGGCTGGGAGCAAACTTCTTTCGGCGGTGCGGCAGCTGGGGCAGGGAAATTTGCCTGGTACAATCTGACGTCGGTGTACCAAAAGCAGATTGCCCACAAGTACTTGGCTGTGACACACCTAATTCTACACCTTCATTCCTCTCACTGCAGGTCTCAGAGAGGACAAAAGGTCTAGTGGGGTTGGAAATCTCAGCTGATGAGGAGCAAGGAGAGATCCTCTTTGTTCTTTGGTGTGGGTCTTTTAGATATGCTTGCCAACGAACTGCATGGCAGGTCAACATATGTCTGGTCAAGCATGTGGTACCCAAGCGGGAGATGTTTTGGCCACGCGAGATACGCTTGAGACATATGTTGCAAATAGCAGCGGTGCGATCTGATGCACTCGTCTCAAAAAAGGCCCACACCAAAGAACTTTTTGAATAACGCACAGAGACTGCAGCGCCCTGCACATGTGGAGCTTTGGGGTGTGATGCAGTCAATGTGCTGCCCTTAGGCTGGCCCCTGGAGGGCATCCTGCCTCGTTGGTGATGTGCCGCCTCCTCCTCCTCCTCCTCCTCCTCTCTCCTATCAGGCACCCACGTTGAGTCAGTGACCTCATCATCCCCTCCCTCCTCATCACTGGAGCAAACCTGGCAGTATGCTGCAGCAGGGGGAGCATGACTGCCAGATTGCTGCCCTTCTTGGGCACCCCCTCTGTCCGTGCTCATGTTACTGCCTTCATCGAGCTCAGTATCATCATCAGAGCCTTCCAAACGCTGGGCATCCTCCTGGAGCATGTACCCAACACTGTGGTCAAACAGTTCGAGGGAATCCTCAGGAGGACATGGTGGAGCTAGGGAAGGAGTCACTGATGACATTGAGCTGAGGGAAGAGGCCGCTGCTTTGCCAGACAAAGCACCCTGGGCATGGGTGAGAGAGGATGAGGAGGATGAGGACGGCTTGGTCATCCACTCGACCAAGTCTTCCGCATGTTGCGGCTCAACACGGCCAGCTGCCGAAAAAAAGGCCAAGCGTGTCCCATGGCCACGTGCTGATGAGGATGCACCGTCTCCATGACCAGCACTAGACACAGAGCCTGCTTGCCCTCTCTTATTGGCTTGTGACTGTCTGCCTCTCCTTCTTGGCCTTCCAGACATACTAATGGCCTGTAGCTGCACTAAGCTGGGATAGAACACCTGTAATTTTCTTCAGGTAGCTTTATATACTGTAACCAGACAAGCCTGCCTGTCAGTAGGAAGATAACAGGAACGGATCTAGCTGAACACTGTGAGCAGGACGCACTGCACTAAATGTAAATAGCAGGGACGGATCTAGCTGAACACTGTGAGCAGGACGCACTGACTGCACTAAATGTAAATAGCAGGAACGGATCTAGCTGAACACTGTGAGCAGGACGCACTGACTGCACTAAATGTAAATAGCAGGAACGGATCTAGCTGAACACTGTGAGCAGGACGCACTGCACTAAATGTAAATAGCAGGAACGGATCTAGCTGAACACTGTGAGCAGGACGCACTGACTGCACTAAATGTAAATAGCAGGACAGGGGCGGACTGACCATTGAGCGATTAGGGCACTGCCCGAGGGCCCTGGGCCACTAGGGGGCCCCGTCAGGGTTGCCAGCCTCAGTAAAACCAGGGACAGTATGTATAAATCTGTGTTTTTTTTTACACCTGTCTGTGTATACTGTGTGTACATGTATGTGTATACTGTGTGATTGTATACTGTGTGTGTGTATACTGTGTGTCCCCATAATCTCTGATTGCCTGGGGGCCCCATAATCTCCTATTGCCTGGGGGCCCCATGAGTTATCAGTCCGCCCCTGTAGCAGGAACAGATCTAGCTGAACACTGTGAGCAGGACGCACTGACTGCACTAAATGTAAATAGCAGGAACGGATCTAGCTGAACACTGTGAGCAGGACGCACTGACTGCACTAAATGTAAATAGCAGGAACAGATCTAGCTGAACACTGTGAGCAGGACGCACTGACTGCACTAAATGTAAATAGCAGGAACGGATCTAGCTGAACACTGTGAGCAGGACGCACTGACTGCACTAAATGTAAATAGCAGGAACGGATCTAGCTGAACACTGTGAGCAGGACGCACTGCACTAAATGTAAATAGCAGGAACAGATCTAGCTGAACACTGTGAGCAGGACGCACTGCACTAAATGTAAATAGCAGGAACGGATCTAGCTGAACACTGTGAGCAGGACGCACTGCACTAAATGTAAATAGCAGGAACAGATCTAGCTGAACACTGTGAGCAGGACGCACTGCACTAAATGTAAATAGCAGGAACAGATCTAGCTGAACACTGTGAGCAGGACGCACTGCACTAAATGTAAATAGCAGGAACGGATCTAGCTGAACACTGTGAGCAGGACGCACTGACTGCACTAAATGTAAATAGCAGGAACAGATCTAGCTGAACACTGTGAGCAGGACGCACTGACTGCACTAAATGTAAATAGCAGGAACGGATCTAGCTGAACACTGTGAGCATGACGCACTGACTGCACTAAATGTAAATAGCAGGAACGGATCTAGCTGAACACTGTGAGCAGGACGCACTGCACTAAATGTAAATAGCAGGAACAGATCTAGCTGAACACTGTGAGCAGGACGCACTGCACTAAATGTAAATAGCAGGAACAGATCTAGCTGAACACTGTGAGCAGGACGCACTGCACTAAATGTAAATAGCAGGAACAGATCTAGCTGAACACTGTGAGCAGGACGCACTGCACTAAATGTAAATAGCAGGAACGGATCTAGCTGAACACTGTGAGCAGGACGCACTGACTGTACTAAATGTAAATAGCAGGAACAGATCTAGCTGAACACTGTGAGCAGGACGCACTGACTGCACTAAATGTAAATAGCAGGAACGGATCTAGCTGAACACTGTGAGCAGGACGCACTGCACTAAATGTAAATAGCAGGAACAGATCTAGCTGAACACTGTGAGCAGGACGCACTGCACTAAATGTAAATAGCAGGAACAGATCTAGCTGAACACTGTGAGCAGGACGCACTGCACTAAATGTAAATAGCAGGAACGGATCTAGCTGAACACTGTGAGCAGGACGCACTGCACTAAATGTAAATAGCAGGAACAGATCTAGCTGAACACTGTGAGCAGGACGCACTGCACTAAATGTAAATAGCAGGAACAGATCTAGCTGAACACTGTGAGCAGGACGCACTGCACTAAATTTAAATAGCAGGAACAGATCTAGCTGAACACTGTGAGCAGGACACACTGCACTAAATGTAAATAGCAGGAACGGATCTAGCTGAACACTGTGAGCAGGACGCACTGCACTAAATATAAATAGCAGGAACAGATCTAGCTGAACACTGTGAGCAGGACGCACTGCACTAAATGTAAATAGCAGGAACAGATCTAGCTGAACACTGTGAGCAGGACGCACTGCACTAAATGTAAATAGCAGGAACGGATCTAGCTGAACACTGTGAGCAGGACGCACTGCACTAAATGTAAATAGCAGGAACGGATCTAGCTGAACACTGTGAGCAGGACGCACTGACTGCACTAAATGTAAATAGCAGGAACGGATCTAGCTGAACACTGTGAGCAGGACGCACTGCACTAAATGTAAAATAGCAGGAACAGATCTAGCTGAACACTGTGAGCAGGACGCACTGCACTAAATGTAAATAGCAGGAACAGATCTAGCTGAACACTGTGAGCAGGACGCACTGCACTAAATGTAAATAGCAGGAACGGATCTAGCTGAACACTGTGAGCAGGACGCACTGCACTAAATGTAAATAGCAGGAACAGATCTAGCTGAACACTGTGAGCAGCACTGCACTAAATGTAAATAGCAGGAACGGATCTAGCTGAACACGGTGAGCAGGACGCACTGACTGCACTAAATGTAAATAGCAGGAACGGATCTAGCTGAACACTGTGAGCAGGACGCACTGCACTAAATGTAAATAGCAGGAACAGATCTAGCCTAATCTATCTAACTCAAATCAAATGACACTGTCTGTCTCTCTCTCTATCAGCACACCGGAACACACTACACAGGGCCGCCGTGCAGGCGGCCTTATATAGTGTGGGGCGTGTACTAAATCCCCTGAGCCATAATTGGCCAAAGCCACCCTGGCTTTGGCCAATTACAGCTCTCTCTACTGACGGCGCTGTGATTGGCCAAGCATGCGGGTCATAGTGCATGCTTGGCCAATCATCAGCCAGCAATGCACTGCGATGCCGCAGTGAATTATGGGCCGTGACGCGCCACACGAATTTGGCGCGAACGGCCCATAACGTTCGCAATTCGACGGACGGTCGAACAGCCGATGTTCGAGTCGAACATGGGTTCGACTCGAACACGAAGCTCATCCCTACTCAATACTAGTTTTTGGAGTAAGTTGGTGTTTACAGTGACAATGGGGGTTATTTACTAAAGGCAAGTCCACTTTGCACTACAAGTGCACTGTCAGTGCAATTTCAGTGCACTTTCAAAATTGGCCCCAATCAGGCCATTTTAGGCACTCAAAATAATTAATTCATGGTGCTGAAAAGGATGATTATTTTTAACATTAATGCATTACATACATTAACAACAAAAACAATGTGTGTGTGTGTAGCAGACCCACAACAGAATAGTTAGCTGAACAAGAGATTGTCACCTCATGTATCAAATAAATTGAGTTTGCACTATTTAAGAAAATGGCCAAAAAGAAAAGCCCATTGGAGAACTTAGGAGACAGCTAAAAGAAACACAAGCAGTAAATCAAATGAAATATTATTTCAGTTTAAAATAAAAAAAATATTTTAAAAATGTTTCTCAAACATTTGCTGGCATATCAATGGCCCCCCTACCTGCAAAGTACTCCCGATGTTTTTGTCTGACTTTGCGGGTGCTTTGAGGGGGCAAGCCAGGGCGGCCAGCTTCAAGTGCAGTCAAGGTTGGTTGATCTGGAAAGCCAGCCTCAGGCCCAACTGAGGCCACATAGTTAGTAGCATTTTTCCTTAGAAAATTGTGCATAATGCAGCAGGCAAGGACTATATGGTTGAGTTTATATTCCGCCATGTGGATTGGCATCAGAAATATGCAGAGCCGGTTCGCCATTATGCTGAAAGCATTTTCCACCACTCTTCTGGCTCTGGCCAGCCGGTAGTTAAAAACCCTCTGGTCCGGGGTGAGGGTCCTCATGGGAAATGGCCTTATCAGACGTTCTACTAGCCCAAACGCTTTATCAGCGACGAATGGAAGACCAGCCACATTGTCTTCCGCAGGTGGCAAGCCCAAGCCACCATTCTGGAGCCATCTGTAAAACTCCATCTGGTCGATGACTCCACCATCTGAAATGCGACGAAGTGTCTGAGACCACTGCTTCAGGTAATAGATGTATACCTGCATATTTATAATACATGGTGTGTTTTTTTTATTTTAGGTGATGTGGATGTTGTGGAAGAAGAAACTCATTTCACGAGTGCACAAGTCCTCATCGGGGAGATCATGGTGTGCAATCGTGATTTAGAAAAGGTAAAGGAAAACATCAATGATGTTCAACAAAAAATGAAGAACATCATTGATGTTTTAGGCAGAATCTAAAACACGCCAGAATTGTACCGTTTTGATATCAAGGTACGCGTTTTGGGGGTGCAACCCATTCCTCGCAACTAAAGTAGATGAGTGGAAGAGGTTTCACCCCCAAAACACGTCCATTCATCCCCCATGATGGGAGTTAGCACATGTTGACTTTAGGCATGGGATCAGGAGGGAAATCCACATTTTGACTCCCAATTTGTGTGCATCTTCAAAATTTTGCTTTTATAGGGGTGACATCACCTCATCTGATGAAGGCAATATCAACACAGTTTTGACATACTAATGTCTAATATTGCCTTCACTTTTTCAAAGTTGAACTTTGTAAGTTAATGAGTTGTGTATGTTATGCTTTGTAACATGCCTGTTTAACGAAAAAAATTATATTTCTAATGTCAAACATAAAAACAAAGATGCTGGTTTGTTCAAAAACCTTTTCTAATGCACATGTGAATGTGCTTTGAGTAAAATGTTTTATACTTAACAATGTGTGGCTTCTTCTTTCAATGCTCAATACTAGTTTTTGGAGTAAGTTGGTGTTTACAGTGACAATGGGGGTTATTCACTAAAGGCAAGTCCACTTTGCACTACAAGTGCACTGTCAGTGCAATTTCAGTGCACTTTCAAAATTGGCCCCAATCAGGCCATTTTAGGCACTCAAAACAATTAATTCATGGTGCTGAAAAGGATGATTATTTTTAACATTAATGCATTACATACATTAACAACAAAAACAATGTGTGTGTGTGTAGCAGACCCACAACAGAATAGTTAGCTGAACAAGAGATTGTCACCTCATGTATCAAATAAATTGAGTTTGCACTATTTAAGAAAATGGCCAAAAAGAAAAGCCCATTGGAGAACTTAGGAGACAGCTAAAAGAAACACAAGCAGTAAATCAAATGAAATATTACTTCAGTTTAAAATAAAAAAAATATTTTAAAAATGTTTCTCAAACATTTGCTGGCATATCAATGGCCCCCCTACCTGCAAAGTACTCCCGATGTTTTTGTCTGACTTTGCGGGTGCTTTGAGGGGGCAAGCCAGGGCGGCCAGCTTCAAGTGCAGTCAAGGTTGGTTGATCTGGAAAGCCAGCCTCAGGCCCAACTGAGGCCACATAGTTAGTAGCATTTTTCCTTAGAAAATTGTGCATAATGCAGCAGGCAAGGACTATATGGTTGAGTTTATATTCCGCCATGTGGATTGGCATCAGAAATATGCGGAGCCGGTTCGCCATTATGCTGAAAGCATTTTCCACATCTCTTCTGGCTCTGGCCAGCCGGTAGTTAAAAACCCTCTGGTCCGGGGTGAGGGTCCTCATGGGAAATGGCCTTATCAGACGTTCTCCTAGCCCAAACGCTTTATCAGCGACGAACGGAAGACCAGCCACATTGTCTTCCGCAGGTGGCAAGCCCAAGCCACCATTCTGGAGCCATCTGTAAAACTCCATCTGGTCGATGACTCCACCATCTGACATGCGACGAAGACAAATGGCAGTCCTTCCACGTATTCCTCTGGAGGTGGCAATCCCAAGCCACCACTCTCGAGACGTCGATAGAACTCGGTCCGGGCAAATACTCCACCATCTGACATCCAGCCATTCCTCCCCACGTCCACATACAGAAACTCATATGTCGCCGACACCACCGCCATCAACACAATACTATTAATATTAAATATTGTGTTTTTTTTTTATTTCAATAAAGTGTATTTTTTTTACAAATAAATTGCATTTGAAAAACTGCTGCGCAAATACTGTGTGACATATACAATTGCAACGATCACCATTTTATTCATAGGGTCTCTCCTAAAATATATGTATATAATGTTTGGGAGTTATAAGTAAGGAAACAAAGAAAAGGCTTGGTTTTCAAGTGGTTAAAAGGAGTGCATGTATCAATTTACCTGTATAAATAATAAATTCTGTGTAAAGGTTGACTTGGCATTCAAGCTGTTTCACCCTACATGGAGCTCTAATATATCTCTATATATATACTCTAATATATCTTCAAGCCTTAAATGTTTTTCAGGACAATGTTGCTTAAGTACCTTAATATAATTATGAGAAAAAGCATTTACCCTGTCTCAAGGTTATCTTTATGATACATTCTATTTTTTCCTGGTTACCTTGGTGCCTTTTGTACTTGAGAACAAAGAATTTGTTGCTATGTAGGGAGACATTACAATGGACAAAACACTGTGTTTGTAGAAAATGGAAGACCCTTATTTTTACATATGTCCTCAATGTCCTCAGGCGGTTTTCTCTATTTATTCAATAGTGGCTTTGATGTTAAACAAGGTAAACCGGACTAGAGATTGGTAAATTGTTCTACACAAATTGTGAACTAAATAGCCATCATTATGAAGTTCCCCTGGTAATCCCCTTTCTTCACAAACATTTATCATCTCATTTCTTTTTATCATCTTGATTTTGGAGAATTCCTGAGCTTGTTGTATAATAGCTAGCCGTATATTTAAACATATAAAAGACTTTGCTGAAGGAACTCTGCAGCTCCAGATTTCCACAAATCATATTTCAAATTAAAATGTTACTGGCAAATTGAATCAGATTAAAAAGGGTTTTCTGTTTTGTCCATAGATTTATCTAACTCTTTTAATAATTAACGGATAAACATTTTGCATTTTAATTGGTACAGATTTTATGACCTCATTCCATTTAATCAGTGGTGGCCCATCCATTAGGGGTGGTGGGTGTCTTGTTTGCTGCCCCCCCCCCCCCCCAAAATATACAGCACCAGCTGCCACTGCATTTAACTGAGCCTCAATGACACTATGTATTGGTGGATGGAAGCATGTCTAATGCTAGTATTGCAGAAAATTTGTTACACCTTGCGTATCATGTTATCTCCTTTTTATTACCTACTAGAGATAAAACAGTTTTCTTGTTTGATCTTGAGTATTTGAAGTTATAAACAGAGATATGCTTGTGAAACCCATGCTGTCAGCATTGACATGCATATCTTCATATAAAAACATGTCAGTGCCCAGCCTTATGATTGTTTGCTTTGCCATTGGCACAGTACTGTATGTGTGTGTGTGTGTGTAGGGGGAAGGGGTGTTTTTGGAGACACTGAATTAGGCGATCTTACAAATAAATGTTTTTGTTATTTGTCAAAAGGATTCATGCAGAGGCATCGAACTCAAAATATTCAGCACTCATATTGATGGTATGAAATACAAAGCATGACTGCTGTCATGGGAAAACAACCTGGATTTTGTACCCTGAGTTTATTTTACAATAGACCCACCATTCCTCATTTACCAAAAACCCAATGGACTTTCAGTCCCCTGCTAGAATGCTGCAGAAAGGAACTTTGCTCTCTATGTTTAAGCAGTGGTCTTTCTACAGAGTTTTAGCATGTTCCCTGCTAAGTCAAAAGTATTGTTCTGCAATCACCAAAATGTAAGCTGGCCATACACTGATCAAAATTTGGCTGGGTCAAACCCAAAACACTTTGGTGGCGCACAGCAATTTTTTTTTTTGTTTGCTTTTAGTATACAATATGCACTATATACTATGCATATATTGTGTGATTAAATAACAAGACACTATTTGGGTTTTTTGAAAGACTGTCTGTATTCAAGGGTCAGTTTTACCCCCCCATAATACAGGGGTCAGTGTCACCCCCCCATAATACAGGGGTCAGTGTCACACCCTTAATAATACAGGCCCCCCCCATAGAGACCATTATTAGTGTCCCCTTACCCTTACCCTTCCTTAGAGACCACCCCATTAGATCAGAGACCTCACCTATATTAGTGCTCCCCTTAAAGAACTAAAAAATTAAAAATGTGAAAAAAAATTCAGTACACCCTCCTCCTATAATTATATGAATTCATATTTTTCACATATGAATTAATTAATATAATTATAGGGGGGGGGGGGTGCGCTGCATTTTTTACATTTTTTGTTTTTTGAGGTGTGGGAACACATATCAGTGCTGGCGGCAATTTATTTATTTTAGTTTTTCATTCATTCATTTGTTTAGTAATCTTTTTTCAGATCAGAGGCCCCTTATATCAGGGACCCCCTCCCCCCCCTCCTTAGAGACCACCTAGTCTCTAAGGGGGGTTGCTGATATAAGGGGACTCTGATGTAATGAGGGGGTCTATGGGGTGTTACTAATATAGCCACACACCTCTGGGCACTTTCACTACCTCCCTGACCAGGCCAATTTTCAGCTTTCAGCACTGTCATACTTTGAATGACTATTGCGCGCACATGCAGCACTTTATCCATATGCATTTTTTTGCATTTTTTTCATACAAATAGAGCTTTCTTTTTGTGGTATTTAATCGCTACAACAAATGAAAAAATACATTTTTCATAGTTTCTGTTATAAAATTTTGTAAATAATTTTTCTCCTTTACTCATGGGCACTGATGAGGCTGCACTAATCACCACTGATAGGCTGCACTGATGTGCACTGATAGGCCGCACCGATGGGCACTGATGAGGCTGCACAGATGAGTCTGCACTGATAGGCGGCAATGATGAGGCGGCACTAATGAGGCTGCACTGGTATACGGCACTAACAGGTGGCAATGATGGGCACAGATAGGCAGCAAAGATGGGCACTGATAGGTGGCACTGACGGGCATCACTGATAAGGAAGGGGGGGGCACAGATAGAAGGGGTCAATACCGGACAGGTGGAAACCCTAGCGTAGGCCCCTGTTCAACATAGGTTGATTTTGATGACTTCTTAGTTTAGTGAATGTTTAATGAACACTTTTCTTGATCAGCGGCTGCAGCCATTAATCAGGTCATTATGGGAGCTGTGGGAGCCTCTGTCAGAATACAATGCCCAAGTAGGAGGAGAAGGGGGATTCCTCCATCAACTCCATTTTTGTGGTTAGAGGAATCTGTTTTAGCCCACTGGCTGAATGAAAAGAAAAACTAGCTGTCTATGGCCAGTTTTAGGCTCCTTGTTGATTGGAGAGCTCTAATTAGTTCTGTAACATCATGGGGTGTTTCAGACCTGTGAAGAGAGACCACTTCTTCAACAAAGAGCATTGGTATTTTCTGTAGCATGCTCACAGGGAACAGGCTTTTCTACGCAGGCTGAGGCTGCTGTCTAAAGTAATTAAACTGTAAGATCTTATACACCTATAGTGTACCTATTTTGCAGCCTAAAGTTTAGTTGGGCTCAAGGGCTCATTCACAGCATGTGAATATCATTCTTGGTGATTTTAACATTCCCACTAATGTAAACTGCCCAGCTACATCCCATTTTCTTTATTTTTTTTTTTTTTTCCAAAAAGTTTTTATTTGATTTTCAAAAGAAAAGGATACACTTACATTATAGTATTGTGTACAATCAGATTTTGTAGCATGTACTGAGGCGACAAAGAAAAGTATAAACTTAGGTACAAAACTTAGTTTTAAGTAGGGGAAGATACTATTGAATTTACCCATATGAGTTGGCTGAAAGAGTACATTTATCAGATCGTAACAATTCCATTTTTAATTACCATTTATGGATACCTGGATGGATCAGTTTGGGAGATCCCTACTTAAAATTAACTTATACACTAGTAATATTACAGAGAAGAGAACAAAAGAAAAGGGGGGGGGCCCTATATGGAATATGTAAAATAAGAGAGTTGGTAAGAGGTAGTGTACTATATGATTGTCCAGGTTTATAAGGTCCCATTAACATTGACATTGAGCAGGGTGGTGTCAGAGGTTAGAATGGGTTTCGGTTTGAGCTAACTTGAGATGCCATCTGATGAGAGGGGTCGTAGTAGGAGAATGAGGATAGGCTGAAATTTGCTATTTCCTCCTGTGAGAGGGAGGAGAGCATAAAGGCATGCCACTTGGAGTGGAAGTGTTCTGAGGTGTTTTTCTGTTTGAAGTCCGTGTTTAGTCGGTCTTTGATGAGTAGATGCATGAGATCTCGCTTGATTTGGGTGATGTTGGGGCATATAGGTGAGATCCAGTTTTTGAGAATAGTTCTTCTTGCGATTAGGAGGCATGTCAGGGACCACACTTTGTGTGGGGTAGCTCCTTTCGAGGTCATTGTGGGTCCAGCAGAGACATTGGCGGTGTTGGACCATGGCAGGAGTAATGGGTCCCAGTGGCCGAAGATGAGGAGCAAAGGATCCTTAGGTAGTTTAATTAGGGTTACTTCGAAAATGTAGGCAAGGACTTGTTCCCAGAATGTGGATATGTAGGAGCAGTTCCAGAAACGATGTGCCAGAGATGGTTTCTGGTGGTTGCATAATGGGCAGAAAGCTTTGCTTTTGTCCGTTTTTGATGAAAGGAAAGGCATATAAGCTCTGTGGGCTATTTTCAGCTGTGTTTCTCTCCATATTTCGTTGGGTGTTAACTTTTGTACAGTATTGAGTCCATGGAGGATTTTGTCGACTAGGTTTGGATCCGGGAAGTCTTTGTTCCAGTTTTTAATTGAAGATGATGAGGGGGGTAGAGAGGATTTGTTGAGAAGAGGTTTGTAAATTTCTGAGGTGTTGTATGAGTTATTCGAGATCATTTGGTCCGTAACATTGGTTTGGAACCTTTTATCGACTTGTTTGCACGCCTCCCTTAAAAAACTGGTGCATTGGCCATAGTAGAAGATATGTGTTGAGGGTAGAGAAAATGTTTCCGCAATACTGGCAAAAGGTAACGGTTGACCTGTCAATTTGTTGCAGAGAAGGGAGAATTTAGTTAGGCCTTTCTGTTCCCATAATTCAAAAGGTTTGTGTTCTAGACTTGGCGGGAAAGCTGGGTTTCCTTGAATCGGGAGGTGAACCGACATAAAGGGGGATATCTTGAGTGTTTTCCGGGCTTCTCTCCATGCCACTGCGGTGTCCCTTAATAGGAGGTTATGTTGGTAGGGAAGAGGGACTGCCTTCCATTTGCAGTGTAGGAGGGCTACTAGTGAGTAGGGATGGGCCATGGCAGATTCCAAAGAAAAATTTGAGTAGCGAGAGGATTGCGTTATCCAGTCTAGACTAGTTCTAAGCAAGCATGCTATGTTGTACATTCTAATAAGGGGGAGACTGATGCCCCCTTCGCGTCCGGGAAGATATAGTTTTTTGAGAGCTATACGTGGTCGTTTGTTTTGCCAAAGGAATTTAGATATAGAGTTATTTAGTGAAGTCACATCTTTATGATGGAGAAGTAATGGGATAGTTTGCATTGGGTATAGTAATCTAGCAAAACTGACCATTTTCACTAAATGACATCTTCCCAAAAGCGAGAGGGGCAGATCCATCCAGATATTCAGTTCCTGGGTTATTTTTGATAATAAAGGAGGGTAGTTGAGGTGATATAAAGAAGAAGGGAGTTTTCCAATTTTTATTCCCAGGTAGGTGATATGGGATTTAGCAACAGGGAAGATTGAGTGCTGGGTCCATTTTGGTAGGGCGTGGGTACCGATGGGTAGAATTTCGCTTTTGCTGTAGTTGATACGGAGACCAGAGCACAAGCGAAATTCGTCGAATATATTTTTTATGGTGAGCATATCGGAGGTGGGGTCAGCTGAAAATATGAGGACATCATCTGCAAATAGGGATGTACGCAGGTCATGTGCGCCTATCTTTATACCGTGAAGGGGGGCTAATAATGTTAGGTATCTGGAAAGAGGTTCTAGTGCGATATTAAAGAGGAGTGGGGAAAGGGGGCAACCTTGGCGTGTGCCCTTATGGAGGCGGATTTCTTCTGATAGAAGGCCTGCTACCACTAATCTAGCTGTTGGAGCTGTGTACATGGCGGTGATAAGATGATGGAAGGGACCAGTGAAGCCCATTGCTGACATTGTCAAGGATAACCAGTCGAAGCTGACGTTATCAAAAGCTTTTTCTGCGTCTAACGTGATGATGGCATGATCAGTGTTTGGGGAATGGAGTGCATGTTCGAGTGCTAGCATGACTTTACGTATGTTAAGGGTGGCAGTTCTTCCTTTGATAAAGCCTGATTGGGCGGGGTGAATTAGAGAGGGCATAATATCTGCTAGCCTAGTGGCAACGATTTTTGAGAGGATTTTCACGTCTAGGTTGAGTAGGGATATGGGCCTATATGAACCCGGTTCCTGAGGGTCTTTGCCTTTTTTTTCCAATAGTTTTATAATGGCTTGGTTCCCTGATTGTAGGTATGAACCTCCTAACCATATGCTCTGATAGACTTGGAGAAGAGTGGGTTCCAGGAGGGGTTGTAGGGTTTTGTAGAATTCACTGGTGAAGCCATCTGGGCCCGGGGCCTTAGATAGAGTTAGGTTCCGGATGGTTACCGAGAGTTCAGGGAGAGTGATAGGTGCATTGAGGGCTTCTAGTTGTGTTGGGGATATTTTGGGTATAGTTATTTTTTCGAGAAAGGCACATGCTTTTTGTGTATCTATGGGATCTGTGGCATAAAGAGTAGTGTAAAATTTTTGTATGACTTTGTTAATTGGGAGTGGGGTGGTGTGTATGGCGCCTGTGTCGTCACGTAGAGATGTGATGTGTGTGGGTCGGTATGAGCCTTTGCATAATCTGGATAAAAGTTTTCCTGCTTTGTTTCCGAATTTGTGAAATGTAGCATCTAGATGGGCCTTCTTGGTTTTTTCCAAGGTGTTTACCCAGGTGTCAAATTCTCTTTTTGCTACGTGTCATTCAGAGCGTGCGGCTGAGGAGTCTTTAGTGTATAGTTCTCGTTGTGCTTGATGTAGGCGGGAGCTAGCCTCTTTGTATTTAGTAAGAGTGTTGCGTTTGTAGGAGGCTGCATATGATATGATACGGCCCCTTAGGAATGCTTTACCAGCATCCCAGAATAGATTGGGGTCATGAATGTGTGGGGCGTTGTTTGAGGAATATTCTGCCCATGCTTGTGAGATATAATGTTGAAAGTCCGTGTTGTTGTGCAGGTAGGACGGAAATCGCCATATGTTGGGGTGTGGGGGTAGATCTAGGTTGTCGAGTGTCACCTCAATAGGGGCGTGGTCAGAGATGGTTATGTCGTGAATAGTGGAGTTCTGGAGGAATGGGAGAAGATTGTCAGAGCCGAAAAAGTAGTCTATCCTAGTGAATATTTTGTGTGGGTTAGAGTAGAAAGTGAATTCCCTTTCTGTCGGGTGGGATAGGTGCCATAGATCTTGAATGTGGATAGAATCCATGGTACTGGCCAGGAGGGAGGGGGCTGGAGGGTTCGTGCCCTGTTTAGGTCCTTTCGGAGAGGATCTGTCATCTATCTGATGGAGAGTGTCATTAAAGTCTCCTCCGATCAGGTGGGGGAGATGCGTGTTGTTTAGAAGCCAACTGGTTAGTTCAGTGTAGAATTGTCTGCCTGGGTTGTTGGGGGCGTAGACATTAGTTATTACTAGTTCTTTGGAGCCTATTTTGACGTGAGCCGTGAGTAGACGGCCCTGAGTGTCCTTGTTCACAGAGAGGACTGAGCACGGGCGATTCTTGTGTATGAGCAGGAGGACGCCAGCTTTGCGTCCAGCTGCCTCTGAGCCTAGAACCGTGCCTACCCAGAGCTTTTGCATACGGTGAAAGTCTGGGGCAGATAAGTGTGTTTCCTGTAGTAGTGCTATGTCAGCTTTGAGCCGTTTGAGATGCCTTAGGATTTTCATTCTCTTTTGGGGGGATCTGAGACCCTTTACATTCCATGAGATTATTTTCATATTAGGGGGGGTTGAAAGGGGGTATGTGTATATAGGTTTGGTTTAACATTATGTGTATGGTGTGGTAATGTACCTGCTGTGACCGGGGGGATGACGTTATTATATGGGAGGAGATTGAAACCTGGAGTGCACTTGATTTGGTAAGGGCCATGGAGGAGAAAGGGAGGAGGGGGAGGGGCATAGCATAAACAGGGAGTAATAAACAGGAGAGTGTCACAAATAAAACCATTAAACATGAGAACTTCGCTTTTTTCCGCATGGAGTCACTGTGTAGGTCAACTCCCATATCAGGACCTTTGCGGTATATCCCCAGTGAGCCCTTGGAATTTAGCCAGGTATTCTTATAGGCACCAAGGGGTCATAGTCTTGAGGGAAAGAAGGGGGGGTGGAGTGTAGTTAGCCGTACACAGTGAGGCCAGGAGGGCGTGAAGAACATATTTCAGAAAAGTACTACTACTATGTAACCTAGAAAAATGAAACATAGAAAACAGCTGTATATAACAACATTATACATTACATGTCGATGCACGATATAGAATAGGAGGAACCTGGGAGGGGACAGAGGAATCTGCTGTCCAAAATTTTGAGACCAGAGAAGTATGATGCTGGTTTCCGTTCAGCGGGCAGTGAAGCGGTGCTGGTTCGGGACGGAGGATCTGAAGCGCTTGGGAGAGTCCTTGCGCGGGCTTCTTTGATCCAGAGAGCGGTTGAGTTGGGAGCCTTTTGAAGGGGTGTGTTGTTGCGCGTTGGGGAACAAGGACCGCATGTAGGCTTCTGCTTCTGAAGGTTCCTGGAAGGAGAGTTGGTCCCCGCTTGGTGTCTTAAGGCGCAGGGTGGCCGGGAAGGCTAAGGTGAATTTGATTTGTTGTTTAAAGAGTTCGGAGCATATCTGTTGAAAGGCCTTGCGTTTCTTGGAGACTTCGATGGAATAGTCGGCAAAAATCAGGACCCTCACCCCGTCGATTTGAAGCGAGCGGGGTTGTCTGAATTTTTGGAGGATAAGAGCCTTATCAGCGTAGTTCAGGTATTTGGCTATGATGGGCCGAGGGTTTTTGCGTTCTTCACTATAAGACCCCATCCTGTGAGCGCGCTCCACCGTGCAGGAGCCTGTTAGGCCTAGCGCCTCTGGGATGCGTTGAGAGCAGAATTCCGTTAGGGCAGATGCTTGGAGCGATTCGGGTATCCCCACGAATCGCAGGTTGCTCCTTCGGGATCTGTTTTCCAGATCGTCAAGTTTTTGAATTATGTATTGGTTTGTCTTGTCTTGTGCTTGTTCCGTGGCTTGAGCTTGGTACATCTCTTCTTCCATGCTTGATTGGCGATGTTCTAGCTCGTTTAGCCTAGTGTTATGTTCTCCTAGCTGGGCCTTTATCTGTTTCATCCCCGCGTTTACAGCCTTTTCCACTGATGCAGATATCATGAGGGACAGAAGTGCTGCTACAGCTTGTGCAATGCGTTCTGTTTTGTGATCCCCGGCTAGCTGTGGAGACGTGGCTGACAAGGAGAAGGCCTGGGAGGAAGGTGCTTGAGGAGAGGAGGCATGAGATTGTGGTTGGGCAGGAGATGCCTGAAGGGAAGTGTGTGAAGCAGTGCTTTCACTTACTTCCATCTCCGCCGAGTGCTGCTGCTGCGCGCCTGTGTGAGGGTCCGTGTAGGCCGAAGCCGGGGCCTCGATTTGCGGCTGGGCCGGCAGCGCCGTCAGGGCCGTATTGGAGCGGGAACCGCGGACCTCCACGAATCGGTCCATAAAGCGGGTAAGTATGCCCAAGGTGTCCGGTGGTGTTGGTTTGGTTCTGGGCAGGCTTTTTATGCCGTTTTGGTGTCCTCAGAGCGGGAGCTGTGCGAGGGTGCAGCTACTCCATGCGGCGCCGGAACCGGAAGTACATCCCATTTTCAATTTAACCTCATCCTTTGACCTAACAAAATGGACACAGTCCTCCACTCACTCTGATGGCAATACCCTTGACCTTATTTTCTCCCAGATTTGCACCCCCTACAACCTCACCAACACCTCCTTTCCTCTCTCTGACCACAACCTCATCACTTTCACAATGTCCTTGTCTCCAATCACCTGTCCCTCCAAGCAGAAAACAATTATCCGCAGAAACCTTTAACACTTTAACCCTTCTCTTTTCTACTCTGCAAAACAAGCCTACTTTGTCACGTTCATTAATATTCTGTCCTCTAGTTCTCGTTGTCTCTTCTCTACTTTTAACTCTCTACTTTCTCCACCACCATCTCCACCTAGTAACTCGCTCAATGCTCACGAGATTGGTAATCACTTTAAAAACAAGATTGAAACATCTATCCCACTTAACATACCCTGTACAAAAGCACTTTCAACACTTTCCTCTTTTAACCTTGCTACTACTGAAGAGGTTGCTAAAGTTTTCTCAGAAGCCCGCCTTACCACCTGTCTCCTGGATCCTGTTCCCTCACAACTACTACGGTCACCCTCTTCTTCTTTCCTATGCTCTCTCCCTCACATCTTCAATCTCTCCCTCCCTACTGGCACCTTCCCCTCCCCTCTAAAACATGCACCAATTATCCCGTAATTAAAAAGCCCTCACTGGACCCCATCAGCCTGAACAACTTAAAGCAGTTGTATACTGCTGGATGTTTTTTTTTTTTTCCCTGCAAGGTACAGTCATTACGTGAAACTTACCTTAAAACGAAGCTGCTCCAGTGCCGCAATGTCATCGCTGCAGCCGCTTCCATTTTCACCCTTCTTGCTTTTGAGTTTGCAGGTTCTGGCTCTGTGACTGCCCAGAGCCGCGATGCCATCACTCCCACGCATGCGCGCGTAAGCTGCAATTTACGGGAACAGGGCTCAGAAGGACCGGCACCCGTGGCCGTTCCTTCAGAGTGCATGTGCCAGTGATGTCAATAGCTGCATGTAATGTAAATATCTCCTAAACGATGCACATTTAGGAGATATTTACACTATCTATAGGTGAGCCTTGTTATAGGCATACCTATAGGTAAATGTCAGCAGAGGAAGTTTACTTACAATTTAATATCCATCGCCTTGCTTCTGTTTGCACCAAAACTTTTAGAACGTTTAGTCTAACTGTCTAAGCTCTTACCTCACTGACAACAACCTTTTTGACCCCTTACAGTCCGGCTTTCGCTTACTACACTCCACTAAAACTGCCCTACTAAAACTCACTACTGATTTATGAACTGCAAAAAACAATGGCCACTAATCCATACTCATACTACTAGACCTCTCTACAGCCTTTAATACTATTGACTAGGGGCAGCCTGTCCAAAAGGGCCGCAGGGGTGCAGCCCCCCCTAATCCATGCACCCGGATCCTAATCTACATGCAGGGCGCCGGACGCATGGATTTCTATGGGGTTTTTTTTTAGCACTTTATTAGAGCCTGAGGCTTTGATTGGCTTCAGAAAAGGGTGGGCTCGGGGCACAGAGCACTGAGCCCACCCACTTGTGTGACAATAGGGAATTAATATTTGCTATTGTCTTCCTGATTCTCCTCCCAGCCAATCAGGAAGTGGGTCCTGAAACCCGATTGGCCAGGGAGTCTTAGCTCTCCTAAGACTCCCTGTTCGGCCAGGAGGAGAAGCAACGACCCGGCTCTTCCTTCCTCCTGCCTCCTAAGGTAAGGCCTCTGATTTCTGCCTTCCCGTCCATCTCCCACGGGGGGGTCAGTCGCCGCTGTCCCATCCATCTCCCCCATCACCCGTGGGGGGGTGGCGTTAGTTTGCCACCCCCCCACAATATTGAGTATCGGCCGCCACTGCTATTGACCATCCCCTCCTTCTCAAAAAACTGCACTCTCCTGGCCTTCAAGACTCTGCTTTCTCCTGGTCCTCCTCCTACTTATCACAGCGCTCCTTCAGTGTTACCTATAACTCTGTTTCTTCCTCTCCACTGCCTCTTTCTGTTGGGGTACCCCAAGGTTCTGTCCTTGGACCCCTCCTCTCCAGGCTTCCAGTACCATCTCTATGCTGACAACACACAAATCTATCTCTCTTCTCCTCACCCCTTCAGTCTCCTCTCGCATTACTAACCTATTAATTGACATATCAGCATGGATGTCACACCACTTCCCCAAACTCAATCTTTCTAAAACTGAGCTTATAATTTTTCCTCCGATCCGTGACCCCCTCCCCTGACTTCTCCATCAAGATCAATAATTCAACCATCAGTCCCTCCCCTCATGTCAGGGTATTAGATGTAATCCTGGACTTAGACCTATCCTTTCAGCCCCAAATCCATCCGCTGTCCAAATTTTGCAGACTTCACCTCCATAACATCTCCAAAATAACGCCCTTTTTAACTGTTGGAACCACTAAGCAACTTATTCACTTTGTTATCTCTACTTGACTATTGTAATTTGCTCCTCATTGGCCTACCTCTCCACAAGCTATACCCTCTTCAGTCTACCACCTTACCATCCATTTAGTGTCTGCCACCCCTCTGCCAATCCCTCTACTGGCTTCCCATTGTTCAATGAAAAAAAAATTCAAAACACTAACAATAAAAACACTTTTAAAAAAGATTGTTTTAAAGGAGCAGTGATTTTAATGATGCTTAAACAATAAAAATGAAAAGATTCCTTTTAATATAGTGCCTAGGGGGGTCCCCTTAGTCTGCCTGTAAAGTGGCCCATTTGTACTGTGTGAAGAAAGACTGACATTTATAAAGAAAAAAAAATTACATTTAAATTGATTTTTCCTGCAAGCTTTCTTTATTTTGTAAACAACGGCTTGGGGAGCCAGTCTGTATAATGAGGCCACAAGATAAGAGATTTTTTGGATAAAATCTGGTGTCTCTTTGGCAGACTTTGGATGGAAATAACACATTTTTGCACCACAGTGAGTAAGCCTTATGTGAAGAAACCAAATTAAAGTACACTTAGCCTAGGTTTACACTGAATGCGGGTTTAAAATCGTACCAGTTCAGCTGAACTCGCACAATTTCAAACTGGCATTTCAGTCCGACTTCGGGGGCCATTTGAGAGACATCTGTGTGGGTTCATGCACAGATGTCTATTGAAATCTCCCCCAAAGTCGCCAAAAGTAGTGCAGCAACTACTTTTGGGAAATGGTACGGAGCCGCAAAGTCGGCGTCGCACTGATTCGGATGGTGCCGTTGCCGGCAATAGGCTCCAATATGTGAAATTGGCCCGGTGTGTACGAGGGAATAGGCCAAGAATAACATTTTTTTTTTTATAAAGTCTGTTGTCTCTTTTGCAGACTTTGGATAGAAGTAACAGATGCGAAAAAATTGGGCTTTGGGTGTTGTTGGTGCCTTCACACCATAACCCTATAGAGGTACACTTGATGAAAATTGAAATTTGATGCCCCTGTCAAACAGCTGCGGAAAAATTGGTCTTTGGGTGTTGTTGGTACCTTCACCCTGTAACCTTCTAGAGGTACTCTTGATGAAAGCTCGAATTGGCATTGCTATAAAAAATTTAAATTTTACATTCCTGTCACACAGATGCAGAAAAATTGGTCTTTGGGTGTTGTTGGTGCCTTCACCCCGTGACCTTCTAGAGGTACTCTTGATGAAAGCAAGAATTGGCCTTGCTGTAAAAAATTGAAATTTGATGCCCCTGTCACGACTCACCATACTTGTTGCCTCCTCAAATGGTGACAGCACAGTGCATGCATCCCTTATCAGCAGCCATTGGCACGGGGAAGAAAAGCTGAGGTGTCCTGAGCCTGTTTTTGTGCCATACTCACACAGGTACTCATCGACCGCCCTCTGCTGCATGTGCAGCCGCTGCAGCATTGTCAAAATTGAGTTCCACCTGGTGTGTATGTCACAAATCAGGCGGTTTACGGGCAGGTGGAGTTTCCGCTGAATTTCAGCCAACCGAACACTGGCTGTGTATGATCGCCTGAAATGGCTACAGACTCTTTGTTTATTTCAAGTGCCTGAAAATGTAATGCCGTAGATGTTCTTGTTAATTTCATCAAAGAAGGCTTGTAGTTCGATTTCTGTCCCTTTCCAAACGATTACGATATCATCGATAAATCCCTGATACATCTTTTTTTTCTTTCTCTGTACGCTAAATATTTGCTCTTCTTCCCAATGATTGAGGAATAAATTGGCTTCACTGGGGGGCATACTTTGCCCCCATAGCTACGCCCTTGTGGAAAATGCCTCCCATGTAGGGTTAGCAAGAAAACCAGTAAGAAGAAAACAGAATATACATCTATGGCAAATGGAACTAAATACAACATAAGGGAACTCATTACATGTAATAGTACACATGTAACCTATGTGTTAGAGTGTCCTTGCCACAAACAATACGTGGGTAGGACCACGAGAGAACTACATGTAAGGATCCGGGAACACATAAATAACATCAAGAATGGTTACAATAAGCATTTGTGTCTCTTGACACTTCAGGGACTATCATAACAGAGATCCAACATGTATGGTTTTCTATGGCATAGACAAAATCAAAGGTCATTGGAGAGGGAAAAATAAGAAAATTAAGATCTCCCAAAACGAAACAAAATGGATTTTCCAATTAGACACTCTCCAACCTACAGGAATAAATATTGATGTAGATTTGAACTGTTTTTTAACACATTTTTTTTTTTAATTTTAAAATAATTTTTTAGATGATGTATTGCCCTTTAAGAAAAATTTAAGTAGGGTCATTAATCTGGAAAAATTGCTCTAGAAATTACATTACAAACCCCTATAAAGATTTATGTCATCTCCACCATAGTAATTTAACTACAATTTTTTTTACTACATTTTTTACTACATTTTTTTACCTCCGCCTTTCCCTTTTTTTCCTTAAATATGTTCATTATCCTAAACATTTGGGTATATTTGTTTTTATTTTATTTTAATTTTACATTTAGATATTTATATTTGGAAATACACGCCTAGCATGGTATAATAAAATGTTTTTATTCCATTGGGATTTGAGGTTGTATAATTATAATTAAAATTATTTTAAATTATTGATAGTAATTAGTAAGACATGGATTTATATGAAATATTTTATATGCAAATTTTATTTTTATATATCTCTGTCCAATTGTATTTGATTTAGTTCTAGACCTTATAATGCAGTGTGACCATTTAAAACTTGGGGATACATTAAACTAATCCAGAGTAGTGGCAGCATAAGCTTATAACAATCTCACGAAAAATGGCCACCATAGTAGGTAGTAAACAACATGGATTGGACATTAGACTTCGGTCTGCACAATCATATTAAGTAAGGGCGAGGATATTGTGCATAGGTACATATCCACAGGCTTCGGTCTGCAATATCACACTCAAAATGGCAGCTAAAGCAAATCACAATCTGTACTAGTGATTACAAACTTCGGTCTGCATTATCTCACCCAAAATGGCCACCATAATTACTAGCCACTCAGGTCATGGTCCATTATAAAAAGGAGATGAGGCAAGCACGGTGCACGCTCCAGATGATGTCAGAGTGACGAAACGTGTAGGGCGGGGTCAGCACACGTCCTTGCATCACTTCTGGTCGCCGGCTCTAGTGTCAGCAACAAATGCCTTAATGTTTTTTACTGAATGTGAGTACCTTATCATGTTTTTTTAAGTAATAAACAGTTGAAACAATACTACCCTATTGGGATTCCTTTCTCCCCTATGTTCTGTATGATATATGGTACAAGATTGGAGCACTGCCATTACAGCGGGGATCATTCAGCCTTTAAAGTGCTACACTGTGGCAGATACTGTGAATGCTCCATACCCCAAAAGGGGGGGAAAATTCCGGTGAGTGCAGCCACAATAAGAGCATGGATAAGACACGTATGCTGTGATCACCCTTGGAAAGTGGAAATTATCAACACTAATTGTTCACCAGCACAGAAGCACTTTTTTGAATATTCACTAAGTGGGACTATATAATTTTAAATGCATGTTTATGGGACCGTACTAGTCCCCTTTTTTTGAGATTTAAGTTCTTTTGAGTTTGTATTAATCTATTATAGTCACTAATTTGATAAGTGGTTAAATAATAATCTTTTCACCAGCACACAAGCACTTTATAGTCATATATATGGGATTATATATATATGTAGGTCACATGGGACCTAACTGTCCCCTTTTTTTCTGAGATTTAGATCAATATTGTTTTTATTTTTATTTTATTTTTTCTTTTCACACTTCCAATCGAAATGCACTAATACATATCCATGATATCTGATTGATATATTTATACTCATCAGGGATTAGGTGTACAAACACAATAGAACAGCGCCACACCTACTTCACTTTCTTCTCATTTCTGTACTCCACCTAGTGGTAGTAATTGGTAGAGGCAACAGTTCTCTTAAACAAACTATCTTTCTGCCAGTACTTATTCCTTTGCGCAGAAACATTCATACTCCCAGCTCCCATGGTGTAAACCACCTCTGGGCCTGCCCCTGCAGAGCCAAAATAATCTCTGAACAGGAGTGTCTCTTGTCCCACAGACCAGCTAAAGCACTGCATTGCATCTTTTAACATGACTCCTTGAATGGCCTCTTGAATGCTTAGGGGGTACTGGTGGTTCATAGGACAATCCAGCAGAGGAGGGCATGGAGGAGGAGGAGGGGATGGAGCTGACAGATCTCACTTCATAACCACCAGCTGTATGGAGACTTGGCAGCAAAACAAGCTCTAGCACTGAGCCCTGTCCTGCATCCTTCCTAGATGCAAGCAGAGATACACGGTGTGCTATTGTTCCTAACCATGCTTGCTGGACCACGTGTCAGCAATAATGTGGACCTTGAGGCTGACTGCCTTGCCCAAAGATGCGTTGCCTTCCACTTGATGATACAGAGCTGGAATGGCCTTATGTTCAAAGAAATAGTGACTGGGAACCTGCCATTGTGGTACAGCACTTATTAATCTCACCCCAAATATTACAATCAAAATCTATATTCATACAATAAAAATAAATATAATATATATATTATAAAACTATTACTAAAATAAGTATAAAGCTCTCTTATTATATACCACTGTAAAACGCATTATTACTATCCTCTTAAATTCCAATTGTTATAAAATATTATAAGATAATAAAAAACATATTTTACTTATTTTAGCGTATATACAGTAATTACTCCCCTAATAATTATTGATAAAACAATTTACATCAAAATCTTTATTCAAGCCCCTCAGCGCTAAAGATCCAAGTTCATATGTCCACCATGATTCTTTTTGACTTAAAGTCTTTATCATATTGCTACCTCTCCAATTTTTTTATGTCTTTCAATCCCAGAGAATTGCAGCCCAGTTGGGTTTTTATTATGGTGCATTAAAAAATGTTTTGACAAATGATGCTCTCTAAATCCCTTTTTAGTGTTATATACATGTTCTTTTATTCTTTCATGCATTGCCCTTTTAGTTCTACTTAAATATATTATGCCACATGGGCACGCCAATGAATAAAGGCACTATGCTGAATATATTTGACACATGTAATATTAAAAAGTACTACGCCATGAATCCAGGAGTGACCAATGCCCCTACTCAAAATGAAGAAACATATACTCAGATTATAAATAAATCAACTTTCAATCCAAAATTACAGGATAACAGATATGAAGATATGTTTAAAAAATTGGTGACAAATGATTTAGAAACAATGAAGGTAGAAAAACACCGGGACCAGACCATATTAAAGAGGTGATCAAAAAATTAGAAAACTGAAAGGAGCTGGTAATTAGACCGGCAGATAAAGTGGGGTGGGGGGGATTGTGATAGGGAATAAAGATCAATATAAGCAAGTAATGGAAAATTTACTGAGAGATGAGAGATAATATCAAAAATTGAAAGAAGACCCCACAAAACAGTTTGAGAAAGGACTAGAAAAAAATTGTGAAAGAAAGCAAAATTAAAGAAATATTGACAATGAAAGAAGAGACGTATTTAATTTCAGCGACATGTAGAATCCCTATAATTTATGCTACCCCCAAAAATACATAGGGACAGTGTTAATATACCAGGACGCCCTATAATTATTGGAACTGAATCCCTAACGTCAAGATTAGGACAATATATAGACTGTTCTCTTCAGCCTTTGGTAAAAGTACTCAAGAACACGAAGCACATTTTACAGATTACAAAAAACTTAGAAGTTACTGATGAAACTATTCTGGTAACTTGGAATGTACAGTAGCATCTCTATATACCAATATAGATCATGAAGGGGCAATTAATGCACAAATATTTGCCCTGAAGAAGGATAGGGATATAGATGCAGAGCACAAAAAAAAATATTTTGAAAAGTTTAAAGTTTTGTTTACAACATTATTATTTCTGGTACCAGGATCAATATTATATTCAAAAATTTGGCGTAGCCATGGGTGCAAGATTTGCACAGAGTATTGCAAATTTATACATGCCAAAACGGGAGGAAGGGAATATATTGAAAAATAGACCACATCAATTGAAACTATAATAGGTGATCTTATATTATTCTGGGAAGGTAATGCAAGTGTACTGGAAAAATTCCTTAAGAAAATGAATAATAATAATAAAAAATATTACATTATTATGGGAGCAGAGTAAAAACACAATCCACTTCCTTCATTTAGAACTGATAAAAGAGTCAAATAAGATCAAGATGTGGTTTATGCTTTTTAACCACTTGCTTACTGGGCACTTAAACCCCCTCCTGCCCAGACCAATTTTCAGCTTTCAGTACTGACGCACTTTGAATGACAATCAATTTTCAACTTTCAGCCCTGACGCACTTTGAATGACAATTGCGTGGTCATGCAACACTGTACCCAAATTAAATTTTTATCATTTTTTTCACACAAATAGAGCTTTCTCTTGGTGGTATTTAATCACAGCTGGGGTTTTTATTTTTTGCTAAATAAACAAAAAAAGATTTAAAATTTTGAAAAAAAAAAATCATGTTTCATAGTTTGTTATAAAATTTTGCAAACAGGTAATTTTTCTCCTTCACTGATATGCACTGATGAGGCTGCACTGGTGGGCACTGATAGGCTGCGCTGGTGGGCACTGATAGGCTGCACTGTTAGGCACAGATAAGGCGATACTGAAGGCCACAGATAAGGTGGCACTGATGGCCACTGATAGGGTGGCACTGATGGGCCCTGATGGGTGGCACTGATGGGTGGAACTTATAGGTGTTACTGATAGGTACCACTGATATAGATGGCACTGATGGGCACTGATAGGTGGCACTGATGGGCACTGGTGGGTGACACTGATATGCAGAACTGTTGATAAGGCACTGATTGGTGACACGATAGGTGGCACTGTGAGCAGTTATAGGTGGCACTGTGGGCACTGATGGGTGGCACTGGTAGGTGGTGCTGGTGGGAACTGGTAGGCGGCACTGTTGTGCACTCATAGGTGGCACTGGCAGGTGGTACAGGTGGGCACAGATGAGCTGGCGGGAGCTCTCCTTGATCGGGACCGATGTCCCTCTGAGAGCCACGGTAATCACCTTTTTATTTTTCTCACGCTATCAGTGCAAGGAGAAAAAAAAGCCGATTACTGGCTCTGTTTACATCACATGATCAGCTGTCATTGGCTGACAGCTGATTATGTGGTAAGGGGTCAGGATCGACCCCTTACTCCGATCTGTGATCAGGCGAGTCTCATAGACTCTCTGATCACAGAGCGGGCTGCGCGTGCCCTGCAGGGGGTGCGCAGGCCGCTCGGGCATGGGAGGATGTCTATTGAAGTACTCCCTGCAAAGTACGTCCACGCTGTAGCCGTCATTCGGCTATAGCGCGGATCTGAAGAAGTTAATGTAATCAAATACCAAGGATCGTTATCATTTGGAATTAAGTCCTTGGACTTCCAGGACACAACCCTAAGATTTGTGTTTAACAGGAGAAAATGTATTGCACACACACACAGTATAAAGAGTCCAATCCAGATAGAGAAAAAAATTGTCCTAACAGAACAAACACCCATATGCCCCCCACCCCCCTTGTAAGAATCAATATAATTATTAATATTATATCTGCGTATTAATTTGTCCAGTTCCTATCATTAGTTGGTCTATTAAACTCTGAGCATATGCTATTGTTAATATCACAATAATACCAGGTTAGCTATGAAACCAAACACACGGTGCTGCTAGTAAAATAATATCTTATTTTATTTCCCAAGGAGTTAGGAAACTATCATAAAGGTACTAAAAGGGTATTACAATGTTACATAGCTTACAATCAGAACACACTATACTAACAGCACATCTCTACAACATATAACAACAATGAAATATCAAAGATACTTATCACACATGGTTTCCTCTGCGGGTTCTGGATGATAAAAAGGGGTCTGGGCCTCATGGAATATAGGCCCAAGCCCTCGGTCAGAGCAAGGTCCCAAGATAGCATAGGGGATGACCTTACAGCAGGCTTCTCAGCAATCAAGAGAAAGATCAAAAGCCTGTAAGTCCCTTACATTCAAACATACACGCCCACTCGTAGCCACCCCCATTTGCCTTTTATAGAGGTATCATTTCAAATGTCTGCCCATTCTCCAGGAGGCATGCTTTATTGTCCCCAAGGGCCAGCGTCTCTATCAGCCCTGTGTCAAATCTCAATAGACATCTTTGCAGCAGTGGTCTCTTTGAAGCTTGTACTGTACTCGCACATGTCACAGCAGGTGGGCTTGAGCCAAGGCATTGTTCTTCTGATCACAAAGCTTTGATGTGTTTCATTCCTACCTGGCTGTGTCAAACAGGAAGTGAAATACCAGAAGTAAGATATTAAACCATGTTGCTATCCAACACATATTCCGCTTTGCGCCTAAAGGGCGCATACCACCCTTCTTCAGACACGGCTCCTATTGAACAGTCCATAACTGTTTCCTCCCCAACATGTGTTTCCAAGCCAGTACCTATAGAACAGTCTTTAACTGTCTTAACGTGTTGTGTTTTCAACATGTGCAGAAACAGCCCCTATGGAACAGTCCATAAATGTCTTAACGCATGTTGCACCTCTCAACATAGGCCTCAGAACCAGCTCCTGTGAAACAGTCCATAACGGTCCCAACGTGCTGTGTTTCCGAACACGTGCCGCTTTGCTACTGGGTGACACACCAACATCATTCTTCCGTGACAGCTCCCATGTCACCATTCTGTATCTTCTTCTTTCTAACATCTTCATGAAGGGGTATAAAACAGGCAAGGGGTGTCCATACACTCATCATTCACCAGCACACATCCAGAGCAGCATCTTAACCAGCTTTCAGATATAGAGTCTCAAGGAGGGCCTTTTGCCCATATTACTAGCTTAAAATATACCTTTATCACACTATACCATGACATAAATCAACCCATTACCATAATATATACATATATACCTATGACCCATCAGATTTCGGGCATGTCAGCGGTATTAAAGGGCTCTGACTTGGCAGCAAAGTCTCTAACTTGTACGCAGAGACCCTACCGTCACTTCGTTCCCCAGCTTGCATAGATAACTTTGCGACCCTTCTATATAAATATCAAGTTTAACAACACATATAAATCTGTAACAATGACAAAACCCACACAATTCCATCCCTGTGCCTGGGTTTCAAAGACCATGCCCAGGGTATACCATACACCTCTACCTATGGTTAGGTTCAAAGAACCATCTAGTTCCATGACTAACGTTACATCGGCATTCTTTAGGACAAGGAAACAAACTCGTCTATGTCCCAAATAATACCCAGGTGCTTCCTTCCCAGCAATGATCCTTCCATCCCGAATACAGAATGAAAACATTTTTTTTTTGTTCACCATCATGTATTGGCCTGGCATACAAAGGACATCATGGTCATGCTTCTGACCAAGGGAAGTATCAACCTGCCTCCATCTTCCAGCTTCTTTGGTAATATGTGGGAAATTAGCCTCAAACGCAAGAAGATAGAATCACCAGTCAGTAAGCCCATTCATGCCCCCAAATATACAGACCGAGTCTGCACTTCTGTACTTGAGATCATACAGCATAACACCTTTCACAATCCAAACTGGTATGGCCCATCCAGGCATTCGACCACCACTTTGGATCAGTGTAAGCGACGTGTTTGGCAAAGTCTTACTGAGCGGTGATGCTAACTCATAAGGCCTCTGTCCCTCATATGGAGACTGTACAATCAGCTCAATGCTGGTTGACACTTCCACCTGCCACTTCGTGCACGCAAGAGCCAATGACAGATTCCCGTCCTATACCATCACATTCTCTACCAACCTCTCAACATGGTTGACAAAATCTTGAGCCACTTTAACCTGGGTATATATGTGACTTTGTTGAATGTTATTAAGGATGCCACCAATCTCTGAGTAACAAAGCCCCGCTTATTCTCTGAAGCTATGGCTGCGAGTTTGTTCCTCAGGAGGCCGATGTCCACCCCATTAACAACACCCATCCCAGCTCCTATTCCCCCAATATAGTGCTGAATACATCCCTCCTCTTTCGGGTTACTCCTCAGAAACACGCGCCCTGCATCCTTCTGTGTCCGCACATCTCTGGGAGCAATCACTGGTATACTGACCGCACTTGATTCAGTGTATATTCAGCACATATAGGGTAATGGAATTTTACCAACCATTGCGAGACATTGAAGTGCCATGTGGTGAAGGCATACTGTACCCTGGTAGCCAGCGTTTTGCTCCCTGTATCTAACGGAGCATGCTCCTGTGCGTATTCACTGGCCTTCCCTGTGCCGGGTTTCAACCTCTCAGGTGAGACATCAGCCAGGCGTATCTCTCCATACCAGGAAATTTTCACCCCATTGATGTGTCACCTGGCCAACCTCTAGTCTGGCCAACCGACACCTTATTATGTATAAGCGCCAGTCTCCTGGGTACCTGCACCATATTACTTTCGTTACGTCAATACATGTCATACATTAAAAACCTTTTCTTCTTTCAATTCCTTCCTTCAACAAAGAAACATATTTTACATTTCAGGTTCTGACAGATTGGATGTGTATATTCCTTCCCCAACCTCCAACCCATCGTACATTAATAGCACGTTTGTATTTATCAGGAGTGAATCCGGCAAAAATGTCTCACAAGTGTCGTTGATAGGCACAGTCCTTCAGATTCAGGACTAGGATTAAATTGTCCATAAGCAAAAACAAGTATTAAACTGAATCTTTTTGTTTGTCCCTTCTCTCCTGATGTTCATCAGAACAAATTTGCAGTGTGATGCGGCACAGTCAAACTGCCAACCAGATGAACATCTGTCATCCCTGTTCCAGAGACCTCTCCAATCACGCTTCACCAGGACTCTGGAAGTGAAAAAAACAAGAGCAGAATCAAATTCTTATCCATAATATCTGCTCGCTTACTACGTTTGCTTATAGTTCCTTCCTTGGAACCAGGAACTTAGTATTCCTGGTTTCTGCAACCCTGACCAACCTATCAAAACAACCATGACCTCTTTAGGCTGAACCCACTCTAAAATGGATCCCCCTGGTATGATCAAAAAATTTTAAAAACCATGAACTTGAACGTTGCTTCCCAAAATTCAAAATTTTAAGCGTTAAAAAGACAATGCATTATCTGCACTTTCAGACCTATGCACTAACCCCCCTTTCAGGTGGACAAAGCGTACACCTTGTAACTTTTTCCACCTGAATGAACATTAAACAAAGAGAGAAAAAAAAACGAACTCTAGAAGCTAGAATGACCTCCTACCCACAACTCTTGTCTTAAATCAACAAAATGTATTCAGCTGCAGGACATATCCCATGACCATCTATTCAGCTGCTAATTGACGGAATGGCCAATTGCCCTCCTTTCAGGTGGACTAAACAATAATTTCTTCACCTGAACAAACAAAAATAAAATGGATGACTAAACACCTACCAAAAATATTTAAAAAATTAAAAAACTTAATAACAAAAGAAATTAAAATTCTGGCCATTATCACACAAAAACAACATGACAAGACAACCACCATAAGACAATGACAAACACTCAACTTTTAACTAAAGACATCCATGGATTTTCCTCCTGAGAAGAGTAAGTGCTCATTTCCATCTGAAAGACAATTAGTTAATGGGAAAAACAAAAAACAAAACATCTGTACGTCATCACAACATTTGTAACTTCACTTGTAACACTTGAAACCCTTAATGCCTGACTATTGTTTATCTTACTTTTTTTCATTGTTTGCAAACAATTACTAATTAATGAGCTCATGGTACCATTTGATAATCGATTATGCCTTTACCATAACCTAACCCCTGTTTTGCTAAATGTGCCCACTGTTGTTCTCTCTTTGAAGAACCTGCAAACAAACACAGACATTAGTATCCAAACCAGTTTTATCTTCTTCCAAGGTCTCTGGAAAAAGGAACACAAAGACAGTGATTACACATAATTATCACGATAATTGACTTTTTAAGTCCCCCAAGCCTTTTCCCATTGATTGTACTGTAGGGGAACATTTGCTATGTATAAGGTTTAGATATGAGCTTCGTATTTAAAAAAAATATGGCAAGGAAACATTGACCATAAAATTCTTAGCATCCATGCAGCTCACTAAGTGCTGCCAACTTTGTTTTCCCCAGTGCTACATTTGAATAACCATGCAGCTACCTCCATTTTGACTCTACGTAACTGTTGTCCATATTGGCGATCTTCAGTCTGTAGTCTCCGCATTTGGGTCTTTAAAGGGAAATGGGTTTGATTACTACGGCCTCCATGCTTTGGGTTGCTACCCCATCGGGCAGAATACACTTCATAGTGCCTTGGGGTCGTTTTGGGGTACTGCGATCTTCTTTTGATACCATTATTTGCCGCCCAACAATACTTAGCGATGTGACCCCCCCTTTTACACAAAAAACATTTGAGGGCTGGTCTCTCTGTATAGGCCCTTCTTTGAGTATACGGCAGTGGAAAATCACATTGCTGGACATTATTACTACGATTACTATGCTTGGAATAAGCAGACTTTATACTTTCATCGTCTGAGGAGTCATCAGAAGTTTCAACTCCTGAATCACTTTCAAGCACAGTTATCGCACTTTTATTTACATCTCCACCATTGATTTCTGTCTTAGCAACATCACTTGCAGCAATAAGAGCTTCTGTTTTTTCTGCATGCTTCACTTCTATCTTTGCTGAGCACTGTGCATGTGCGGAGGGTACCTCCACCATTGCACATTCAGCTATTGCATGTTTGGAGGATAACTCCGTTATGGCTGCCTGTGCACCCTGCAATTCTGGAGTTTCCTGCTCCATGCTAGCAATGTTAAGGTCTTTACAATATCTATGTCCATGCCTATTCCATTTAGAACGTCTGAACTCTCTCTGCCATCCTGTACCTCTGCTTATTACGGATACACCTGCCTTTGACCCATATTCCCTACCACTGGACTCTTGACAGAAGTCTCGCAGGATATTGACAAAATTTTGGTAGGATCTAGCATTTCTCAGAGCCATTCTAATGGGATAGCTTACATAACACTTATTGGCCATTGAGTATATGAAACTTGCATCATCCTCCAATAAGTGAGGACAGTTGAACACTTTCGTATACAATGCAAGATACTCACTGCAGAACAAAATTGGGTCATCTCCTCTCCTAAATCTCATTCGTTGTAAATCACTCATACCATTATCACGACTGTCCACAATACGCTGCAACTCTTTCCTCCGCACCTCTGCATCTGCTAAGTTATCATTAACCTGTGCAAATAACTGGCCTGCCAAAGGTCCTGGTAGCCATGCTCTCAGAAGAGAACATGCATCCTCATTACTCAAATGAAATTTAAGGACTAGAGCCTCAAATTTATTGGACAGACTCACTGGTGATTCCAGGGCATTAAATTCACCCAGAATCTGGCACAAAGTAAGTCTCTCTTGGATTGTAATCAAACTGTTATCCTGCTTCGAAGCTATGGGTTCAATAGCAGAATGTGTTTCATCACAGCCCTTCTCCTCATTGACTGTGCAGATATTGGCCAATTGGCACGTTCCTTTGTGCTCATTGAGCGATACTGTACATTGCTCTTTAGTAAGAAGCTGGGAGTGTGCATTTGCTAACTTTCTTTCTAAAGACATAACCAACTCTTCCATCTCTGACAACTTTACTCGCAATGACTCTAAAAGTTTGCTCTTCATATCACAGTCCATGCTGCACCTCTGCAGCTGTTTTTGTAGCTCACTGTTTCTTTCTGACAAATTGCGTGCTGTAGTCCGCAATTCATCCACCTCACTACTGGAGTCTGTTGCGATCTTTAGAAGGTTTTCACTGATTTTCTCTATGTCCTCCCCGAGACGTCTCCTCTCTGCTTCCCACTTCCCCTCCATTTGCTCAGATATAAATTTAATTCTGAGCAACACTGCAATTTCATTTGCCAACCTTTCTTTTTTAACTTTCTTTTTTAGCTGTTTACCCAATCTGCTATTATGTTGTTGACACTGTGACAATAGAACCTTACACTGGCTTTTAAGAGGTTCATCTGCACATGAATGATAATTGGCAGAAGCGTACTTTTTAACATATGTATACACCAGTTCCATTTCACAACCATACAATCCACACAATACACAATTCTATTTGTACTAACGTTCCAACAGCGAACTGAGTAACACACCAAACTTAATTATCGTTATCTCTTACAACTCACGAAAAAAAAACTGAATCGCTCTTCTAGCCTTCAATATTCTTCATTCATTACCACTTTTACCTGAAATCATTCAAAATTATTAAACTTTTGCATATCCATAGAAAAGACCCACCACACTTACTGTGGCATTATCGGCTGCCTTGTATATGAGCACTCCTGTCCTGTAGGTTCTATGTGGCTTTTAGGATTACCACATGCTTACTGGGGAATATCCATTAATATGCTAATTAGCCTACCCCCCACTAAAGCTGGTCTAACCTGCTTTTACCAGAGTTGCTTACCATGCAAAGATAAACAAACAAACAAAAAAAAAACTGCTACAAAGCCATTTAAACCTAACAGTGACTTGTAGTTCTACAGCCTACCAGACGCAAGGCACATTCTAAGACACAAGGCAGATTCTCAATCAATGCCTTCCTTAGGTTGCAGGCCACATTGATCTCCTATTGGAACAAAGCTATTTCACTCTCACATGGGTAAAAAAAAAATAAAAATGTAAAAAATTAAAAATTTAAAATAACAATCTATATTTCTCCCACTTTTTCCTCAAAGATGTATGGTAATTCCTGTCAATCTCTAACCAAGGGTGATTAGCCCTTTTACTCGCCAGCATCTTTGGCTGGTTACAGGCCTAAAGCATATTAATGATACAAACGTTTAACATATACTTTCAGAATTCGCAAGCCAGCGCCAATCTTGTACAGGGACTCGAGACAAAAATACATTAGGTTTTTGTGGATTCTGTGTAAAAATAAAACTCATCTGGGGTGCCAATTGTAAGAATCAATATAATTATTAATATTATATCTGCGTATTAATTTATCCAGTTCCTATCATTAGTTGGTCTATTAAACTCTGAGCATATGCTATTGTTAATATCACAATAATACCAGGTTAGCTATGAAACCAAACACACGGTGCTGCTAGTAAAATAATATCTTATTTTATTTCCCAAGGAGTTAGGAAACTATCATAAAGGTACTAAAAGGGTATTACAATGTTACATAGCTTACAATCAGAACACACTATACTAACAGCACATCTCTACAACATATAACAACAATGAAATATCAAAGATACTTATCACACATGGTTTCCTCTGCGGGTTCTGGATGATAAAAAGGGGTCTGGGCCTCATGGAATATAGGCCCAAGCCCTCGGTCAGAGCAAGGTCCCAAGATAGCATAGGGGATGACCTTACAGCAGGCTTCTCAGCAATCAAGAGAGAGATCAAAAGCCTGTAAGTCCCTTACATTCAAACATACACGCCCACTCGTAGCCACCCCCATTTGCCTTTTATAGAGGTATCATTTCAAATGTCTGCCCATTCTCCAGGAGGCATGCTTTATTGTCCCCAAGGGCCAGCGTCTCTATCAGCCCTGTGTCAAATCTCAATAGACATCTTTGCAGCAGTGGTCTCTTTGAAGCTTGTACTGTACTCGCACATGTCACAGCAGGTGGGCTTGAGCCAAGGCATTGTTCTTCTGATCACAAAGCTTTGATGTGTTTCATTCCTACCTGGCTGTGTCAAACAGGAAGTGAAATACCAGAAGTAAGATATTAAACCATGTTGCTATCCAACACCCCTCCCTGCACCCAGCCCCAACTTGCCAGGCACTTTGATAGGGTAAAAGGGTAAAGTGATGCATGACTTAGATTAGTCTCACAGGCTCCAGCACCGTGAGGAACAAGTTCCAAGAAAAAGAACAAAAACTTTTGCAGTAGACAGAACAGTCTACAGGCTCCCACTATGCAGTAGGATATCTTGAGCAGCAAGAAAACACATTGATACAGCATTATAATAACATAGTCAATCCCCTGGACTGCCAGGGAAGTAAGGCAACAAAGCAGAGTTCCAGGCAGGGTATCATCCAAGCAAAAAAAATAAGAAAGAAAGAAAAAGAGAGAAGGGGGGGTAAAAAAACAGATCAGTCACTCCTACCTCCCCCTGCTCCCACAATCTTCTTCCAGGATCCCAGCTATAATTTCAAAGGTTGCTAGGGGGGACGTGGAGAATTCCCACACCTTGGGCGACCCTGGACATCCAACCATCCTGAGGCCTCAGTAGGAGTTGTGAGGAAATATACCTTTCCATTATCCACAATGCGCAATTTAGCTGGGTACAGCATACTATAAATCAAATTCAGATCTCTAAGTTGCTTCTTCACCTGCTGAAAAGAGGGTCTTTGTTTCTGGGTGGCAGCGGAGAAGTCAGGATATATAGAAATCCGGTAGCCATTGAACTCCAATTCAGGCCCCGTCCTGGTCCCTTTCAAAATATTCTCCTGATCGCGGAAATGCAGGATCTTTGCAATCATAGGTCTGGGAATTCCTCCCTTCGGTGGTGCTTGACCTGGGAGGCGATGCTCCTGTTCTATGGCAAACATGTTAGTGGAAGTACCAGGAGCCATGTGTTCTTTGAGCCACCCCTCTAAGAACTCCTCAGGGTGTCTCCCCTCTGGTCCCGCAGGGAACCCCACCAACCTTATATTATTCCTTCTCATGCGATCCTCCATATCGGCCATCTTTAAAGTATGCTCAGAGAGGGCTTTCTTTGCCACCTGAACAGCAGTGTCCATAGGTCTGACAGTGTCCTACAGTAACCTGTGCCTTTTCTCTGAGCTTCTGCATATCATGTTTCATGAATGAGAATTCCAATTTAAGTTCCCCAAAGTGATCAATCAACTTGTTCTAAAAAAAAAAAAAAGAAAACAGCAGAAAAAGGATGCCTGGATGCTGCACACAGGGTGGATGTGGATCGCCAATCAAGCAGTCAGCCGTCACAAGGGGTGAGAAGACCACTGTGGGGATAAGCTTAGACCTGCCATATGGAGGTGTATAACCAGCAGCGTCTCCAGCTCTCCCACCTGCTCTCACAGAGCTAACAAGAGACCAAATCAGGAAGGGGCGGGCCGCAACATGTTTCCAAGGCTCCGCTTCCTTCTTCCAGGGATGGTTCCTCTTCCTCCTCCACCTCCCTGACAGCTGCATTTGGGCATCCAGTCTATCTAAAGATCTCCCCCTTGCATTTAAGGTGATCCCTCTGTGGTCTGGGACTCACCTGATCCGGTGGCGGAGACCCTGGCTGAGCAGCCTCCACATGTCTCTGCAGTGGTGGCCATTCCTCCTCCTCCACCCATGCAGTGGCGCCATCTTAGGAGCCCCAGGCAAAGCAGGTCAGCCGTGCTCCCAACTGTTTGGGCAAGGGTGGCCCATATTTCACCATCCCTGGAGGTGCCTGTGAGGATCCTGCTCACATACCCCAGCAGTCCAGGTCAAAATTTGAGCATTTTGCTCACAGGATCATGGCAGAATCAACAACTTGCAGTCCTCACATGCTGCACTCTGGCTCCACCTCCTTCACCACTCTAATAGCACATAGGTACATGCAGAAGCTGAATCCACCTTCATGTCTAGCAAGAACACTCTCTGCTCTAGAGTTAGTGTCATTACTACTTGGTGGATCTGCTCCTCAGTCCATTCGTTCCCAGGCACATCGCTCACCAAACACAGTTCCAGTTGGCCATTTTTCTTTTGGCACCACTCAACAGCTGCCGTGAGGTCCATGACAACTTCTTCTGGCTCTTTACCCTGATTACTGGCACTCAGAACAGAGGAACCCTGGATGAGCCCCCACATGTAGTGCTACCCCATAGGAGTCGCTGGATGGGATGGGTCCTCTGTTCTTTTTCTCGACCTTCTCAATAACCTCAACCCCTCTGACACACCAGGTTGAGTGTACAAAGATACAGTGCCATGCAAAAGTATTCACCCCCTTGGCATTTTTCATGTTTTGTTGCCTCACAACCTGGAATTAACATGGATTGTTTGAGGATTTGCAACATTTAATTTACAGAACATGCCCACAACTTTGAAGATTTTTTTTTTATTGTGAAGCAAACAACAAATAACGACAAAATAACGACAAATAACGACAAAAATAACAGAAAGAGTCAATGTGCATAACTGTTCACCCCCCTAAAGTCAATACCTTGTAGAGCCAACTTTTGCGGCTATCACAGCTCCAAGTCACTTTGGATAAGTCTCTATGAGCTTGCCACATCTTACCACTGGGATTTTTGCCCATTCCTCCTTGCAAAACTGCTCCAGCCCCTTCAAGTTGGATGGTTTGCGCTTGTGAACAGGAATCTTTAAGTCTAACCACAGATTTTCTATTGGATTGAGGTCTGGTCTTTGACTAGGCCATTCCAACACATTTACATGTTTCCCCTTAGACCACTCAAGTGTTGCTTTAGCAGTGTGTTTGGGGTCATTGTCCTGCTGGAAGGTGAACCTCCGCTCTAACCTCAAATCACACACAGAATGGTACAGGTTTTGCTCAAGAATATCCCTGCATTTAGCACCATCCATCTTTCCCTCAACCCTGACTAGTTTCCCAGTCCCGACTGCTGAAAAACAACCCCACAGCATGATGCTGCCACCACCATGTTTCACTGTGGGGATGGTGTTCTTTGGGTAATGTGATGTGTTTTAATGGCCAAAAAGTTACATTTTAGTCTCATCAGACCAGAGCACCTTCCTCCATACATTTTGGGAGTCTCCCACATGCCTTTTCGCAAACTCAAAACGTGCCATTTTGTTTTTTGCTGAAAGTAATGGCTTTCTTCTGGCCACTCTGCCATAAAGCCCAACTCTATGGAGCGTACGGCTTATTGTCGTCCTATGTACAGATACTCCAGTCTCTGCTGTGGAACTCTGCAGCTCCTCCAGGGTTACTTTAGGTCTCTGTGCTGCCTCTCTGATTAATGCCCTCCTTGCCTGGTCCATGAGTTTTGGTGTGCGGCCGTCTCTTGGCAAGTTTGCTGTTGTGTCATGTTCTTTCCATTTGGTTATGATAGATTTGATGGTGCTCCTAGGGATCATCAAAGATTTGGATATTTTTTTATAACCTAACCCTGACTTGTACTTCTCAACAACATTGTCCCTTACTTGTTTGGAGAGTTCCTTGGTTTTCATGGCAGTGTTTGGTTAGTGGTGCCTCTTGCTTAGGTGTTGCAGCCTATGGGGCGTTTCAAAAAGATGTGTATATGTAATGACAGATCATGTGACACTTAGATTGCACACAGGTGGACATCATTTCACTAATTATGTGACTTCTGAGGGTAATTGGTTGCACCAGAGCTTTTTATGGGCTTCATAACAAAGGGGGTCAATACATAGGCACATGCCAATTATCAGTTTTTTATTTCTGAAAAATTGTTTTATGTATATATTTTTCTAATTTTACTTCACCAATTTAGACTATTGTAATCTGATCCATCACATATAATTCAGATTTAAAAAAACATTGACCTAAAGGCTGTAATATAACAAAATAGGTAAAAAGCCAATGGGTGAATACTTTTGCAAGGCACTGTACAAGTCACAGGAATTCACTGAAAGAAATACTTAGTACCCAATAGTAGTGTTATATTAAAGAAAAAAGGCACCAAACCAGGTAATAAAAGCAAACGTAATACATTGTCACCCAGTATGGTTGCTACATGGCATGCATAAAATGGATCAACAATGGTAATGACACAATTTGGCATACAAAGTGATTGATAGTAGAGAATAGGCATAAGATGACATTTGGTGTCCAGATCAGCATAAACAGTAGCAAGGCCACCTCAAGTGCAGCAGTGCGCAGTAGTAAATTTTAATCTACCAAGTGCTGAAACTATACTGCCAGAGTGCAGTTATGGTGCAGATGCTAGTCCTAGACCGACTGGGTATGCACTGTCCAAAAGAAGAGAGGAGGATGGTAACAGAGGGGGCAGGGTATCAAAGAGGGCTTGCAGAATAATTATTACAGGAGGGGCAGTCCTTTGAGATGCCCTTTTGCCGGCTATTGCATGGGCCCTTTAAGAGCACTGATGCATTTAACAACATTCCCAGTTAACCTGCATGCAGTATAGGTACAGCAAAGATACGGTATAGTCTCAGTACAGGTGAAAGGTAGGTGTGGTTCAAATGTGGTAAAGCTTCAGTATAATGCGGCATTGGGTTTGTATAGGTGCAGTCTAGGTTTGGAATTAGTGCGGTATGGGTGCAGTATGGATTGGGTAAATTTGGTGTCCTGCTCTGAGTGGCTCAGTCCCTGCTAGCAGTATTAGCAATGGGCAAATAGCCCTCTCACCAATTCCTAGGATGTTGTAGTGACCTCTCGCTGAAGAAGAAGGGCCTCCGTGGTCTCCTCGAGGACTCTTGAAAGACTTAGGTAATTAACAGAAGAAGAGGTGAATGCATGCTCCAATCTCCCTTTGACAGCAGTGCAGGTGCTGTGATGTGGGCAGTGTTCTCACTCCCAGTCTCAGGCTTGAAATTTCACTGGAATACTCTCCGGCTGGCAGTCGAAAGGTCAGACATACGATTACTGCAGGCAGCAGTTATTTTATTCTGCCGGCCAGGAAGGCTCCCTGCACCCCCCCCAGCAGAATACAATAGCACTCTGGGAGGCATTCCCCCATCAACACGGAATATGTTGATGAGGGAATCCAGTGATTTTATTTCCTTCCACCTGTGGTGATAGGAAATTGAGTAATCTATGGGCTGCTTTAGACAAGTGTAAGGCTGACCGCAGGTGGTGTTTGTAGGAGTCAGGCTGCATAAAGCCTGCCCTCCGTCCCTCCTCCCCTGTCAACGTTTGCTCACGTGCACGATTGATAGGCGTAATTTCCGGGTGACTTTCTGGCGTCACTTCCCGGTTTTGGATCAACAGGGAGGTCGTGCGGAGGCTTTGCTTCTCTCCGCTCTCTCATTCAGGGCTACAGCATCCTTGTTGCCTTGCGATGGTATCGTGGGAGGTCTTGTGCGCTGGGGGTGCAGGTAAGGGGGAGATGCTTCTTTCCACTAATTCTCACTTCGCTCAGGACAGGTATTTCGGGGTTAGCTCGGGGGTCTAGCATTAGGACTTGTGTTCAGGGTCTGAAGTTGTGGGGGGAGTGTGTTTTTATTGGGGACTATGAGGGGGTGTTGGTGACGTGTTGTTTGGTGGTCCCGCCCCCCCCCCCCGACCAGAGCCCCGCATCTTGGCAGGTGTTTAACATAGGTGAACTTTTCTGAGGTAAGAAAGAAAAATAAAAAATTATTGCGTTTGCAAGAAAAAAAAGAAAAGCATACATTGTGGACTATCATTAGGTCATAGGATAAGCTACTGGCGGGGCACGGCTCAGGAGCAGCCACAGTCTGCACCCCATCATGTTCATTCCAGCTGTGGCTCAAATGGGGGGGCCCCCCCAGTGCTCAGCTCCGGAGCACCGCACACCGGCTCAAGGGGGTCACTGTGCATGCATGGTTACACAAACCATCCTCACCTAGCATGCCATACTCCCACTTTTCCGTGACCAGGGTATGTTTTAAAAAAAAAAAAATAATAATAAAAAATATAAAAAAAGGGAGTATAGAGGAATCTTTATCTAGCCTAAACTTCACGTTCTTTATGTATTTATCCTGAGTAGTAGCTTTTGTATGCTTATGTTCCTTTTCTATAGTTGGTATTTCTACACATCTACAGGAGTCAAAAAGTTTTCACACTTTGCGGTTTTCAGTCCATTTCAGGTAAGTATTTGTTTTCCTCATACCGGATTTTCATGGGTGTTTTTTTATTTTCATTATTCAGACCTGACTCATCGGTAGATACGCATTGTTCTGAGTGGTAGCTTTTGTATATTTGTTTTCCTTTTCCATAGTGGTGGTTTCTATGTTTCAACAGGTTTCACAGAGTTTATTTTTATTTTTTTCACGGTTGCAGTCCATTTCAGGTTGGTATTTTTCTGTTTTCTCATACACGGTACATGACATATCTTCATACATTGGGTCTTACAGCATTACACCACTGCAGTTTTACCCATCACGTTTATGGGTACCAACAGATTGAGGTGATCGTTTCTAATTGGCTTGTACAGTGGCAAGTCTCCTCATCTGTTTCTCATGCAACTTACGTTACTAACTTTCTTTTACTACTTATATCACTACTTATATCATTTGGTTGGGCACGGTTCAGGCTCCTTAGGCTTGAGTTCACATTTGGGTTGCCTTCTTTTCTTCAGGGAAAGTCATGAAACGGACACGTTAGTCATTACTACATATGCTTCACTGAGTTTGGGTTCTCATGTCAATTTTCTGTTGTCACATGTTTTGCATAACATCTTCACGATTGGGTCATGGCGTCACCACTGCAGTATTACCTATCACGTTTATAGGTACGTACAGATTGAGATGGCTGTCTCTAATTGGCTTGTGCAGTGGCAAGGCTCCTCATCCGTTTCTCATACGATTTACGTTACAATCTTTTTCACGTTTGACATTTCACTACTCACATCAGTAGCCTGACACATTTTCAGGTTCAAAGGGTTGAGGTGTTGGAGAGTCAGCTGAATTCAGCTCCAGGAGCTTCTACCAATCCAGGGGCGTCAGCAGATTCCAGGACCCCCTTGGTACCAAGCCCTCTACCTTTAGGCCCAGGTAATAGAATGAGTACTCCTTCCATTACCCTCGCAAGCTCTCCATCCCACAGTTTGTCCTGGCTTTTAGTTTGTTCAGAGACATCATTTGCTCTTTGAGTCCATTAAGGAGGGAAGAGCTGGACCTTTACCCTTATACAGTGGTAGAGTTAGGTCAGAAGTATGGGGGATCGAATTTTTATGACTATCATCATTTATTTTCCGCCAAGGCCGCAGCCTGTTTTGCTCAATACCAAGTGGTGACGGTCTGAAGTAATATAGACACGGAATTGTTTTGCTGGCATTTCGCTGCCTGTCAGGATATACATGCCAGCAGACAAGCTCGTCCCTCTAGAAGAACTCTCAGGTGCAAAGTATCATTAGTTCCCCTTGCTCATAGGAATTGGGCATTGGTGAACAGAAGTGCGCATGTGCGAACTGGCGTGCAAACACAGGCCGTCGCACATCCCCATGCGCGCCAAAGCTTGTGCGCACCCATAATTGACGCTGGCGCCAAATAAGACTATTTAAACCCAGCCAGTGCCTAGCTCCAGTGCTGCTTTGTCTTCAGCTTCTGTGCATCCTGTTACCTGTGAACTTGTATCCTGATTCCTGTTATCTACCCGGCTTGTCTTGACCACTCCTTGAACTCCACCTGCATTGACGTCGGCTTATCCTGTGACCAATCTTCCGTCTTCTCCTCTGGCTTCTGTTCCACTGATCTGGTTCCGGACCTGGCTTGCCTCCTGACAACGTTCCTGCCTGTGCCCTGTATCCGATTCTCCAAGCCCGTGTATGACCCAGCCTACCTGACCTTGCTATTCTGTTGATGTCACCTGCACCAGCTGCCTACCTTCCAGTCTTCCTGCTGAAGCCTTCTGACAACTTCTCCAGCCCAGCAAGGACATCCGCCCTGGTGCCTGCAAGACTTCTTGGAACTCGTGCGACTCTGCACTCCTGTGCCTTCTGTCCCCACCATCAGAGGCCCAGAGTCAGAGGTGTAAGAGAGGCCTTCCTCATCCAATCAGGCTCTACTACCAGGTATGTGATGCTGGGCTTAGATCACCAATTTGCGCAACTTGCCAATCATCCACTCACACCGCTTACTGGTGCCCCAATTTGGAACTTCCCGTGCTACCAGGTACATCCAGGGCTTCAGGTATTTCACTCCCGACCCCAGTCCATCCTGCACCTTTTGACAAATTAGACCGGCCCATTCATTTTTTAGGTAAATTTTAGATTTGTAACAATTTCAACCTCCCTACGTACAACTATAGCCAGTACCGTCTTTTACATATCTGTACCGGTTGTTTCAGGGCTCACCCTAAGTCAGCCTGTTCACTGAGACAGAACAAGGCCATGTGACTAAACCGCATTAGCGTGTCTTTTTTACAGGCTTGTTTAGCCACCCATCTGTCACCATTGTTGAGCAAATTTTTGGTAGAAGGTTTCACAGAGGAGTTCCACACTGGGTTTGTTTCTTTGCCACACTTGAGTGTCAAATCTGAGGTCATCTTCCACAGATGTGGAGGCGGTGGATTTGTTGCTTCAGTCTGAACTCGAGAAGGGCTTTGTCATCAGTCCTTTTTCAACACCACCCTTCTGGGTTTGGAGGGTCAACCCCCTGAGACTTGTCAAAGGGAAGTTTTCTAATAAATTACGGTTAATTTACACTTGTCAGCTCCTCATTGTTTGCATGTACCTAGCCTTAACTCTTTGATTCCATTGGAGGAGTTTTCACTTAAGTATGCGTCAGTGGATCAGGCAATACAATGTATCATCGGGATGGGAGAGGGCGCTTGGTGTCAGAGGAATAGTAGAATTAGAGCCTGTCAGTATCGGCGCGTCCCTGTGCGCCTGCGTGGTGGAGTAGCGCACCAGCACATACTGGTGCGCGATCCGATGGGTAGACGAATGCGGGTGCGCAATCCAAACGGGTTAGCGCACGTGGGTGTGCGATGCAGTGCATCTGCGTGGGCAGGTGCGCGCACAGCATGAGATCCCCCTGGTGGGCCTATAAAAGGCAGCTCTGCCTCCTGCTAGTTGCTGGTTTGTCTCTTCAGCTTTCAGTGTTCCTGTTCCTAGCTCTGTGTACCTGTGCCTGCCTGTTGTGACCCGGATCATCTTGACCACTCCTGAATCTCTCCAGTACTTGACCCTTGGCTTGTTTAAGGACTTCTCTGCTTGACTACTCTCCGTGTTTGACCCCTGGCTTCTCTCAAAGGACTTCGTCTCCATCTGACTTCCGTGCTTGACCCCTGGCTTTGCTCAAAGGACTTGCTATTGTTGATGCCCTATGTTTGACCCTCGGCCTGCCCTAAGGACTTGCTTTTGCCTGACCCTGTGTTTGATCCTCAGCCTGCTCCAGTATCCCTTCTATTTGCCTGACCCTCGTGTATGACCTTGGCCTACCTAAGGACTCCTCTACACCCGGACCTCTGTGTTTGACCCTCGGCCTCTTCAGCTGACCCAACTCCAGTTCCTGTCTCTGGATCGAGGTGTTTGAGTCCTAGTCGGGCGTCTCATCGGTCCAGCAACAAGTCCGCTCTGCATGGGTCTACTCTTCACTTGAAGATATCCTCGCAAGCCTTGACCACCTGCTGGCAAACCGTGCCTCTCCGTGCCCGATACCCTCTGTGCCACCTTCAGGGGTATAGCGCACTCAGTTGCAAGGGAAGCCGCTCTCAGCATTTCGGCCCTGGTGAGTATCTGACACTTGGCTGTCCAAAGCTGACATAGCAGACGCTTTTAAACTTCTTTCGATTCTGTCATCACTCGGGCAGTGGCATGGAGTGGAAGGGGTTTTATTATTTTGTCACCAAACTTACCTTTGGCTCTAAAAGTATCCCTTGGCTGTTTAATTCTTTCACACAAGCACTCAGCTGGATCCTCACACACAGAGAAAATTGGCAGGAAGCTATCCACTATTTAGATGATTTTCTCCTCATTGAGAGTTGTAAACAGGCCCCTGCTGACCTACAGAAACTGAGGTCAGTTTTCTTGGCACTCGACATCCCACTGGCAGTTAAGAAGATGGAAGGCCCGTTTACTAAACTTACGTTCCTGGGGATCATGTTTGATACTCAGTCCATGCAGGCCAGTCTTCCTGCAGACAAGTTAGTAAGGATCAGAGATCGTATACATTCTTTAACGTTCTCCCAAGTTTGTACCAGGGTTGAGTTACAGTCTCTGCTGGGTATGCTGAATTTTGCGATGAGGATCATTCCCCAGGGGAGGGCTTTTATTTCTAGGTTATTGGCTTTGTTACCCTCAGTTCCCGACCCTGATTCTCATATTAAACTAGATCCTTCTGCACTATCTGATTTACACATGTGGGACGAGTTCCTCCAACATTGGAATGGTGTCACCATGTTTATCCCCGCAGAGTCAGAGTTTTCCCCTCAAGTCTTGGGGTAACAAGAAATTCTGCGCGGCCAAAAAAAAGGGTAAAATTTAGCAGCTAACACAACCAATAGGATATAGGCATATAACAATCAAAAAAAAATTCTGTGTAGCGCTAAAAGTTCAACATAATGTCCAACAAATGACAAAGGTGTCAAGGGAAAAACATATAGAAAAAGTCCTCCATATATATAAGACTCGAAAAATAGTTGATGTAATATCAGTGACTTCGTGTGGGGAACATATCAAATGTGTGACATCTGGGGTGAACACAGAGGAAACGCACCACCACCAACTGTAAGGAGGCTTACCAGATGATGTGGATCCAAGAGGCCATACGCCCGACTGGGTCAAATCAGGCTTGGGTGGTGGGTAATGACGGATGTTCCAGGGAACCGATGAACATGGAAGTCCGAAAGCCGACCGGATGCTGGTGGGTACCTCAGGATAATGTTGGAAAGCAAATGGCCGTATGGTATGATAAAAAGGAGAAAAGCCACATAGTGTGATTCCGTAAAACAAGTGCCAAATTTATTAAAAAGAGATACACTCACATGAAGTTCATAAAATCAGCGCTGTAGAAAGTATGGCGGCAGTGGGGTCCTACCCCGGGTGTTTTATTCCCCTCAAGTCTTAACAGATGCAGCGGCCACAAAAGGCTATGCAGCCATTTTTGACTCACACTGGCTGGCGGGGCTTTGGCCGGATGAGGTTTTGGCTATTCCAGGGTTTACAGAGACGTCAGCTTTGTTCGAAATCTACCCCATAGTTGCGGCAGCACAGGTGTGGGGGCATTTGTGGGCAGGTCAGACTGTGTTTTTTTTTTCATGAATAATCAGGCTACATCAGAAATTGTCAACAGAGGCAGATCCAGGTCTTTACTTATCATGTGTTTTGTAAGTAGGCTTATTTGGCTGTCCCTCCAATCAATTTTTCGCATACACTGCAGGTTCATCAATGGTGTACAGAATATAGCGGCGGATGCTCTGTCCCGTTTTAACTACCACTGTTTTTCCAGCACACCATCCCCTCATTAATGATGGACTAGATACCCATTAGGACGACGCGGCAGCCTTGATCGACAAATCATTGTCTGTGAACACCAGAAAGGCTTATGTCACAGCCTGGAATGTTTTCCAGGCCTTCCAGTCACAGTATCCTAGGGTTGATGGCTACAACATTCAGTATCTACTGGCTTTCACTGCCTTTTGCCACTCTCAGTTTAAACTGGCGCACAACACCATCAGAACTTATCTGGTGGGTATACAGCACCTTTTGTCTTTACAGGACCCCAATAGGCCATCTATTTTTTCAGCACACCCCATTAAGGCTATCCTTAAAGGGAGTCAGAAGAGTAGCCCTCCTACTGTGGTTAGCAGACTTCCCATCACGGGACACATATTTCGGGACATGTCTGATATACTCACCAGGTCTCCTTTCGGGTTGCTTACCTAGCTTGGTGCTTAAGGCAGCCATGCATCTGGCCTTTTATGGTTTCCTGAGGCCTGGGAAGTTATTACACGTACTGGGACAGGGTCCCGTATACTTTTGGCCAATTAGCTAGTCAGGTACCCCGACCACTACCGGTTGCGTCTGCACGCTTGCAAGACACAGCAAATGGGAGTCGGCACTGACATCAGATTCTTCAAGATCAGTAATGGCTGGTGCTCGGTCTTGGTCTTAGACCAGCTCGTGAGGGCAACAACGGACAAGCCCAGGGATAGTCCATTGTTGCCTTTCATTTCTACAGCTCAGTTCATGCAACATTGCCGCACCCTACTGTCTAATTTGGGTTTTGGCCCCAAAGCATATTCTGGCCATTCTTTTAGAATAGGAGCAGCTTCCACTGCTTCTTACCAAGGGGTGCTTGTTCATGTGATTAAAAAATGAGGTAGGTGGAATTCTTCATGCTTCTCCAGATACATCCCGAATCCACTGGTTGAGATGTCACAAGCTTTTGCTAATTTGACTGATTAAATGTTACATTCAGTTTTCAATAAATCTGTTGATAGCTTCATCCTACTGTTTTTTTTTTTGCCCCCTTTTAGGCATACTGACCACGTGACCACGGCACACCCCAGGTCAATTCTCTGTTACTCCTTCCTTTTCTAAAACAATCCATAAGAAGACTCCGAGTACAAGTTTAAGGCTGACCGCAGGTCAGCCGGTGTTTGTAGGAAGAGTCAGGCTGCATAAAGGCTGCCTTTCGTTCCTCCTCCCCTGTCAACGTTTGCTCACGTGCCCCACCCACACATTCCCTTTCTTTTTTCTTTTACTTTCACTTTCCATTTAAATTCATACTTGGGTATGCCCCCTTTTAAGCATACTGACCAAGTGACCACAGCACACCCCAGGTCAATTCTCGGTTTCTCCTTCCTTTTCTAAAACAATCCATAAGAGTACAAACAAACTATGCTAATGTTACAGTGTGTAAACAGATACAATCCACGTCTGTGTAAACAGAACACAAACGTGACACCTAAAGTAATCATCTCTTTAATTGTCTTCAAAGAAGGAGCCATGTGGCCATTTTGTTGTAGCTCATGTTCTGAAAATGGTAGTAAACTTGATTTTTTTTTAATTGCTGACAGACAGGATATCTATGATAGAAGGGTCTCTTCTGTCATAAATGCTTCCTTCTGCCTATCTGCCATTATATACACTAAGCCACGCATGTGTAGCTCAGCGAACATTTACAACCCCGATCTATGCCTCTGTGATGTGATGTGACAGCATTGTGGCCCACCCATTCAAGAGACTGAGGTTATGGAAGACCGGGGGCAAAGATGGAAGTGCCTGGGACCTTCCAGATGGATCACAAAGCAGTCCTAGAGGGTTTGTTTGACAGGTAAGACCAAGTTTACCCGCATCCAATATGCATGACAGGAGAGTGTGACCGGCTCTCAATGGATCCAGTCCGCATTGAAGAAGGGTCCTGTGCATCTTCTGGTTCAATTCAGGTGCAAATTCAGGCAAAAATGTGGACTTTACCACCGCTTTAAAATAAGCTAGGACGTAGGAGTGTAAACATTGGGAGTATTTCAGCCAGGTTTTATGGGTGACAGAAAAGGCCTATTGGTATTGCATTTGCTTTAAACAATATTTTTACAAACTGCACATTCTATTTGAAACTATTGGGTCTCCTAGTCTGTATGGGCAAGTTTATGAAAAAAATACATTTTACCTTGAACCTCGTAAGGACCGCCCCATGCAGATACACTGCGACAGGGTTGCCCTCCTGTGCGAAATCACATACCTGTAAGTAATTTTGTGCACAGTGTCTGGGACGACTCGCTCCCACTGTTATTGGACATAGCGGAAGCCAATCAGAGGGTCCGGCAGACACGATGTCCCCCTGATCATTCTCAGGAGACGCAGAATGGCTATGCAAACAAGGCAGACCGCCGTTCTGTGAGAGGGGAAAATGGAGATCTTGTACAGAAACACAGATCTCTGTCTTCCTCCAAGCAAAGCTTCCCCCAAACAGTTAGAAAGCACTCCATAGGAGAACACTTAACCCTTTGATTGCCCCTGATGTTAACCCCTTCCCTGCCAGTGTCATAGTACCCTGACGGTGCATTTTTGTAGCACTGATCACTGTATTAGTGTCACTGGTCTCTAAAAAGTGTCAGTTAGGTGTCCGATTTGCCTGCCGCAATGTTACAGTCCCACAAAAAAAAATCGCTGGTCACCACCATTACTAGTAAAAAAACAAAAATACTAATAAAAGTTCCATAAATATATCCCATAGTTTGTAGACGCTATAACTTTTGCACAAACCAATCAATATACGCTTATTGGGATTTTTTTTTTACAAAAAATATGTAGCATAATACATATTGGCCTAAATTGATGAATAAATTTGATTTTTTTTTAATTTTTAATGAGTATGTTTTATAGCATAAAGTAAAAAATATTTTTTTTTTTTCAAAATTGTCTGTTTTTTTTTTTTTATAGCGCAAAAATTTTAAACCGCAGAGGTGATCACATACCACCAAAAGAAAGCTCTATTTGTGGGAAAAAAGGACATCAATTTTATTTGGGTACACAACCACGCAATTGTTAGTTAAAACAACGCAGTGCCGTATTGCAAAAAATGGTCTGGTCATGAAGGGGGGTTAACCTTCCGGGGCTGAAGTGGTTAAACAAATAAAGAAAAGCTGTGTTCACTTAAATTTTCCAATTATATGCAAGCAAAGAATATCTTAAGGCCCGTACACGCGCTTTGATTTTCGGACGTCAATTGTGTTACGACGACCAGTCTTCCACAAATCTTATGCCGCGTACACACGGTCGGACTTTTCGTCTACAAAAGTCAGACAGCCTGTCCGACAGACTTCCGGCAGACTTCCGGCAGACTTTCGGCGGACTTTCGACGGACTTGCGGCGGACTTTCTAACGAACAGACTTGCCTACACACGATCACACAAAAGTCCATCGAATTCTTACGTGATGACGTACACCGGACTAAAATAAGGAAGTTCATAGCCAGTAGCCAATAGGTGCCCTAGCGTGGCTTTTTGTCCGTCGGACTAGCACACAGACGAGCGGATTTCGGGGTCCGTCGTAGTTACGAAGTAAAGATTTGAAGCATGTTTCAAATCTAAAGTACGTCGGATTTGAGGCTAAAAAAGTATGTTGAAAGTCCGGAGAAGCCCACACACGATCGGATTACCAGCCAGCTTTAGTCCGTCAGCGTCCGTTGGACTTTTGTAGACGAAAAGTCCGACCGTGTGTACGCGGCATTACTGTTAGTATGGTGCTTTCGACAGCCAATTTCACTTTTTCGTCAGACAAAAGCTGGGTGTGCAGACTATAACATTTTTGTCGGATGTGAACTCAATGTCTGATTTTCGTTTCATTAGTACGGTTTTCGTATGAAAAAAAGACTACGCATGCTCAGAAACGAAAGAATACATACAAAACTATTCAACACTGACGTTGTCTTCTTTCAAACGAAAATACTCGTATTGTTAGTAACCTCTTCACTTTCGACATGAGACTAGCATGCCACAAAAATTGGACATTCTGTCATCCGAAAATCAAAGCGTGTGTGTACAAAGCTTTACTTTCCCTTGCACATCATTGGGTAAAACAGCTTTGTAAATATTTATCATTTAACATTCTCTATACCTTTTAGAAAAACATCTCCAATGAATGTAACTTCAAAAAGAACAAGGAATCCAACCTCATCTTTAGATAAATAAAATTTACAAGTTATTTGCAAGTGCAACAAACGCTACGCATGCAAATCAATCTCTCTGTTACAGAGGTACTTTTGGCTTGATGTAAATCTTTTAAGCAAAAGTTCTAATGTTCCATTTATAGTATATAAGCAGCTCTGCACAGGACCCAGTCAAAACAGAGTTTGCAGAATCTAAAGCTGGCCATACACTAGTAGATTTTCAAACAACTTCTCAGTGCATTTGACAGTTTGACAAATGTTGATTTAGCATGCGTCAAAATGTTGGGCTTTACCAAAGGAAACCACATTCACTGTTAGAAATTTGCTAGTTCTAGAAAAATTTTCCATCCTGCTCCTTGGAATATTCTCATCACTGCGGTCGAAAATGAATGTCATTTTGAACCCACTACTGATTTGAAAATTATATGATTTTTCTCAAAAAGAAAGATTTCAAACTAAATTCTACTGGTGTATAGCCAGCTTAAAATCCAAACCGTACATTTTGGATAGAGTGGAAAAATGTTATACCATCTGTCAAAATTTTATTGCTAACTATGCCCCTCTTGGGTAGCTTCATCTTTTTCATTTGTTCTAGTGACCTTTGTCACCAGGACGAAAAATTCAATCTAAATCTTAAAGTCACCAGAATAGGAGGTGAGGGTAAGTTTTCCAGTGGAGAAAATAGTTCTAGTGACAGTGGTCTACAAAGTGAATTCACCTCACTTTGGGAGAATTTCTTTAGGCTGGGTTCACACTTATGCGAACTGAATGCGGGTTTCCCCGTATCCAATTCACATGACAGGAGACTGTGACCGGCTCTCAATGGAGCTGGTTCACACATCTCCGGGGTGGCTGCAGGATGAAATGCGTCTTTGGCTCAGTTTCAGGTCCGAATTTAAGCAAAAATTTCAGCCTGGTTCATCCCTGAAATGTAGAACAGGGACGCACCTGACCCCTGCTGTCAGCCGCATCTGAATCAAGTGTGAACCCAGCTTTAAAGTGGTTCTAAAGGCTCAATATTTTTTACCTTCATGCATTATAATGCATGAAGGTAAAAAACCTTCTCTGCACATCATCCCCCCCCCCCCAGGCCCCCTAATACTTACCTGAGCCCCATCGTCATCCAGCAATGTGCACGACAGCCTCGGCTATCTGAGGACTCTCATTTCTTCCATTGGCTGCTGCTGTTATCAATTACAGCCAGTGAGCCAATGAGGAAAGTGAGAGGGCGGGGCCAAGCTGCGGCTCTGTGTGTGAATGGACACGCGCAGCATCGGCTCAGGAGTGCGCAAGCTGCTTGCATTGGGGGCACTCAGCAGGGCCTGGAGCGCCGATGGGGGACCCAAGAAGAGGAGGATCTGGGATGCTCTGTGCAAAACCACTGCACAAAGCAGGTAAGTATGACATGTTTGTTATTTATTTTTTTTAAACAACAAGCCTTTAATATCACTTTACATTTCTGGTGTGCATATAGGAAAGATGCACAAAGGGGAATCTCCTGAACAGCACACAGACAGCAATACATAATCCAGCAGGGGTTCTAACCTTTCCCTACTCTATCGAACTAAGTAGAAAAGCTTATCTATAAATAAAATTTAAGCCTTTTATGACCTTTTTTTAAGCTTAAACGCCAAGGATGTTTAGCAGTGTTGATATGCATCAGTGAATTTGACAGTTAAGCTGGCCATACACCATACAATTTTCCTGTTCAATTTTCTTTAGATTTACCTTCAACTATGTAGTACAAGGGCCTGCCTGATTGCATCCAAATTGAAAGTGTTTAGGTTTGACCTCCTATTATATGGTTTTGGTAAATCTAAAGGAAAGTTGAACAGGAAAATTGAATAGTGTATGGCCAGCCTAAATCTATGTCCTCATTCCCACGGCCAAATTGGCTGCGGTGCGCCAAGTTTCTTTTGAAAAACTGAACCAGGGAACCCAGTTGTGTGAAGACAGCTGCCTGTACAAAGCAATGATAGGCTGACAATGGCCACAGATGTCTGCCTGTGTTTGGATGTACTTGCACAGCTGTGGTTGCTACCTCATCCCTTTAAACCCAAACACATATTAATTACACAGGTTCTGTGGCTGATTAAGTTGGTAATTAACCGCTTCCCGACCGGCGCACGCCGATGTACGTCGGCAGAGCGGCACGGCTGGGCAAATGGGCGTACCTGTACGTCCATTTGAATTTCCCGCCGTGCCAGTGCGTGCGCGCCGCCGGCGGCGCATGCGCACGCCGGCCGGGAGCTCCGTGAGTCGGGTCGCGGGTCCCGCGGACTCGATCGCCGCGGGGATACCCGCGATCGCCTCACGGAGCGGATGAAGGGGGAGATGCCGTTGTAAACAGCATCTCCCCGTTCTGCCTAGTGACAAGTGTCACTCGATCTCTGCTCCCTGTCATCGGAGCAGAGATCAGTGACTTCACCCACACAGCCCATCCCCCTACAGTTAGTAATCACTCCCTAGGACACACTTAACCCCTCCCCGCCCCCTAGTGGTTAACCCCTTTACTGCCAGTGTCATTTACACAGTAATCAGTGCATTTTTAATCGCACTGATCGCTGTATAAATGACAATGGTCCCAAAAATGTATCAAAAATGTCCGACATGTCCGCCATAACGTCGCAGTCACAATAAAAATCGCTGATCGCCGCCATTACTAGTAAAAAAAAAATTATTAATAAAAATGCCATAAAACTATCCCCTATTTAGTAAACACTATAACGTTTGCGCAAACCAATTAATAAATGCTTATTGCAATTTCTTTACCAAAAATATGTAGAAGAATACGATCAGCCTAAACTGAAGAAAAAAAATGTTTTTTTTATATATTTTTGGGGGATATTTATTATAGCAAAATGTAAAAAATAATGCGGTTTTTTCAAAATTGTCTCTCTTATTTTGTTTATAGCGCAAAAAATAAAAATCGCAGAGGCGATCAAATACCACCAAAAGAAAGCTCTATTTGTGGGAAAAAAAGGACGTCAATTTTGTTTGGGAGCCACGTTGCACGACCGCGCAATTGTCAGTTAAAGCGATGCAGTGCCGAATCGCAAAAAACGCTCTGGTCAGGAAGGGGGTAAATCCTTCCGGGGCTGAAGTGGTTAAACTCACTTGGTGCCTTATCTGCATTTAATTAGCCTCTGAACCTGTGTAATTCAAAGGTGTTCGGGTTTCAAGGGATGAGGTGGCAACTCTATGCACAGACAGAAATTACCTGCTGTGATCATCTGTCTCTAACTGCTGGTAATTGTGCTATTACTTCCAAACACCAGTGCACAGCTGCAGACAGCTGAACCCAGCCTGTTAGTATTGGGCATAGGCTTCCTGGCCACAAATGTCCACGCATATCTTTGCTCCCAAGCCATGTTTTTCTCTAGATACTTGCTGCACCATGGCTTATTTGGCTGTGTGAATGAGGCTTCTGATAGACAGCAACCTGTGAACTAGGAGCACATGCAGCTGCACAATCCTAGATCTTTGCTGCAAAATTTGTTACATTTTCACAGCAATGGGCATATATATGATGATTTACAAAGTTGTTTTGATGTCACAAAGAAGGAACAGAGCAAATATAGAACTATTATTTTTGCTGTAATCAATCATATTGAATTTTCCTGGAAAGTTTAACGTTGCTGTGAAGTAACAGCTGCAACCCTACCACTTTTCTGCTCCAGGCAAGAACAAGAAACTAAAATGTGTGCTACTAATTGATATACTGTCACACCCTCTGCAGAAGGGTACAAGAGGTACCATTCTGCCTTATGATCAGTTTTGTTGTGTTGTAGGTGGACACGTTTCTGTGAAGGTGCAGGCTTTCTGGATGTGGTGTCTGTACAGGAATGGATTTTAAGACCGTTATTATTGATCAATGTAAGACTTCTTTTACTTTTGTATTTCTGGTAATGTTGCAGCTATGTAATGAGATCCCAATAGTCACTTAACCTGTTTTAGAATCCTGACATGCTACAGCTTGACATGTACTGTGGTTGTTTTGCTTACTTGAAAGTACATCCTACTATTGATTTAAAACCTTGTATGATGTTACAATATATACAATTGTCTTCAGCTCTTGGACATATGAATGTTGGGAAATATTAGAATGGAGAATGAATTTTTTTTGTCCCTGCTGTAGCAAATTGGATCATGCTTTGTTGGGGCTGTTCGCCTTCCTTTGGATCAACTTTGGGTATAGGATTGTGTATACGGAATTGTATGTGTGGGTGTTTTTTTTTTTTTTTTTTTTTTTTTTAAACTAGATGGACTTATCTTATCTATTTTTTTTTTTTTGGTCTGACTACACATAGGGGGTTATTTACGAAAGGCAAGTGCACTTTCAAGTGCAGTCGCTGTAGATCTGAGGGGGACATGCAAGGGAAATAAAAAACAGCATTTTTGCTTGCACATGATTGGATGATAAAATCAGCAGAGCTTTCCCTCATTTCAGATCTTCCCCTCAAATCTACAGCAACTGCACTTCCAAGTGCACTTGTAGTGCAAAGTGGATTTGCCTTTTGTAAATAACCCCCATAGTGAGGAATGCATTGTATCCAAAATACAGGGCATATACAATGTAAAGTGTGTGTGCATCCTTTCATTGCACAAAGCGAAAATAAAGACCCATTCAGGACAAATAGGAAAAACAATCCCAGAGCTATGAACACAGTACTAACCCCCAATTTATTTTTTTTCTTTTTCAGGATGAGGAATGCAGTGTTGAAGGGGGATAGGAGGGAGGAGTAAAAATTGGAAAGGGGGGGGGGGGGGGTGGATCCCTTGGGATAGCAAGCCAAAGTGAGCAGAATATCAAGGGTTTCCATTCACAGCAAGTTAAATTAATTGAAATGTCATGGGTCTCCAGCTAGATGTGCATTTTCTTCAGAAAATCTAGTAATTCCAGTGGAACCTCTTCCTTTTTTTATTTTTTGTAGATTTGATGTTTATTCTGGGAGGGGAGAACATGATCTTCTTCTATACTGCTTATGTCCTCAAACCAGCCAAAGTGTGATTTCAGGGGGATACAGGCATTTGCTGTGTTCAAGAGGTGGCGCAGTACAGATTCCTTGTAGGTTTTGAGAGGGATCGAGGAATGATGTAGTAGGAAAAATGAAGGACAATCGGGGGACACTAAAGTTTCTGAATTTGTAAGCTATTGATCTGATCTCTATCCAGAAGAGCCGTATAAGGGGGCCAGACGAAAATATATGTGAAGCTGAGCCTATAGCCTCTTTACATCTCCTGCATCAATCTGTAGGGAAACTGTCTATGAAATTTTTTCTGTACCACCTAGGGTTGCCACATCACCCCTTTAATCCAGAACACATATTAATTACACAGGTTCTGAGGCTGATTTAATGCAGATAAGGCACCAAGTGAGTTTAATTACCACCTTAATCAGCCACAGAACCTGTGTAATTAATGTGTGTCCTGGATTAAAGGGATGATGTGGCAACCCTAGTACCACCTCGTAGAGATCTTAAAGTTAGTTTGCGGAGTACATGTACAGATGGAAGATTTTTGGGAGAGGTGGGGGATTCTGTGTCTTAGCTGCGGAGAAAAGGTAAAGGTCATCTTTCTATTTGGCCAGAAATGTAGGACAGTGGTTATGCCTTTTTCTTTTTATTATTGGAGACTAATAGAGACAATGGGGGTTATTTACTTAAGGCAAATCCACTATGGACTACAAGTGCACTTGGAAGCAGGGCCGGTACAAGGCAGGGGCGGAAGGGGCACGTGCCCTGGGCGCTACCATTTGCTATGGGGGGGGGGGGGCGCAGCCTGCAAGTGACGTTCTGCCACTGCCGCCGCCCGCCAATGTGTACAATAATACAACAGTCCAGTGCATTTACAGTCCCCAGCGGCACTGTACAGATTGCCTTCGTGTGCTCCTGCATCCTCCCTTCCCTCAGCACAAACTACTCTGTTACAGTTTACTCCCCTATGGAGGAGTGCCGTAGTCTCTGCCAGCACCGTGACGTCACACACGGCCGGAGGCGAGGTGGGAGGACGCAGAGGAGCGCAGGGAGGCGGGAGCTGTGTCGGCGCGCTGTCACCTCAAGGAGCGAGCGAGCGAGCTGAGCTGAGCTGAGCTGAGGAGAGGAGAGGAGAGGAGCTGAGGAGCTGCTGCCTGCCTGGCTGGCTGGCTGGCTCTAGTAGCTGCTGCTGGATTCAATCTGGAAGGAAGCGAAGGTAGAAGAGTGCAGTGCCAGTGTCATGTATGCCAGTGTTCTGACTCAGATCTTCAGCAGTGGTGGTCACTGGTCATTAACCTCGCCTCAGCCTCAGATTTATTAATCTGTTTTTAGTGTTTACTTACACAAGTTCAGACTCAGAACTTCTGAGTCTGAACTTGTGTAAGTAAACACTAAAAAACAGATTAATAAATGGCTGGATTGGGGGAGGGGAGGAGGCTGAGGCGAGGTTAATGACCAATGACCACCGCTGCTGTTTAACCACTTAACAACCGGCCCATAGCCGAATGACGGCTACAGGGCGGTTGCTTAACTCTGGGAGGACGTACTATGACGTCCTCCCAGAATTCCCCTCTCGCAGCGCTGTGGGCTGGATGTGTTGTGCCCACAGCGCTGCTCAGTGACATCCAGCCATCCATCCATGCTCAGCCATCCCTAATGCTCTGCAATGCCCCACAATACTCTGCAATGCCCCAGAATACTGTGCAATACTCTGCAATGTCCCACAATACCCCGCAATACTCTGCAATACCCCGCAATACTCTGCAATACCCCGCAATACCCCACAATACTCTGCAATACCCCACAATACTCTGCAATACCCCACAATACTCTGCAATACCCCACAATACTGTGAAATACTCTGCAATATCCCACAATACTGTGAAATACTCTGCAATACCCCACAATACTGTGCAATATTCTGCAATACCCCACAATACTGTGCAATACCCCGCAATACTCTGCAATACCCCACAACACTGTGCAATACTCTGCAATACCCCGCAATACTCTGCAATACCCCGCAACACTGTGCAATACTCTGCAATACCCCGCAATACTGTGCAATACCCCGCAACACTGTACAATACTCTGCAATACCCCGCAATACTCCACAATACTGTGCAATACTCTGCAATACCCCACAATACTGTGCAATACTGTGCAATACTCTGCAATACTCTGCAATACCCCGCAACACTGTGCAATACTCTGCAATACCCCGCAATACTCTGCAATACCCCGCAACACTGTGCAGTACTCTGCAATACCCCACAATACTGTGCAATACTCTGCAATACCCAGATATACTCGGCGATACCCCGCCATACTCTGCAATACTCTGCAATACCCCACAATACTGTGCAATACTCTGCAATACCCTGCAACACTGTACAATACCCCACAATACTGTGCAATACTCTGCAACACTGTGCAATACCCCACAATACTGTGCAATACCCCACAATACTGTGCAATACTCTGCAACACCCTGCAACACTGTGCAATACCCCACAATACTGTGCAATACCCCACAATACTGTGCAATACTCTGCAATACCCCAAAATACCCTGTAATACCCTGCAATACCCCACAATACTCTGCAATACTTTGCAATACCATGCAATACCCTCTGATACTCGGCGATACCCTGCCATACTCTGTAATACCCTGCCATACTCTGCAATACCCCACCATACTCTGTAATACCCTGCCATACTCTGTAATACCCTGCCATACTCTGCAATACTCTGTGATACCCAGCCATACCCTTCCATATCCAGCCATAGTCTGCAATACTCGGTGATACCCAGCCATGCTCAGTTATACCCAGCCATGCTCAGTTATACCCAGCCATGCTCGGCCTCTGTATGTGGCCAGGCTGTGGAAGTCTCACACATGTGGTATCGCCATACGCAGGAGTAGGAGAATCTATTTTGGGGTGTCATTTTTGGTATGTACATGTTATGTGTTAGAAATATTGTATAAATGGACAACTTTGTGTTAAAAAAAAAATGCGTTTTAACCACTTCCCGCCCGCCGGTTGTTATACGACGTCCTTGACTTTGTGCGGGGATATCTGAATGAAAAACGGGGGGGGGGGCGCAGTTTGCCATCTTCGCCCTGGGCACCAAATGGCCTTGTCCCAGCACTGCTTGGAAGTGCAGTTGCAGTAGATCTGAGGGGGACAAGGAAAGGAAAATAAAAAACAGCATTTTAGCTTGCACATGATTGGATGATGAAATCAGAAGAGCTTTCCTTCATTTCAGATCTACCCCTCAGATTTAAATGGACTGCACTTCCAAGTGCACTTGTAGTGCAAAGTGGATTTGCCTTTCGTAAACAACCCCCAATGTCTGCATCTTCTCAAGCTCTCCCTGCACCAGTCACAGCAGTGTGGAGATCAATGGGAGGCAAAAGCTGACCAAAGTAAAATGCTAGTTCACATGCCTGACCAGTCCCTCCTATACAGGCGCACACACACAATGCAATATTTCATGGGACTTGTAGTTTCTTATTAGCTTAGTAAACTACAGTCCCAGATGACCTTGCCAGAAAGCAATAGAAAAAAAAAAAAAAAAACCCTTAAGAAAATGAGATATCAAAAACACGGAGGTAAGTAATTAAAGAAAAAAAATTGTCATCCATGTTGGGCATGATATCTGAAGGGATTAGATTTTAGTGTTGAAGGTGAATTTATGCTTTATTAAACTTAACAATGGCCCCTAATTTCCTTTCTTCTAAATACATTCCTTAACAGATAAATCTCCCAAGATAAGCAAAAATGAAGAGAATAATGAAGACAGCAAATGTCTGAGGGATGCATTTATTGGTAATCTGGAAACTGGAGATAAATTGGATAAAAATCACTCTGGGCAACATGACTTTTCAAATGTATTTGCTTCAGGTAAGTAGCTGTCTGTAAGATCAATCTAATATTGTACATAATATGCTGCTCAGACATGAATGCCACTATTGACTTTGATACCTGGTGTTCCCAGATCTGCAGGGCCATAATGAACTTAATGAATACAGTTGACAAACAGCACAGTTAAAGCTGTCACAAGAGATAAAATGTATGGAGTGCTGCCATGCAGGAAAGGCTGGCAAAGGATGTGGGATCCTTGTCAGAGTAACAGAATGATCTTCTGTTCTTTATGTTTCAATTATTCCTAAAGTAACTAGATAACCCAGTATTTTTAGAACATCCAAGAAAAAGGTATCTGCTTTTTATAGAACACAGAACTTCTCATACACTGCAAAATCTACTTTTGGGAAGAGAGTATCTTCACTTTATGCCATGTGTGAAATGACTCCTGTTGATACATATGCTTTGGAGATGCCATAAATTATGAAGGGCCGGAGAAAAAAATGACAGAAAGGAATGATAAAGGAGGGCCGGGCATGACAGTGTGGAGAAGGAGACACAGGAGGGGTTAATGAGAAAAGGAGATTGGGAGTGTCTAAGAGGAGTGGGGGAACTAGGAACTTGAGAAAGGGGGAGTGGCGTTACTTAAGGTGGAGAGGTGGAGCCAGGAAGGGGCAGTCGGAGAAAGAAGACACAGGAGGAGGCCGTTTTGTTTTCTTCCCTGCTCCTCCAGCATCATGGCTGACATGGACACCATTCTGGTGAGATTGAAGGCTGTGGAGGCGACGAGAGGTACGGACTGGCTGCAAAGGTAAGTCGGGCACGGTTTGTGGATGAGGTGGGCGGATCGGGTACAGTGGAAGAGACCCCTCGTGTGCGGAGGTCGCCGCCTACGGCATGCTTTTCACCCGGGCCACCATAGCGGCCCGTTCGGCAGGCACAGAGCCCTCTGGGGGACCGATCGATGCCCCCAGCGAAGCAGATGCAGTACCAGGCTGGCACAGGGCCTGGGCGGTCCGCACGCCGCAGGCCTACTTCTGGGGGGCGGGGTCATGGGCCGTTATGGCGCCGCTTCCCTGCCAGAGTTTCATAGGCCTCAGAGGGTGGATTTGGCACAGGGAAACAGGGAATGAAGGGGGGCTATGGGGGGGGGGGGAAGTAGAGAAGAAGCAGAGGCCACTGGTGTGGGGACAAGAGTGGCCAGCAAGGCCGCGGGTGGGCGGGGCCTAGTTGGAAAGCTGGCACATGGACAGAAGGATGGTGGTGGTGGTCACAAGCAGGATGGTCGGTGTGCAGTCAGGACAACTCAAAGTGGCAGTTTAGGAAAGAGCACAGCGGCAGGAGCAAGTCGGCCCTTCTACAGCCAGAACGCCACGGCCTCCAGGGCCACTTCAACCGGGGGGCTGACAACGCCACCCGTCATGGAGCAGGATGATCGTTCGGAAGGTGGGGTGAAGAACAAGTGCCAGAAGGAGAGACCAATGCAGAGGCGGTGGGGCGAGCTCCCAGACAGCCCGGTGAGTCCAGTACTAATTTATCTTTGACTAATGCATTGACTGATTTATTAGGGGTCGTAGCAGCGGGTACATTGGGGACAACAGGGGGGGCGCCTGTTCAGCAATTGGCGACAAAAAGGCCGGCCAGTTCTTGATCAGGGGCACAACTGAAGGATTTACTGGAGGAATTGAAGACTTTGGTGGGTAGATTTGAGCTGGGGTAGGAACAGCCGCCACAGGAAGCCCCTTGGACGGGCCCAGTAACCGGGATGGGGGAAGGAGTTGCGGAGGCAACTAGCGTAGCGAAGCTTACTGTGCCGAACCCTTCAGAGGCGGCAGTAGAAGGAGTGGATCCTGGAAAATTGGGTGGGCTAAAGGGTGCGGAAACAATGGCCAGGACGGACGTGGTGAGGATTGCAGATGCAGCAAAGTGCGAGGTATATATGTGTGCTTCGAGGGTCTGCTAGGAGCACACTTAAAGCAGGAGGTCCGGGATAAGATTGGCAAGGGTGAGTATGTTGAGAGATTTTTCACTGTTGCCTCTGAAAAAATTTAACCTGGATAGGGTGAAACCGGATGACTCCAAGAAGGACGAGGAAAAAAGGAGGTACAGGCTGATTCCGATGACATTTACGAATTGGCTTCAGGCATTTGCCATTATTGGGGAAAAGAACCCCGAGCATTGCTCGACATTGTTTTGTTACATGGACACAATCGGGGAGGCACACAGGGTATACGGTGGTTCTGCTTGGCTAGGGTACGATGAGCAGTTTCGCCAGCACAAGGCGGTTCGTCCTTCCCTTCGCTGGGACCACAAGGACATCAGCCTCTGGATGCGACTTATGTCATCGGAGAGGGCCCCGCCACAGTTTCTGAGGGGGGGGCCCGGAGTGCACATACCGCAGGCCTTTCGGCAGGATAAAACGTGGGGGGTGTGCTGTCAGTTCAATGACGGCTCTTGCAAATTTGGGGGGTCCTGTAAGTTTAAGCATGAGTGCTCAGATTGTGGGGGAGCCCACCCTTTGTCCCAATGCTTCAGAAAAGGGAAGTGCTCCAGTGAGCCTGTGCACGAAAGGGATGACTTCGGTAAAAGGGGAAAAAGATGCAGCCTTTTCTATATAGGTATCCAGACAGGGTGGCGGCGAGGCTATTGCCCACGGGGTTTAGGGAGTGTTTTCACATACCATGTTCATTAGCAGTGGTTCCACCACTGAAAATAAATTTGAAGTCTGCATGGCAACACCTGAGGGGTAGTGGGGGAGAAATTGGCAAAGGAAGTGGCCTTGGGTCGCATGGGGGGGCCGTTTTGCGGAAAAACCTATACAGGATTTGGTGGTTTCACCTTTTGGGGGTGGTGCCTGAGAAGGAAATGAACAAGTTCCGACTTATTCATCACCTGTTGTTTCCAAAAAGGGGGTCAGTAAATGATTTTATCGATCAGGAGGCATGCACTGTGTCTTACGCGTCATTCGACGTGGCAGTATAGTGGGTAAGGAAATATGTAAAGGGGGCACTGATGGCAAAGTCGGACATAGAATCCGCGTTCCGCTTGCTTCCGGTACATCCGGATAGTTTCCGGCTGTTGGGTTGTTGTTGGCAAGAGTAGTTATATGTAGGAAAATGCTTACCAATGGGTTGCTCCATTTCTTGTGCCATGTTTGAGGCGTTTAGCTCATTTTTGGAGTGGGTGGTTAGGGACGTGTCGGGCTTAGATTCGGTCATACATTACTTGGATGACTTTATGTGCATTGCCCCCCCCCCCCTGCCTCCGCTGTGTGTGCCATTTTGCTATCTACGTTGCGGCACATCGCGGGAGGTTTGGAGTACCTTTGGCAGTGGGAAAAAATTGAAGGCCTGACGACGGAACTCAGTTTTTTGGGAATAGTGATAGATGCAGAAGCATGGGAGTGTCCCCTGCCCAGAGGTAAGTTGGAGGACTTATAAAAAAAAAAAAAAAAATTCGAGGCATCCACGGACTGCGGAAGGTCCAGTTGAGGGCTTTTGCAGTCATTAATGAGTAAGATGAATTTCGCTTTTAAGATACCAATGGGGAGGGTGTTCTGTCGGCGGTTACGGTAGGGGTCAAGGTAACTACACATTTTGTCAGGCTCGCTAGGGAACACCGGGAGGACTTGAAGGTATGGTACGAAGTTCTGGAGGTGTACAACGGCAGATCGGGGGATGTCAGGCCTGGTGAGTAACGGTGACATGGAATTAGCTACGGATACGGCAGGATCCACGGGTTATGGGGCATTTTTCCAGGGGCAGTGGCGTGCGGGACCTTGGCCGCAATCATGGGTGGATGCAGGGTTTTCCCGTAACCTGGTGCTACTGGAACTTTTTTACAGTAATGATGGCAATGGGGAGTATTACAATAAGGTATGGAAGGAGTGGTTGTCAATGGTACAGGAGGCTGGGATTGGTAAGGACCGGACGGAGGTGAGATTGTTGGGTTTTGTATTTTGTGTCTAGAAACATGGAAAGTGGGGGATCGGTCTCTACCATCGAGCGACAGATGGCAGGCCTGTCATTCCTTTTCAAGGTAAAGGGGGGGGGTGCGACAAAAGATTTTGGGTGAAACAGGCAATAAAGGGTTTCCGGAAGGGTCACAAGAAATTGGATACGAGTCGGCCTGTCACGTTTGCCAATTGAGGTCCTTATGTGGGATGTTAAGTTCAGGATGTATCTCAAGTTATGAGGTCTTACTGTTTATGGCGGCGTTCTCGCTGGCATTTTACGGGGTGTTTCGTATAGGGGAATTGGTGAGCCCATCGCGAGTAGCGGCTGTGGGAATTATGGAGCAGGATGTTCGGGTGGAAGAGGACCGGGTGTGTTGTAGGCTGCAGAGGTAAAAAAACGGACCAATGAGGAAAAGGGGTGGATGGTTGGCTGTTCGCACTGCCGGGGTCAGAGGTATGCCCTGTGGTAGCGGTGCAGGAATTTTTGAGGTTCAGAACGCCTGGGGGAGGGCCATTTTTGAGGCATAAGGATGGGTCCTATTTGTCAAAATTCCGCTTCGTTTCGTTGTTCAGAAAATGCCTTTTCAGGGCAGGCTTGGATGGGGCACAATACGCTTCACACTCCTTCCACATAGGGGCGGTTACCGAAGCTGCCAGATGTGGGTTGGATGAGGCGGTGCGAAGGATCGGAAGGTGGGAATCGTGGAGATTCCGTACCTATATTAGGCTAGAGATGGTGGTTAAAAAAAAAGAAAAAAGGGGGGGTAGACAGGATTTGCAGGGTGGTTGAAATGAGGTTGTTAGTAAGTGGTTGATATGCTGGGGTGTTGCTACCTTTTTATGTTTGTTGGCTCGTTTCAGATGGAGGTTCCACATGCCTCGTCTGGATCCTCGGTCACTCCTATGTGTGCTGGGGGGCCAGAAGAGGAGATGCTAGGCCGGATGGCAGACAATTGGGCATATCGCAGACGGAAGCTTATCTGCGATGGTTGGGTATGCCAGGAACAGTGGTGGCTGGTGAAGTTTTAGAATGGGGGGTGCCAGACCCCACCCTTTTTTGACCCCTCCCACTTCTCATAAGCCCCACCCCTTATATAATCCACCCACTCCGTCCTCTGTATTGAACTTACTTCCACGCATATTGTCAGGAGTATACAGCTCAGAATTACAGGACAGAGTATACAGAGCTCAGCATCACAGATACTGTACGGTATGTAAATCAGCATCGCAGATGGTATACAGATCAGCACCGCAGATAGTAGTATATAGTAGCCAGCACCACAGATGGTATATAGTAATGTTGCAAATGGGAATACAGCGCTGTCTGGAATGTTGTATGTATGTGTGTATATATACCAACAGGTCCAGCTGCAGCTTACATGTGAGATACACACAATACATATAATTCAGAGGAAAAAGCCGCGCATCACGAAACCCTTTACAATATGACATCTACTCATATGTATTAAATATCCCTAATGAGTGAGGGACAAATAAACTTCCAATCCACATGTCAATTAGTAGATCTAATTCCAACAATACTAAACCACAGGTATCGGAATATTGTAAATAAATGCATATGAAATCATCTATATGGTATGATCAAAAAGAATGTCCCTGAGAGAGTTCATATCGACAAGGAATCACTAAAATATATATATTTTTTTTTTTAGTGAATCTTTGTTGATATGAACTCTCTCAGGGACATTCTTTTTGATCATATCATGTAAAGGATCAAATTGACATGTGGATTGGAAGTTTATTTATCCCTTACCCATTAGGAATATTTAATACATATGAGTAGATGTCATATTGTAAAGGGTTTCATGATGGACGGGCCGCCACTGGCCAGGAAAGAGGTGGGAGAGAGTAGTACGGAAGGTGGTGCGTTCTACCGACTCACCGCTACGATCAAAGCCAGGATCCCTTTTTTTTTTTTTTTTTTTTTTTAATTTCAGGTTTTCCAGCCTAGAGGTGAGATGTGGGGTCTTATTGACCCCATATCTCACTGTAAAGAGGACCTGTCATGCCATATTCCTATTGCAAGGGATGTTTACATTCCTTGTAATATAAATAAAAGTGATCAGAAATATATTTTTTGGAAAAAAGCCTCAAACTAAAGTAAAATGAACAATAAAAAATAAAAAAATAAAATTTCCCCGTGTGCTCGCATGCAGAAGCGAACGCATACGTAAGTTGCGCCCACATATGAAAATGATGTTCAAACCACACATGTGAGGTATCGCTGCGATCGGTAGAGCAAGAGCAATAATTTTGGCCCTGGACCTCCTCCGTAACTCACAACATGTAACCAGTAAAATTTTTTAAACCGTCTCCTATGGGGATTTTTAAGTAGCGAAGTTTGGCGCCATTCCACAAGCGTGTGCAATTTTGAAGGGTGACATGTTGGGTATCTATTTACTCGGCATAACTTCATCTTTCACATTATGCAAGAACATTGGGCTAACTTTACTGTTTTTTGTTTTTTTTTAACCACTTAAGGACCGGACCATTATGCTGCTTAAGGAGCAAAGGACTTTTTACAATTAGGCACTGCGCTGCTTTAACTGATGATTGCGTGGTCATGCAATGCTGTACCCAAACAAAATTTGCGTCCTTTTCTTCCCAACAATAGAGTTTTCTTTTGATGGTATTTGATCACCTCTGCCGTTTTTTATTTTTTGCGCTATAAACGGAAAAAGACCGAAAATTTTGAAAAAAATGATATTTTCTACTTTTTGCTATAAAAAAAAATCCAATAAACTCAATTTTAGTCATACATTTAGGCCAAAATGTATTCGGCCACATGTCTTTAGTAAAAAAAAATGTCAATAAGCGTATATTGGTTTGCGCAAAAGTTATAGCGTCTACAAACTAGGGTACATTTTCTGGAATTTACACAGCTTTTAGTTTGTCATTTTATTGAGGTGCTAAAATGGCAGGATGGTACAAACCCCCCCCCAAATGACCCCATTTTGGAAAGTAGACACCCCAAGGAAATTGCTGAGAGGCATGTTGAGCCCATTCAATATTAATTTTTTTTGTCCCAAGTGATTGAATAATGACAAAAAAAAGAAAAATTACAAAAAGTTGTCACTAAATGATATATTGCTCACACAGGCCACGGGCATATGTGGAATTGCACCCCACAATATATTCAGCTGCTTCTCCTGAGTACGGGGATACCACATGTGTGGGACTTTTTGGGAGCCTAGCCGCGTACGGGGCCCCGAAAACCAATCCCCGCCTTCAGGATTTCTAAGGGTGTAAATTTTTGATTTCACTCTTCACTGCCTATCGCAGTTTCGGAGGCCATGGAATGCCCAGATGGCACAACACCCCCCCCCCCCCCCCCCAATGACCCCATTTTGGAAAGTAGACACCCCAAGCTATTTGAGAGGCATGGTGAGTTTTTTGCCGCTCTCATTTGTTTTTGAAAATGAAGAAAGACGTGATTTTTTTTTTTTTTTCAATTTTCAAAACTTTGTGACAAAAATTGGGGTCTGCAAAATACTCACTATACCTCTCAGCAAATTGCTTGGGGTGTCTACTTTCCAAAATGGGGTCATTTGGGGGGGGGGGGGGGTTTGTGCCACCTGGGCATTCCATGGCCTCCGAAACTGTGATAGGCAGTGAAGAGTGAAATCAAAAATTTACGCACTTAGAAAGCCTGAAGACGGTGCTTGGTTTTTGGGGTCCCGTACGCGGCTAGGCTCCCAAAAAGTCTCACACATGTGGTATCCCCGTACTCAGGAGAAGCAACAGAATGCATTTTGGGGTGTAATTTCACATATTCCCATGGCATGTTTGAGCAATATATCATTTAGTGACAACTTTGTGCAAAAAAAAAAAAAATTTGTCTCTTTCCCGCAACTTGTGTCACAATATAAAATATTCCATGGACTCGACATGCCTCTCAGCAAATAGCTTGGGGTGTCTACTTTCCAAAATTGGGTCATTTGGGGGGGGGGGGTTTGAACTGTCCTGGCATTTTATGCACAACATTTAGAAGCTTATGTCACACATCACCCACTCTTCTAACCACTTGAAGACAAAGCCCCTTCTGACACTTTTTGTTTACATGAAAAAATTATTATTTTTTGCAAGAAAATTACTTTGAACCCCCAAACATTATATATTTTTTTTAAAGCAAATGCCCTACAGATTAAAATGGTGGGTGTTTCATTTTTTTTTCACACAGTATTTGCGCAGCGATTTTTAAAACGCATTTTTTGGGGAAAAAAACACACTTTTAAATTTTAATGCACTAAAACACACTATATTGCCCAAACGTTTGATGAAATAAAAAAGATGATCTTAGGCCGAGTAGATGGATACCAAACATGACATGCTTTAAAATTGCGCACAAATGTGCAGTGGCAACAAAATAAATACATTTTTAAAAGCCTTTACAGGTTACCACTTTAGATTTACAGAGGAGGTCTACTGCTAAAATTACTGCCCTCGATCTGACCTTCGCGGTGATACCTCACATGCATGGTGCAATTGCTGTTTACATTTGACGCCAGACCGACTGGTCTGCTTTGCTATCTTATTTTTAAACTGTTTCTTTCTTCTTTTTTTTTTTTTTTTTTTTTTTTTATTAAATCATTTTTATTGTTATCTCAGGGAATGTAAATATCCCCTATGATGGCAATAGGTAGTGACAGGCACTCTTTTATTTTTTATTTTTTGAAAAAATTGGGGTCTATTAGACCCTAGATCTCTCCTCTGCCCTCAAAGCATCTGACCACACCAAGATCGGTGTGATAAAATGCTTTCCCAATTTCCCAATGGCGCTGTTTACATCCGGCGAAATCTAAGTCATGAAATGCTCGTAGCTTCCGGTTTCTTAGGCCATAGTGATGTTTAGAGCCACTCTGGTCTCTGATCAGCTCCTATGGTCAGCTGGCTGAAGCACCGGCTGCATTCTCAGGTTCCCTGTTGAGACAGGAGAGCCAGAGAAAAACATGGAAGACGGTGGGGTGGGGGGCATTCCCTCCCACTGCTTGTAAAAGCAGTCTAGAGGCTAATTAGCCGCTAGGATTGCTTTTACGTGAAAGACGACCGCTGGCTGAAAAGAATGATACCAAGATGATACCTAAAGCTGCAGGCATCATTCTGGTATAATCACTCAAAGTCGTGAATGGCGTACCTGAAGACAAAAAAATGGTTAACAATAAAGCACAGTAAACAGTAAAGTATAAAAAATTGCATACCTGAAAAGCAAACATGATTGAACATAATAACAAAACATTGCAGAATAGAATACAGTAAAAAAAGAGCAGAACAATAGAGAGAATAGAGAGAACAATAAAACGACAACTATTTTTTTTTATTATATATATATATATATATATATATATATATATATATATATATATATATATATATATATATATATATATATATATATATATATATATATTATGCCATCGCATTTTGAGAGACTGGAACCGGTTACCGTTCTAAAAGTTAGTTACAAAAACAGTGTGTATATATATACACACACTGTTTTTGTAACTTTTAGAACGGTAACCGGTTCCAGGTTCGGGTCTCTCAAAATGCGATGGCATCTTGGGAGACCCTGTGAAAGTGTGTCTAGTCTGTGCAATGTACCCTACGCTAATACTCAACTAGTGCATGGTTCACTAATGCAAAGACCAGGATTGTCAGGACAGGAGAGACAATAATAGCGGGTGTCATGCCTATGTCCGCGCTTGCAGCAGACACATCTGTTTTGGGGGGTTCGTTGGGTAGGGGCACTCGGGAGGACATAAAGAAAATGCCTCTCATGCAGCCGACTGCATTTGGTTGGGGATGTGAATGGGGGAAGTACGGGCGCTGCAGAAGTGGTGGGTTCCCAATTAGGATTGGCGAATTCAGCAGGAAGGGCATTATGGGCACGACGGCCTGGGTTTGTCTTCTTGGTGGCATCGGGACACTACTTGTGCTTGCCACCTCCATCAGCTTGAACTGCACTTATGGGACTCGCCACGTCACCAAGCGTTACTGCAGTGCTGGTTTGACTACGACCGGGGTGTACTAGGCCGCTGGTGCTTGCCAGTTCACCAAAACGCTACCAAAAAAAACTGTTGGCGATCGCAGGGATCAGGCCTGACTCTGCGAACACTGCAGTTATGCGTTTAGTGTTTTGTAAGTGTCGGTGATCGATCGATACTGCACTTGGGTGGGCTGGGCTTGGACGGGCAGAGGGGCAAAACGCAGGTGCTAGCAGGTATCTGGGCTGATCCTGCTAACACTGCGTTTTTGGGAACCCTAAACTGCTGGGGACGCTAGTATAGATCGGATCAGATATTGATGCGTTCAGATACTATACCACTAAGGGAGGCGTATGCTGCGTGCGTGGGTGTTGGCCGTACTGGCGCTAATCTGACGCTGCCTGGGGCGATGCATATCACCGCCGGGCGATCAGGGGGCTAAACCTTAATTAGGTAATAAACGGCGGGTGCCCTGACACTATAAAAAGTAAACGAACTAACCAGCGTCACCCGTAACGGTTATACGGTGATCAGTGGTGAAAGGGTTAACTAGGGGGCGATCAAGGGGTTAAAACATTTATTAGATAGTATATGGGAGTCCCTGTCGCTATAAAACGCTGACGGCGAACCTAAATATTTATGTCCCTAACTAGCGTCACCAGTGACACTAATACAGCGATCAGAAAAATGATCGCTTACTGACACTGGCGACAGGGGGTGATCAAGGGGTTAAAACGTTATTGGGGGGGGGGGGGGGTTAGGGGGGTACCCTAGACCTACAGGGGGCTAACACTAACTGCCCTACCACAGTAACTGTCACAAACTGACACTATGCAGTAATCAGAAAAAAAAAATGCTTGGTGTCAGTGTGATGGGAGGGGGGGGAGGGGTGATTAGGGGGTGATCGGGGGGTAAAGGGGGGGGTGTTCTGTGTGCCTGGCATGTTCTACTGTGATGTGTGTGTGTGTGTGGTGCACTCACATTGATGTCTTCTCTCCTCTGCGCCGGAACGGAAACTGCCGAGCCGAGGAGAGATGACATCACTTCCCCTGCCTCTGTACTACACAGAGGCAGGGGAAGAATCTCATTGGCTGGGGGCGATCGCGAGGGGGGGCGATCGGATGGCCTCCCCCTCATCTCTTATCGCTGCCAGACCAAAGGCACCGGGGGGGGTCCGATCGGACCAGGTACGTGATTTTGCCTGTCTGTGCCATTCTGCTGACGTATATCAGCGTGAATGGTTAAAGCACAAAACTGTTTTTTGTATTTTTTTTTTTTTTTTTTTTTTTTTAAAAACGCGTTCGAAAAATTGCTGCACAAATACCGAGCGAGATAAAAAGTTGTAACGACCGCCATTGTATTCTATAGGGTCTTTGCTAAAAAAATATATATAATGTTTTGGGGTTCTATGTAATTTTCTAGCAAATAAATTATGATTTTTACATGTAGGAGAGAAATGTCAGAATTGGCCTGAGTGCTCCTAGAATGCCTGATGGTGCTCCCTGCATGTTGGGCCTCTGTATGTGGCCAAGCTGTGAAAAAGACTCACACATGTGGTATCACCGTACTCGGGAGTAATAGCAGAATGTGTTTTGGGGTGTAATTTGTGGTATGCATATGCTGCGTGTGAGAAATAACCTGCTAATATGACAATTTTGTGAAGAAAAAAAAAGAAAAAATCTTGATTTTGCAAAGAATTGTGGGAAAAAATGACAACTTCAAAAAACACATCATGCATCTTTCTAAATACCTTGGGATGTCTTCTTTCCAAAAAGGGGTCATTTTGGGGGTATTTGTACTTTTCTGGCATGTTAGGGTCTCAAGAAATGAGATAGGCCGTCAGTACTTCAGGTGTGATCAATTTTCAGAGATTGGCAGCATAGCTTGTGGACTCTATAACTTTCACAAAGACCAAATAATATACACTGATTTGGGTTATTTTTAACAGATATGTAGCGGTATAAATTTTGGCCAAAATATATGAAGAAAAAATTACTAATTTGCAAAATTTTATAACAGAAACGAAGAAAAATGCATTTTTTTTTTTTTACAGAATTTTCGGTATTTTTTCTTTTATAGCGCAAAAAATAAAGAACCCAGCGGTGATTAAATACCACCAAAAGAAAGCTCTATTTGTGTGAAAAAAAGGACAAAAATTTAATTTGGGTACAGTGTTGCATGGCTGAGTAATTGTCATTCAAAGTGTGAGAGCACCAAAAGCTGAAAATTGGTCTGGTTATTAAGGGGGTTTAAGTGCCCAGTGGTCAAGTGGTTAGTAAAGGCTGTTATTGCCAGTTATACTCCAAAGCAAAGTGTGGTCTCAGTTATTATAAGTGGGTTGGAGTATAAGTGCATAACAGTTTAATATATGGGGGTCATTTGGACTACACTGGTCATGGTAAAATGAGTGCCTGTCTGCAGGCAACGGTGAAGCATAAAGGAGGTTCCTTGCAAGTTTAGGGCTGCATTTCTGAAAATGGAGTTGGAGATTTGGTCAGGATCAATGGTGTTCTCAATGCTGACAAATCTAGGCAAATACTTATCCACCATACCATCAGGAAAGAGTGAGTCTCAGTGAGGTACCTGTTAGGAGTGGAGGTGGTGGCCCTGTGGGGTCCATCTGGAAGCACAGCAGGGTGTTTTCCTGGTGGAGGCGCGGCGTGCCACGTGGTTCTTCTCCGCTGCTCATTTACGGAGACCCCCATATTTCAGGGCTTCTCTATCCTCAGCGCGTGGACTGCGCTGGGGGAGCAGAATGATGATGTCGCTTGCGGCAGGAAGTGATGCAGCTGCCGGCAGCAGCCATCTTGGTACACCCAGAAGCCGTGAAATAAATCCCTAGCAAGGGTAATTGAAAGATAACAGGCGTGCTGTGCTAGAGGGCAGCATGGGATCCATATCGCCGCCCTGGATTCTCAACACCTCCTTTAAGTAGGGGCCTGGATAAGAAGATGGTGCCGAAGGTTCCAGGAGCAGCATGGAGATGCTAGGAACCATGGAAGCAGGTCTGGAGGCGCCGTTGGTGGAATCAGGCCTTAAGAAAATGGGGGGCAGGCTGCTCCTTTACTTTTCTTATCCTGTTGTGGTGGGGACACAGAGGGCTTTTTTTCCAGAGCCTGCTTTGTTTATGCTTATGGTGGACAGGTGTCACGCATAGAAAGAAAGAGAAGAAAACAAAGTAGATATGGCGCTGTTCGGTTGTTATAAAAACTGGTTTAAAATATAAATGTGTATGCTGCTCCCTTAGATAGGAGAAGAAAATTGAGGTAGGAAAGGGGATGGTGTGTAATGATAGATATTCCTGGTGAGTAGTAATTAGATGAGTCTTACTCAAATGTATGTGCACAGTTAATTAAAATATTTAGTTTAAAGGCCAAGTATGTGTTCATTAATATGTGCATTCGGTGTGCATGAGCCCTTGAATTTTGAATGTGGGTGAACTGGTGGTCCGTGAACAGGATAATTACCACCGCTCTAGGTGATCGGGTTCAAGCTTCCCGTCCTCCGCTGTGTGGATGATTGTGAGAGCCCCAGGTGCCGGCAATTGCTATTCCAATGGTATGTGTGTGATGGAAAAATCTGGACAGCCGCACTCCGGATTGGAAAAGTGAAAAATAAAATCCTCTTTATTGAAAAAGTAATAACATGATTAAAATCCGTACATGGCTTTGTTGGGATAATGCAGCATAACCGCTAACGCGTTTCACGCTCCCATAGAGCGCTTACTCATAGCTGGTTTGTACGAAAGTGATCACCACTTATATACACATAATTTATCTACCACATGACTACATATTGATTATCTGATTTGAAACAGCTGATCGTTAGTCTGTGTGGGATCTTTTTGGCATAGATGTGATTGGATGTGCATCCTATAGTGGAATCACTAATGAAGACATGAATATATAAATGAAATGTATTCATATTGGCAAATGTCAACATATATAAATAATAAAAAATTCTATTCAAGGTTTTTGAAAAACATGTTTGTTATTTTTCAAAACCACAATAATGAGATGGGTGCTGGAATTTGACGTTCAAACGTATAAATTATCATACGGATAGGCGCAAGTATGGGCAAACTATGTGAGCTGGTGGCTGCAGTATAATGTAAACGGTGTATAGAATGAGAATTGGTATTGGGTCTATATGCATGTGATAAAAAGATGTGCATCCAACACCACTATCAGTGTCTACAAGAAAAGACTAAATATGTGTGTATGGTGCATAAATATATGCAAAAATTTTTAACGACATAAAGATAAAAATGATGAAAAGCAATTCTTTATATGTGTGTGTGTATGTGTATATACATGATGATTTCAACTTTCAAAAAACGTGGTGACATATGTGAATTGGAAGCTGGGCAGAAAACTGGCGTCCTGTCGCAATAATGCGACCAAAAGTCTCCTGATTTACAGGAGTCTGTGTGAATAAATGCTTTTGCTTCAATTCCTACATGTGTGAATATTATTCTTTGCAACATATAAAGGATTGTGAAACTTATCACCTGGACCTGGTGGTCCGTGAACCTGACACAATATTAAATGCAATGTGTCATAACAAACAAATAAAATTTGATTATTATTATGTGCAAATACTGTGCAATATAAATAATAATGCCTCTAACGTGCAATAAATACTAAATTAATAACCATAGTATAAGACAAAAATATAATATTATTATAAAGTGCTGGTGCTTTCTAAAAAGTTGTCACACTTTGTCCTATGGTAGTGAAAATTCACTAAGTGGGGTATATCAGCAATTAGTGCTACTATATCCTTTGTAAGTAAGTTTGACTTGTCCGGCAGACAATACTCAAACACTTTTTCCTCTGGTAGGTTGAGTGTCTCAGCCTGCGCTGACAGTAATTGGATACTCCTTGAGAAACCAGTTTAAACAGGTGTTTAAGGTTATCCTGCTCAGCAGGTCCAGGAGGCAGCTTTGTTTGCAATAGTTGCTATGACAGCTCTATCCTTTAGGCCTTGCGCCCTTCGCTAAGCGTTATGCAAGAAGCTCCTGGCTAGTTTTCCTTTTTTGCTGTAAAACGGCTATCTGGGGATATTTAGGATAAATATATCCTAAGAATTTCTAGTAAAAGAAAGATACCCTTTTTGCCATTTAAGTGAAGGAGTAAATGTATTTCTCAAAGCTCTTTCTGTGCCAGGGGCATCAGCCTCCAGGCTGTCCCAACGGTTTCCGCCATCAGGTTCAAAGGGTAATCCTCAGGGTTAACCCCAGGGACAAAAGAGGTCTTGGGGGAGGAAGCCTACAAGATACTGTAGCCTCCTTATGAGGAGGTGCCTCCGCTTGCTCAATAGGGAGAAGTATTCTGCAGCTCTCAGGGATCTGGCAGAAGGAGTGTCAAGGCGAATGGGGGACTTCCTCAATACCTCAGAACAAACATTCCTAAGGTTCCAGAGAAAAATAAATCTTTCTCTAGCATTGGACCATCTTTTGGCAAAAAGCGTTCATGGTGGCCCCCCATGTAAAAGCAGAGGTTGGGGTTTGGTTAAATCCAAATGGACATTCTCGATTTCAAAGGTCTAAAATTCAATTCCTGAATATAAGCTCCTCTTTTTTGGCATGAAGTCAATCCAATCTATCTCCATCCTACAAGGAGGAGAACTTCTGGCATCAATTGACGTAAAAGATGCATATCTCCATATGCCTATTTCCTCGCTCACTAGTAATATTTTCTTTCAAAGTGGAAAATCTTCATTTTCAGCGTGTAGCTCTGCTTTCCAATCTAGCTGCTACACCTGGAGTACAAGGTTCTGGCTCTTTTTCTAGCCAGATTGAGGGCCCAAGGTTTAACGATTATGGTTTACTTAGTCAATCTGTTCTTGTTAGACCAGTCGGTAGCCCGCTTAGACCAAAGTATGGTCACCACATTCGACTACCTGGAATATCTAGGTCAGATTCTCAACCTAGGAGGAATCTTCTTTAAAACATGAAGAAAATACTTGGGTCTGATCATAGGTACACCCAGAAAAGGGTATTTGTACCCCAGGCTAAGATCAGCGCCATAAAGGAACTGATTTAAATGGTCAAAGCAAGAGGATTTTCTCCCATTTAACTTTGCGTGAGGTTGTCGGGAAAGATGGTGGCTTCATTCGAGGCCGTTCCTTATGCTCAGTCTCATTTCAGACTGCTGCAAAACAGTATCCTATCGGCTTGAAACAAAAAGTTCAAGCTCTACATTCCCAATGTGTCTGACTCCAAAGCCTATGGCCACATCAGCATGATAGCGCTCAATCTCGTCTGATCTTGGGGGGCTAAGCAGTGTCAGGCCTGGTTAGTATCCGGATGAAAGACCACCTGGAATTACCAGGTGCTCTAGGCTGGGTGCGCTGGAGCCTCAGTTTATGATTAACTTCCAAAAATCTGCAAAGGGGAAAATCCTTCCTTCAGTTACCTGGGAAATAGTACCAACATATGCCAACCTTCTTCTTTTTTTTTTTTTTTGTTTAGGTTGGGGGACAGTCCTGGAAGAGGCAGCTGTCCAGGAGAAGTGGCCTAGATCAGAAATGATTTTACCCATTTAACATTTTAGTAATTCAGGCAGAACACTTGGTCCTGAGGGCCTGAACGTTCAGTTTAAGGTATTGTCCTGCTAGGATTCAATCCGTTTATGCCACAGCAATGGCTATATTAATCACCAAGGGGGCACAAGAAGTTGTGCAGCCCAGAGAAAGGTGAATCTTGTCCTATCTTGGGCAGAAATCAATGTACTTTTGCCAGTTTTCATTCTAGGAAAAGAAAATTGGCAGGCGGACTACTTGAGGCGCTGGCAGTTGTTCCTGGGAGAATGGTTCCTTTACTCCAATATCTTCCTGTCCATATGTCAAGGATTGGGGATCCCAGACATAGATCTGTTTGTGTCCAGGATCAACAAAAAAGATTGACAACTTTGTGTCAAGAACAAAGGATCCGCTAGCATGCGGAGCGGATGCCTTGCTATTCCTGTGGATTCGGTTCTCGCTGTTTTGTGCATTCCTTCCTATTCTGCCTGCATCCACGACTTATTCACAGAATCAAGCAGGAACAGAAGTCCTTGATTCTTGTGGGGTCCAGGAAATCTTGGTATGCAGAGATCGTAGAGATGGCAGTAGGGAACCCATGGACCCTACCTTCACGGCCAGACCTTCTCTCGCAAGGTCCGGAGTTCCATCCTACTTTACAAACACTAAATTTAACGGTTTGGCTTTTGAGGCCCACACTCTGAAGAAGTGTGGACTGTCAGGTTCGGTAGTTTTCTACCTTGGTTAATGCAGAGCCGGCCTCAATGGTTATATATTATGGAGTCTGGGAAACATATGTCTCCTGGTGTGAAACCAGGAGCTGCACCCCAGGAAATAAGTCTAGGTAGAGTCCGTGCCTTTTCTGCAGATGGGGTGAGAAATTAAGCTGGCCTTGAGTGCTTTCTAAGGACAGGTCTTGGCCTTATCGGTATTATGTCAACGACCACTGGCTTCACATTCTTTGGCCCATAAATTTATTCAGGGGGTAACACGTCTTAATCTCTGGTTAAGTAACCCCTGAACCCTTGGGACTTGAATGTAGTTTTGTTGGCATTACAAAACAGCCTTTGTTGGGCCGATACGACATATTCCCTTGGTCCATTTTTTGACAAGGAAACAATTTTTTCTGGTAACCATATCTGCTGCAAGAAGGGTATCAGTATTGGCTACTCTTGTAAAGGGCCATATTTTTATTGTTCACAAGGATAAGGCAGTAGTGCGTCCTCATCCAAACTTTTTACCAAAGGTAGTATCAGGTTTTTATCTAAACCAGGATATTGTTCTACCGTCTTTTTTTTTTTTTTTTTTTTTCCAGAACCCTGTTCTTTTGGAAGAAAAATCGCTACTTTTTTTTTTTTTTTTTTTTTGATGTGGTGAAAGCAGTCAATATCTACTTAAAGGCGATTGCTCAGATTCGGAAAATGGATGTTTTTTGTTTGTTACCTGAAGGTCCTAAAAGAGGACAGGCAGCATTGAAATCTACTATTCTAAATAGATTCGACAAATAGTCGTTCAAGCTTATGGTTTAACGAGGTGGATTCCACCCTCTAAAATCAAAATGCACTCCTCTAGGGCTGTTGGTGCTTCCTGGGCAGTGCATCGCCAAGCCTCCATGGCTCAAATCTGCAAGGCCGCAACTTGGTCTTAAGTCTATACATTTACCAGATTCTATCAAATAGATGTAAAAGGTCATGAGGATATCGCCTTTGGGCGCAGTGTACTGCAGACTGCAGTATAAGTCCTCTAGTCTCTTATTGCCCTACTTTTGTTGTCTCCATCCCTTCAGTTGGCATTGCTATGGGACATCCCACATAACTACTATGGCTCTGTGCCCCGTGAAGTATGATACCTGTAAAATTCTTACCTGTAAAATCCTTTTTCTTTGAAGTACATCACGGGACATAGAGGTCCCTCCCTTCTTTGGTATAGACGTGTATTGCTTTGCTACAAAACTGAGGTACTCCCAGTAGTGGGAGGGGGTTATCTAAGACGTGCACTTTTTGTCTTGGGGCTTACCAGTGTCCATCACCTGAAGGTGGCCTATAACCCACATAGTAACTACTATGGCTCTGTGTCCCGTGATGTACTTCAAAGAAAAGGATTTTACTTGTAAGCTGTTTTAAAAATCCTAATATGATTGGAAGAAAAGTGCATGTCGGATTGTATAGATAAACTCATCAAGGGAGAGACAGGACCTGTCCTCAAGGGTTTTACTTCCGGTACCGGTGCTAGGCCAATAGTCCTGGCCCAGGCATAGGCAGCCCACCAGCAGGGAGTACTGGAGGAGCATGAGGAGAGCTCAGTCTGCCTCCGATTCCAAGGAAGGGGAGCTTAATGAGGAAAAACCCAGCAAGGTCCAAAGATATTTTTTTTTTTTTTTTTTTTTTTTTTTTTTTTTTTTTTTTTTTCTTCAGCGGAAACAGAGGAGTTGTTAAAGGCTATATACGACACCCTGGAGCTGGAAGAACCAGAAAACCAGGAGTTGTCTGTACATGACCCTTTTTTATATGCGGGCCTTCAGACTAAGGAGACCAGAACCTTTCTGGTGCATATGTGCCTAAAAGAGACAGTACTTCAGGAATGGAAGAATCTGGAGAAGTCTTCTTCCTTAAGAATCTGAAGAGAAGGTTTCCCCTTCAAGGAGGAGGATACAAAATTGTGGTAAAAGTGTCCCAGACTAGACTTTTCCCTATCTAAAGTTTTTCAAATGGTTCAGAGCTCTCCTTTGAGGATACAGGCACCCTAAAGGAGCCAATAGATAGAAAGGCGGAAGGGTATTTAAAGAAAGCATGGGAAGCCTGCTCTGCTAAATTTAAATTTTCTGGAGATTTGCTCTTTGGTAAAGAGCTAGAATCCGTTCTAGAGAGGTCAGCAGATAAAAAGGGGTTTCCTTTTCCCCAAAAAAAGACATTTTCATCCCTTCCAGAGGGGAGAAGGGAACCATCAGGGGGACAGACGGCAGCGAAACAAGGGTTTTGCAGCTACGCAAGACCAGAAAAGAGGGTGGCAGTACAGGAGGGGAAGGGGCAGAGGTGGCTTCCTTTTTCAAACCCTCCCAGCCTAAAGACCCTTCCCAGTGACTCAGACGGCCATGTGGGGGGGGAGGTTAGTGTCATTCTTCCCACAGTGGCAGGCCATTTCCAGCAACCGCTTTAGCCTGGATCTGATCAAGTCAGGGTACAGGATAGATCTAGTGGGCTTCCCCCCTCAAAAGTTTCACCCAACGATTCTCTTGAAAGACGTAGGGATATCAACAGCTTCTCTTCTCTCCTACAGAGTATGCTGGAGGAGAAGAGGATAAGCTTCATCCCCCAACTCTAAGAAAAGGGGTGTGTGTGTAATTAAATAAAAAATAAATAAATAAAACCATCAGGAAAATTTCGACTCATTTTGAACCTAAAGCAAGTGAACATGTTTGTAAAGTACAAACGATTCAAAAATGGAGTCAATATACACCACCAGAGATTTGTTAACCCCTGGGATCTTCATGGTCTCAGTAGACCTAAGAAATGCCTATCTTCATGTCCCTATTCAAAAGGAGTCCAAGCAATATCTCAGGTTTGCAGTGAAGAATGGGTTCAAGACCCTCTATTTTCAGTTCAATACTTTACCCTTCGGATTGACGTTGGCACCACACATCTTCACAAAGATTCTGGCAGAAGCTCTGTGGACCCTGAGATCGGACAAGTTTCACATAATTCCCTACCTGGACGACCTGCTGATCTTTGCAGACAAAGTGAAACAGAACCTGAGCAGAACTATCAGACACCTTCAGCAGCTGGGGTGGCTGGTAAATCAGGAGAAGTCAGTTAGTACCTACTCAAAGTATAGTATTCCTAGGATACTTAATAGACTTGACTACATCCAAAAATTTTCTGACCAAAGAAAGTGGCTACAGAGACCTCAATTCAATTCAAGGTATGAGGGTCCTTGGTTTGACAGCAGCCATCCCAGGAGTCCAGTGGGCCCAGTTCCATACTCAAGCACTTCAGGCGTTCATGCTTTCTCTCTGGGATGGAAGTAATCTCTTCAGAGGCAAACAGAGATCCCACAGGAAGTAAAACTCTCAATCAAGTGGTGGTTGATCCCCACAAACCTCTCTGCAGGTTGACTTTGGTCCCAACACAACCCTCTGACTGTTGCCATGGATGCCAGCGGTCAAGGGTGGGGAGCCCACTCAGGCGCACAGATGGCCCAAGGGGTCTGGAGCCAGCAGGAAGCCACCCTCTCCTCCAATACAAGGGAGCTGAGAGCAGTTCTAAAGGCTCTAGTAGCCTTTGGTCCGACTGAGGGGAAGACACGTGCAGGTCCTTTTGGACAATATTGCCACCATAAGCTACATCAACAAGCAGGGAGGTACGAGATTGGCAGGCCTTATGGGGATGGCAGAAGAAATCCCTCAATGGGCAGAGGCAAATCTTCTATCCGTGTCTTCAATTCACTTAAAAGGGGAATTAAACGGAACTCCTAAGCAGGGAGGCTCTGTCTCGGACAGAATGGTGCTTTGAATTGAACAGATGTAGAAGTGGGGAGTCTCACAGATGGACCTTTTTGCTACAAGGCAGAACAGGCAGGTGGAGCAATTTTTCTCACTCCAGAGAGACCATCTCAGTCTGGGCCTAGATGCCCTATCCCAATCCTAAGAAGAGAGCCTGGTGTATGCGTTTCCACCTTTTTTTTTTTTTTTTTTTTTTCCCTCATTCCAAAGATCATCCGAAAGATAAGAGTGTTGAGCACAAAGGTTATCCTGATCACGCCATTCTGGCCAAGGTGGTCCTGGTTCTTGGGACTACTAAGAATCAGCATCACAGAGCCTTGGAGACTGCCTTACATGACAGACTTCATACAGTCAGGTCCATAAATATTGGGACATCGACACAATTTCGCAAGTCTTTGGACGGTGCTTCACAGTGCAGATGGACAATGACCCGACGCATACTGCGAAAGCAACCAAAGAGTTTAAGGGAAAGAAGTGGAATGTTATGCAATGGCCAAGGAAATCACCTGACCTGAATCCGATTGAGCATGCATTTCACTTGCTGAAGACAAAACTGAAGGGGAAATGCCCCAAGAACAAGCAGGAACTGAAGACAGTTGCAGTAGAGGCCTGGCAGAGCATCACAAAGAAAACCCAGCATCTGGTGATGTTTATGCGCTCCAGACTTCAGGCTGTGATTGACTGCAAAGGATTTGCAACCAAGTATTAAAAGGTGAAAGTTTGATGGATGATTGTTAATCTGTCCCATTACTTTTGGTCCCTTTTAAAAAGTAGGAGGCACATATACACACTGTTGTAATTCCTACACCGTTCACCTGATTTGGATGTAAATACCCTCAAAATAAAGCACATCTTGTTTGTTTCGTTTCAAATCCATTGTGGTGGTGTATAGAGCCAAAAAGATTAGAATTGTGTCGATTTTTTTTTTTTTTTTTTTTTTTTTTTTTTTTTTTTTTTTTTACAAGTTAGGGGGAGCGTGGCCAGGCAGCGCATGTAGCAGGACGCACTTCTCCTCAGCTCCGCCGAAAATCCTGATAATAATCCTCTGGATTACCCATCCAGCCCGCTGATACCCCCGATCGGAACCGCACACTATCTGTGCCTCAGCCGACCCGTCTAGCTGATCGATTTGCGGCGGTAGAACATGCCAAAACGGGGCAAGGATGGTGGCGGCCCGCCCGCGGCTCAGGCCCAAGATGGCGCTTTGCCACAGCGATCACAGAAGGAGAAATAGGAGGCTGCACAGAAGCTCCTGTTTGGCAATAAATCATCAAAGGAACTACAATCACCCACATCTGACCTTCGTGAAGAAGGAAGCCAGCTGGAGATGGATAATACTATTCCACTGGAGGATGGCACTGGATCTCCTGCTCACTGGGCCGCAGTGAGTACAGTTTCACATTCATATCAGGGCACTCAGACACCAACCCTGCCCCTGGATAATGCTGAACCCACTCTCAGAGACCTACTCTCAGCAGTGACTATATGTAACAGATCCATCTCAACCCTGACAGATGAAGTTAAAGGTGTTAAAGCTGAGATATCCTTTGTGAGACAGGACATGCAAAAGCTAAGAGAGCGCACAGCTGCAATAGAGAGCAGGGTCAGTGTGATTGAAGATGATTTAGTACCCATGCAGAGAGACTTAAAGTATAACTGCCATCTTGCAGATCAGCATGCAACGCGCTTGGATGATTTGGAAAATCGCATGCGTAGCAACAATGTCCGCGCCTTAGGATTCCCAGAAAGGATAGAGGGTAAAGACCCGATCACCTTCATCGAACAATGGCTTCTCACTACATTTGGAAAAGAAGCTTTCTCTCCGCTATTTGCGGTGGAAAGGGCGCATAGAGTGCCATCTCACCCACTACCCCCTGGCAATCGCCCTCGTGCTTTTCTGTTTAAGCTCCTAAACTACAAAGACAGAGATGCCATTCTTGCTAAAGCCAGGACCACGGGAGGTAAGCTGATTGTTGACAACTCCCAAAATATCCCTGTTTCCGGATTTCTCGGCTGAACTCCAGAAGCAGCGAGCAAAGTTTATGGATGTCAAACGAAGATTAAGAGACCTTAACTTGCCATATGCGATGCTGTACCCTGCCCGCCTCCATGTGGTCGCACTCGGGGAAACTCGTTTTTTTGATCGCCCGGACATGGCGGCTCAATGGCTAGATCGTGAAGATGGGGCCCATAAAGCTGCTAGACCACAAAGATGTCCCTACTTAAGTGTTAAGTCCTGGATATGCAATAGCCTGACAAGACCCGGCTTTTTCTCCTGGGGTGGATGCCTGGGCCATGAGTGGGCCTTAAGATTTAAGTTTGCTGATTGATGTGGACAGTTCCTATACTCACATCCGATGTTCAGGCGGCCGAGGAGTACTGCTTGTTTGTTTCACCCTCCCCCTTTTTGCTTTTTTTTTTTTTTCCCCCATTTTGATTGCAATTAAGGAAGAAATACGTGCCTGCCATAGCTCTGAAACCCCTATAAGAACTAACCTGCTGGTTAACTGGGAGTTTTCAAGGCTTTTACCCCCCCCCCCCCCCACACACACACCTGTTGTGTCGGAAAAGTTAACACCGCAGCCGCTGGTGGGTGTGTGAACTGCTGACCCTTAGAGTTATGCCATACAGAGCAATATGCATTAAGACAAAAATTTACGGTCTTCTGTACTTATACGCTAACCTGCTAGAGTATTTTTCTTTGCCTTGTAATATGATTTCATGTCTACAGATACCTAAATATTTTCAGAAAGGAGAAATTAAGTATAATATAGAGAGAGGGGGTTCTTCTCTCCTTCCAGATGTTATGTTGATGTGTAACCTAGGAAATCTAATGAGAGATATGCTGGCCTGGTCAATGCTTCTAAAACAAGATGGGGATGGCTAAATTGACCATTGTGACTTGGAATGTCAGAGGACTGGGAAATCCAGTGAAACGAGTGGCGGTTCTTAGACATCGCTGAATGCGGGGGTAGTCTGCTTACAGGAGACCCATTTCTCTGCGGATCCCCCTCCCAATCTTAGCCCGCGATTATATATGAACCAGTTTCATGAAACCTACTCCACCTATTCAAGGGAGCAAGTATACTTATCAGGAAGGATGTTCAATTTAATTGCATTAGAAAACGCATAGACCCGGCTGGCAGATATGTATTTCTTTTGTGCACAATTTTAGGCCTAAGATGTATTCTTGCTAGCATCTATATACCCCCACCGTATAACTCAGATTATCAGACACCTGGCAAGTTTCATGGCCCAATACCCAGAGGTACCCCTACTGGCAATAGGAGACTATAATAATTTTTTTAATTCCCTTATGGATAAATTACCTGTACCTGCTGTTAGCGCATGTCAGGTAAAAGGTAGTACCCCCTTCGCTAGAATACTTGAAGAAATGGGGCTGATAGATGTGTGGAGGTCTAAACATCCTGACGACAAAAAATACTCCTGTCATTCAGCCTCATATGACGGGTTATCTAGAATAGATTTGGGCCTTGGGAATGACAAGATGCTCCATTTAATAGAGGAATCAGGATATGCAGATAGGCATATATCTGACCATTCGGCCTTTTGGGTGACCATTTCATTACCAAGTAGGAACAGATGTCCAATATGGAAACTTAATCCCTTCTGGCTCTCGCTGTTCACTGAACCAGACCCCATAAGTGGTGCACTCAAGCTGTTTTTACAGGATAATATCGGTACGGCTAAACTGGGGGTGGTCTGGGATGCAGCGAAGGCCTTTTTGAGAGGACAGCTTATCAAAACAATATCACAGATTAAAACTGATACCAAGGCCTGGGAGTTGTTGGTACGGAATAGGGTCACCGAGACTGAGAACAATTACATTTAACGACCCCACAGGAGACACTAAGAGCATGGTTGAGTGCACAGACAATGTCTGGGAAGCTGGCGTTGCAGCTGGCGGAGAACAAACGTTTTTTTCTGCAACAATCACATTTTGAGGGGGGGGAGACGACTGGTCATATGCTTGCAGTAATGGCACGGTCTCAGCAATCATCCTCTCTCATCTCCGCCATCTGCGATACACAGGGAACTCTGAAATGCTCTACTCCTGATATCCTGACAGTTTTTGGCGATTTCTATGCTGATCTTTATACTTCTAAAGTTACACCCACTGACAGTGCAATAGAAGATTTCTTAGAAAGCTGTGAGCTCCCCAGTCTGCCAATAGAAGATAGGACCATGCTTAATGCCCCTTTAACAGCAGAGGAACTAGACATCGCCTTATCTCAAACTAAAAACAACAAATCACCAGGTGTAGATGGCCTTCCGTCAGAGATATACAAACGCTATGCTGACTCCATGCTTCCCACATTACTGAAAGTTTACAATGAGGCACTAAGAGAGGGCTCATTGCCAAACTCGATGAACGAGGCGATCATTATTGTTATATTAAAACCGGGTAAAGATGCGGATTCCCCTGGATCTTATAGGCCCATTTCACTGCTCACATCTGATATCAAGCTACTGGCTCGGATGTTAGCAAACAGACTGGCCAAAGTAATCCATAAAATAGTACATAGAGACCAATTCGGGTTCATCCCCACGAGATCCACGGCCCAAAATATAAGACTGTTCCTGAACCTACAACTCCCAGTGGACAATACAGGCAATAGGGCAATTTTTTCACTAGACGCAGCTAAGGCCTTCGACAGTGTCGAGTGGCCTTATCTGTGGAAAACGTTCCGGAACATGGGACTAGGACACTTTTATCCGCTGGATACAGCTTCTATACGCCGCGCCCACTGCCAGGATACGGATTAATAGGGAACTTTCAGAACCTTTTCCATTATTTAGAGGCACCAGGCAGGGGTGCCCATTGTCGCCCCTACTGTTTGCCTTGGCCTTGGAACCCTTAGGAGCAAAAATTAGAGGAGACTCAAGAATAGCAGGATTCCAAAGAGGTATGAATAAGGACGTAGTGTCCATGTACGCAGATGATACCTTGCTCTATTTAGGGGACACAAAAGATACATTACAAACAGTCATGTCTCTCATAAAGGATTTTGGAGAATTATCAGGCTTTTCCATTAATTGGGATAAGTCAGTGTTGATGCCGCTTGACCCCCTGAATACTCCACTGCCCCTAGGTGCTGAGATGATACAACAAGTAAGCTCGTTTCGCTACTTGGGGATTCAGGTGACTCCTAATCCAGCCACTTATATCGACCAGAACCTAACACCTTTATTAACTAAATTCCGTGAAAAGTGCAGGGCTTGGTGTAAACTGCCCCTGTCGGTAGTTGGTAGAATTAATCTTATTAAAATGGTCTGGGCACCACAACTGTTATATATTTTTAATAACTCCCCGGTATGGATACCTAAAAGATGGTTTGATAGGATAGAGACCCAATTTAGAGAGCTCGTATGGAGGAAAAAAATAGCGAGGATAAAATTATCAACATTACAGCATGGCAAAGAGGAAGGGGGACTTGCAGTCCCTCATCCCAGAATGTATTATTTAGCATCCCAATTACAACAACTAGGAGGATGGGGCTTGCTAGATCCGAAAGACCCGATTCGTAGACTTATAACATTAGAAGAAAACAATTATTCAGCACTGGCAAACTTGGAGGCGGGATTCTTGCATTTAGACCCGGAAGCTCCTACGATTAAATTGTTGATTTTACTTTGGTCCTATGTCAAACTGATAGGCATTACAGGCTTTTTATCTAGCATGCCTCTCTGGCGAAACAGACAACTTAAAGAAATACAAAAACCAAAAGGCTTCAAGAGCTGGGATGACGCAGGCATCAAATATATCTCACAATTATACCAAGATAACACTCTTAAATCTTTTCAGCAGATTCAAACAGAGTTTGGGATCCCACATAACAATTTCTATAAAAATCTCCAACTGCGTCATGCCCTACAAACCCAGAATAGAACTGTTAGGATCCAACAAACAGAACACCCGATTATTCAGGATGTTTTTATGGATGAAGTTAAAAAGGGCATGATATCTAGATGCTATAACACTCTTATCGCACGAATACAAGACCCCTCTAGACTACCATGCAGACAGCGTTGGGAGGTGGATATAGGAGCGATAGATGGAGACAGCTGGTATATATGCCTTATGAATGCCCCCCCCTGGTATCAATATCTGCGTCCCAGAAACTCTCACACCTCTATTTACTACATAGGGCATACAGAACCCCCCTTCAACTTTATAAATGGGGAATTAGAGATTCACCCCTGTGCCCAAAATGTGAACGCGACCATGGAGACTTGCTCCACATGGTCTGGAAATGCCCCAAGCTGTTCAGATATTGGAAGGAAGTGCTGGACACGATCTCGGAAGTATATATGATACCACTTGAGAGAACTCCAATGGTTTGTCTACTGGGGGGAATAGACGAAGAGTTAGCACCCCCACCCACTCGTATAGCGCTTATCCGTTTATTATACACGGCGAGGAGACTAATTGCCCAGTGGTGGATTACTCCGCGAGTTCCCACCAGGAGGCAATGGATAGACAGTGTTAACAGGCTCCTAATAAGAGAAAAGATTGCTTACCAACATAGGAAGGTCCCACAAAAGTTCCTTTCAATATGGCAGGCGTGGTTAGACGTTCCTGGGTTGGCCCCACACCAATTAATTAAAGATAGGTTACTCTTGGGTTGATGTCGACTCGACTATCGTATGGAAATTGTGCACATACAAAGGAGCGGGAATTATAAGACGGGACATTCCTCGTGGGGTATATGGCAGTATATGTGATATTGTAATGTATTGCAAGGTTTTGCTTCTATTTCTTTTCTTTTTCTCTTTTCTTTTCTTTCTCTTCTTCCTTCTCTTCTACTTTATCTTCTCCTCCACTGATGAATATTGAGTTAAATATAACAAACTTAAACAAGGTTGATAGAATTATAATGTAGTGGAGTTGATCTCAATGCTACTGTCAAAAGACCGGTGTGTTTGTTATTTTTATACCCTAAGGCTATCGGAGATCACCAGAGCTCTCAGCATATAAGGGTAACATTATTATAGTTGGTACTTGCTTATATTACACTTCAGTTGGATATATACTCCATGCGAGTTATATTACATATTAGATCTATTATTATTAAAAGATAACGGTATGCTAGGTTATATTCCTGATAGAATGTAAGCCGAACCGTTTTATAATAACCTTAGGTAGCTGATCAATGTATCCATAAAAGGATGTGAGAGAACTCCGAGATATGTATACGTTATGCACTTTTACCTGTATGTTTTATATATATTTGTTTCTTATGCAAAATAAAAACCTTTCTGATTTAAAAAAAAAACAATTGTGTCGATTTCCCAATATTTATGGACCTGACTGTATATCAGGGAGAGGTGAATCAGAGAGACATCCTTTCTGGATGAAGTCCTGGCTACTGAGAGGGAGCTGTTAGAGTGGAGAGTGTTATCAACAAAAGTAATCAATATCATCCTTAGCAGCCAGAAGCCGTCCACTAACACAATTTACAATAAAATCTCGAAGAAATTTGGGGCCTGGCAATTGCTCAACAGCATGTCAGGAGCCATGATCCCGGCGGTCCTACATTTCCTCCAAGCTGGAGCAGAACTAAATCTTGTGGTCAGTATCAGGTAGTCCTATTTTGTCCTCTCTGTAAGCCGTCCTGGAAGATGGCTTGGAAAAACAGTGTTATTACCTGTTAACTACTTTTTTCCAGGAATCTTCCAGGACGGCGTCAGAAGGGAAGGAACTGTGATGGATTAGCAATGTAAAACCTAAAATGAGACTATGCTAATGAGAGGGTTTAATAATTGCTTCTGAAGCCTTCAGTTATTTGTTAATACTGAGGGGCTATTGCATGTGTTGTACTTTTTTATAATGTGGATCTTGCGTTTCCTGTGCTAGGAGGGAGGAGCCTATCTCTCTGTAAGCCGTCCTGGAAGATTCCTGGAAAAAGTAGCTAACGGGTAATAACACCACTTTATTTATATATAAAAAAAAAAAGTTCTTTTGGTAGTCCTACAGATCAAACAGAACACTAAAAGACACAGACCTCTAAATGGGACTTTTTAGATGTATGTGTGTGTATATATTTTATATTACTTTATTGGTATAAGTTAAAAAATTATATAATCCATATACAATGTTTAAAATTGATTACCTTGAAAAAACTGAGCCTGTATTTTCATAGTTTGACTTTAAATGCATATTTAGTTTTGCGTTTTAGGACATGAATAAGGCGAAAAAACAACACATTTTAACTAAATTTGTGTGTATCTAGATTTCATGTTCACTCCCACATACCCAAAGTGGAGCACTCTGTATTTCTTAGCAAGGTGTGTGTGTGTGTGTGTGTGTGTGTGTGTGTGTGTGTGTGTGTGTGTGTTTTTTGTTTTTTTTTGTTTTTTTGACCTGTTTAGAAATGTCTAATGCTATCAGTTGTAAGAGAAATACAATTTGATTGTGCTTTTCTTTTTTTTTTTTTTTTTTTTCTTTTTTTTTTTCTGATTTACAGACTTGCTCCCTGCAGGAAATGGTGAAAGATTTACTCAAGACTTTCTGTTAGATGTTTTCAATATTCTCTTCAATCATATTCAAAAGACCTTTAATGGGAAAAGCAAAGTTCTTGATTTCCACCATCCTCACCAGCTGCTGGAAGGTTTGGAAGGATTTACCTTGGAACTTTCAGATGAGCCAGAGCCTCTGGAGCAGATTCTTGTAGACTGTAGCGATACCCTAAAATATGGTGTTAAAACAGGTATTGGGCTGCTGCTTTTTGACCAGTTTTTTTTTTTTCTTTCCCGAAATGGGTATTTGCTGTATTCCATGGAATTCAGTTTGGTTGCTATACCTTGCTACACTGAACTTTAGACTCCCTCTTCCATTATTTTAACTAAACTGAATAAAGATGTAATTTTATTACTAGATATGGCAGCTTCATAATTGTACAAAAGAGAAATCAAATTCAATATTTTAAAAATAAGCAAGCCTATCCAAGTGCAACTAAAATATGCAGTACTAGTTGTGTATTTATGTGCTTCCATTCATCCATCAACCATGGAATGCTGTATCCTGAGAAATGCTAGTTATATCTCTTCATTACCCCAGATAATTTTCAGTTCTGTGATAGTTTAATGACAATTACTCAGCCATGCAAGTGCAAAGGTGGCAAAAATATATGTTTAATGGTAATGGTGCACTACACTGCATGTACAGATCCTACACACAGAAAGAAGGTGAAGGAGATGTGGAAGGATAGAGATGCAAGGGGGTTATAGGCAGATGCTTTGGATAAGAAAAGCAAAGCGTTAACATACATCCACTCTGATCGGCTCTGTACACTGTGACTATAATTTGAACCATCCATGATGTCTCGTATACAGCAATTATCTGCATATAGGCCGTGCCGCTTATAAATGGCACGGCGGAAATCAAAGTGCCATTTTGGCGATTATAAATTTATGGTGGTGGACAGGTGGCCAGAAGAATAGGAGGACAATCAAAAAATATGCAGAGTAGGACATAGCCTGCACATTTTTCTGTACAATAAAGGTCTGACATGCACGTTGTCATAAAAGGTGAGAAAAAATGGGAGGGGGGTGGGGCGTGTAATGCTAAATGTAAAACTTTCTAAGATGTTTCTCTGATGTCATTTTATGACAGGCTATAACCATGAATTTGCATTGAAAACGAACTCTCTGTAGCTCATGTTCTGCTCTTAATTTTCTCCAATCTTATTTTAACAGGTCCAGGAACTTCCATAATCCTCAAATGCATTTAGACCCATTGCACCCATAAAACTTACCTTAATTTTGCCTGCACCCAATTCCCAACCCCCCACCCATTTACTTGCATTTGACCAAAATGGCAACGTTTTCCTGTAGAATTTTTATAAAAAATTGGGGGAAATAAAATCTCAATTTGTCTTATAATAAAATTGGGAATAGACTTCAATGGGTATATTAATAAAAATAATTGCAGAGCCGCAAAGTTTACAAATTTACAAAGCTGCATATACCTCTGCTCTGTGCTGTTGAGGGGGAAAAAAAAATCTAATATTTGTTAGGCTATATTCTCTCCAAGTCAAAGGTTATCCTTCCATACCCATTGTGTATAAAAATATCTAGAGAGGGAGAAACTTAAACTTAAGAAAAACACATCCCCTCTGGGTGATCACTATAAATTGGAGGGATTTTTACTTTGTAGCAGACTTGTTGCTCTGAAGAAATAGTGGTTTTGTTTTACCTTGTCCTTTGCAAATTGAATGAAAGGATCATTATCACCTATTGCACTCTTATGCCCCGTACACACGGTCGGATTTTCCGATGGAACATGTCCGATCAGAGCGTGTTGTCGGACATTCCGACCGTGTGTGGGCTCCATCGGACATTTTCCATCGGATTTTCCGACACACAAAGTTTGAGAGCAGGCTATAAAATTTTCAGACAACAAAATCCGTTGTCGGAATTTCCGATCGTGTGTACACAAATCTGACGCACAAAGTACCATGCATGCTCAGAATAAATAAAGCGATGAAAGCTATTGGCTACTGCCCCGTTTAGAGTCCCGACATACGTGTTTTACGTCACCGCGTTCAGAACGATCGGATTTTCCGACAACTTTGTGTGACCGTGTGTATGCAAGACAAGTTTGAGCCAACATCCGTCGGAAAAAATCCTAGGATTTTCTTGTCGGAATGTCCGATCAATGTCCGACCGTGTGTACAGGGCATTAGTGTTCTAAGCTACAGGGTCTGCATCTCCAAGAGTATTTAGCCCTTAGGGAGTAGCTTGCCAAAATTGAAATTCCTATTGCAGTGGGTGCCTAAAATTTGTGTTGCTGCTGACTTCTTGAAAAATCGGTGAGCCAAGCAGGAAATTACATTTCTGGGGATGTTCTACACATAACTGATGTACAGAACACCTCGAGGGTGCCATATTGCATTATATATATTTTTTTAAATAGATGTATATCTTTACTTCCTAATGCATGGTCCTTTTTTAGTAAATTCTGACTGACCATTTTTTACTGCTAGAGCTATCTGCAAGTTGTCCTTTCTTCTTCCTGATATTTGCACAATAGTTTACCAAACCTATATATTAGAGAAAAAAATGAACTGTCTTTAGTATACACAAATGCCAAATTATTCATAGGTGATCCATTTAAAAACCTGTTAGAGGGCCTCAGTTTAACATTTAACCATAAATGCTGGCAACTCACTATTCTCGTAGATAGGAGCACTCTACGCTTATCTTTTTACATTTGTGTGTTCATGGGGACAGGTAAATTAAAATATTTCTGTGTTTAACATCCTGGTTATGGTTCTCTTTAGTGAGACATTGGGGTCTGCTCTCCATATCTCTGAACCCAGGAATGGTGAAATCCTTGTTGCTTCCAGGCTCATTCACTGGAGGGCTGATGAGTGAACAGAGGTTTGCTGATCTCCCTCTGCTCTACCCATGAGACCCTCCCAAGGCTATCCTGCCAGCATTCAGCAATGTAAATACCCCCAGCCGCTGCTGATGTAAGTCTTATGCCCCGTACACACGGTCGGACTTTGTTCGGACATTCTGACAACAAAATCCTAGGATTTTTTCCGACGGATGTTGGCTCAAACTTGTCTTGCATACACACGGTCACACAAAGTTGTCGGAAAATCCGATCATTCTGAACGCAGTGACGTAAAACACGTACGTCGGGACTATAAACGGGGCAGTGGCCAATAGCTTTCATCTCTTTATTTATTCTGAGCATGCGTGGCACTTTGTCCGTCGGATTTGTGTACACACGATCGGAATTTCCGACAACGGATTTTGTTGTCGGAAAATTTTATAGCCTGCTCTCAAACTTTGTGTGTCGGAAAATCCGATGGAAAATGTGTAATGGAGCCTACACACGGTCGGAATTTCCAACAACAAGGTCCTATCACACATTTTCCGTCGGAAAATCCGACCGTGTGTACGGGGCATAAGGCTGGTGTCAATGAAGGGGGTTAAAGGGCTGAGAAACACTTTTACACGTTGACATGCCACTCATTGTCAATTGCACCTCAATGCACTAACCTGATGCACTTTTGGGTACCACAATACATGGTAACATGCTACCCTCCCCAGTTACTAGCCATTTATTTTAGTAACCGGATTGTTTAAAAGTAAACAAGTAATATTACCTTGACAAAAGCACCATCCACCTTCAGTAAGGTAAGGATGTACCATGTTGCAGTGTGCAATGTTAATTCTCTGCAGTTATACAGCTTGCATTATATATGGGTCCTGCACGATCACTTTTATATTTTAAACCTTTTTATATTTCTTTTCAGGCCATCCTCATTATTTCAACCAACTTTCTAGTGGACTTGACATGATTGGCCTTGCTGGTGAATGGCTGACAGCAACTGCAAACACAAACATGTAGGTAGCAATGGTGTGTGTTTTTTGTTTTGACCCCACCCCTATTCTTGCAAATTGGTTTAATATTTCTGCAAATATCTAAACTAAACCAATTACTAACATTTCTGTATTCAACATCCTATATGGATTTAGGCATGGAACAGGTATTTAACATCTCTGACATTTTAGGCAAGGAACATGTGAGCATATGAACACAGCTCTATTTATTGACTTGCAATGTTTATTTCTATACTTGTCCACATCCTGTTTTGAAGGACTGCTCCATCCATACATGGATGCAGCAAAGCCTGACTAGCTGCTTGAGGAGGAGGAATTGTGAGCTGAATCTATAAGCCACAGATCATCACTTGTTGCAAGAGCCCTAAGATTCTATATGCTGGATTTTGCTTCATCTGCAGTGCTGGAAATGTCCTCCCACATCTAAGGCAAATATGCCTGTGTACAATTGTGCCAGTTTAATCATTGGGTTAGTAGCATCTGGTCACATAGATTCTCAAAGGCCTCCAATTTTTTTCTGCGATTTGTTTTTTGTTCGTTCATCTTGTGTCTCCAGTCTCCCTGTGCTATGCACACCTGTGGCACTCCAGCTGTTGGAACTACGAGTCTCATCATGCCTCTGTCTTTGGGAGTCATGCTTGTAACTGTCAGCCTTGCTATGTCTCATGTCAAGTGGCTATGCTTCCCTTCATGGCTTGTCCCACAAGTTGATGGTATAGTTGTACATGAAGTGGCAAACTGCCATGGGATAGTATAGGAAATTGGCTAAGCCATAGCCAGAAGTCCTGTAACTATTTAAATTTGTGGCAAAGATTGGGTTCAGCAACCAGTCTTCGCCTCTGGGTTTAACCGCTCAATGCAGAAGGTCTCCCTTTATGCTCCTCTAAGTGTCCAATCCTTCCATGGGCCTAGAATCAGGTTGACTTCTTTCCATTTTCTATCATGGCCTCATTTATTCAGTCTATTGACCACACACTGGTGTGGCTACAATTTTGTGGTCTAGCGACCATTTCTTCATCTCTTGAGCACTGCTCATTTTTCACTTCAGAATCTTACCCTAGCTTGATTCAAAGACCATGAAAACTCACTTATACGCATGCTTATGACCTCTTACTAAATTCTACAGGGCATATAATGAAATCTTGTTCTGCAGACAAAGCATCACTCACTTTAATGAAAGTTTTTCATCGCTAGCTGATGGCATGATGATCTGACATTTTGTTTTATCTGAGTATTTTGCATGCCTTTTTAAGGAAGGCTCTCGGGGGAACATTGTCCTAATGCTCCTCTAGGGTTGGGAAACTAAAATCTATCATCTACAGTAGTGAGGTGTGCCGTGCACCAAAAAAATGACCTCCATACTCTAGCAAGTACACTTTTTTGGTCTGGAGTAAAGTTCCACCAGAGAACATGGTGGGAACATTGTATCAAATGACCCATGTTTTACTACATAAACCTGTAAAATTCTATATTATGTCATGTGTATGGTGTGTTTTTTTTTTTTTTTTTTTGTTTTTTTTTTTTTTAATTTTATTTATTTATTTTTTGTAGGTTTACATTTGAGATTGCCCCATTATTTATTATTATGGAAGAGTTAATAATCAAGAAAATGCAGGAGCTGATTGGATGGAGAGAAAGGGAAATGGATGGCATATTTTCACCCGGTAAGCTTTTTGAAGTGTGTAGGTGTTCACCCTGATTTTTCTATTTATTTATTTTTCTCTATAGCTACAAAATGTTATCCCCCTCCACCCAGAGTTGACATAGTATTTCTTTTTCATACATAACGGGACACAGAGCAGCTATAGTAATTACTATCTGGGTTATACGCCACCTATAGGTGAATGGACACTGGTAGATCAATCAAACAGGAGGTCCTCCCCTATATAACCCCTCCTTCACAGGAAGCGCATCAGTTTTTTCACCAGTGGGCACATGTTGCATAAGCACATGCTTCCATAAACGCATGCTTTCATAGATGCATATTGCTTAACTACTTCCCGCCAAAGGTACATCATATGACTTCCTTGACTTTGCGGGGGTATAGCTGAATGATGCCTGCAGTACCAGGAGTAGTGGCTTTTGGTCTGTGCGGTTTCCAGGAGGATTTGTGATCTGTATATGAGTTAAATAGCCACCATATAAGAGGAATTACAGGAGGATCTTTTAAGCTGCTGATATATACTACAGGCTTCTTTATAAAGCCCTTAAGGTGAGGGTACACCTAGTGGAGGGTGTGTGCACACTGCATGAAGACTCTATCAACCATTATCACCTATTTTATGCTATGCATAAATCTCTATCTCACTTTGTATTCGTATTGTAACTTGTTATATATTGATGAGCAATTAGTTCTATTTGCACGTTATTTTTTTTTTTTAGCTTGGCAGCTCACAAGGTTTTTGCATATCTGTTTCCGGGGTGTTGCCGAGCAAAAATTGGTGGTTGATATTCTTCCTTTTCAGAAAGTTGGAAAATAACCACTGATGCCTGTCTCTCTAAGTTGATTTGAGGCTGGCTACAGTTCAGTTGGCTTGGTCTCCACAGGAATAGCTTGGAATTTTTGGCCAGTACGCCTTACTCTGGATTATAGGACAAACCTTTTGTAGGTTCAATCTGGAAATGCCTCTGCAGGTATGTGTATATATGTATGTGTAGATATATAATCTCAACCACCAGGGCGGCACTATAGGTCATGCGACTCGGGGAGGTGTACCACATTCTTTCTGGGTCAGTACAAATGCTGTCGCTATCGCCAATACATTTTCCAGGTATAGGCTAGTGACAAGGGGAACTCTGCAGGGGATTCTGCTAGATTCCAAGTTCTACAACAGTTTGGGACAGGTGTGTCCGGGACAAGAGTCCCACTGCCAGTAGGGGTAGATTTACTGGTAACACCTTTTTTAAGGTCAGGTTCTCCCTTATTTGACTTTTTTTTTTCTCCCCTGTTTCGGATTCTGCCACATCTCTTGCATAGAATCCATGAGGTGGTAACACTGATATTAGTGTTGGCCGAATTAGCCCAGGAGGGCTTGGTACACTGACCTAGCGAGTCTTGCGGGGGTTGCCTTGGACACTCCCAGTCCAGTGGGACCTGATGGTCTTGAGTCTTGAGTTCTGTATTTCAGCATTGTTGAGCCCCTGGAAGCCAGCTTCGGGGGAACTTCAATTACAGGACTTGCAAATATTTTTTTGCCTGCCACACACAGAAATATGTGAGTGGGAGATTTTCTTTTTCTTTCTCCAATCGGTAGAGGAAAGGAGTTTGGGCTTAAGTACCGTTAAGGGTCAGAGTTCGTCCCTATCATTCATTTTTTTTTTTTTTTTTTTTTCTAGGGACAGTTGTTTCTCACTTGTTTCATTCCTCATACAGCATGTAACTTGGACAGTCCCGCCTGTCAGGCCATTCTTTTGTCCTTGGAACTTGAATTTTTTTTTGACAAAAAGGCCACTTTTTGAACCAATCGGAGAATTCTGTTCTTTTTATCTTGGAAGGTAGTTTATTTGGTTGCTATCACTTCACTAAGTGGAGTGTCAGAGTTGGTGGCCCTTTCATGCAAGGAGCTGTTCTTGGTCTCGCATCATAAGGTGATGTTGCGTCCTCATCCATTTTTATTGCCTAAAGTGGTTTCTAGTTTTCACTTGAATCAGGACAGTGTCTTGCCTTTTATTTTTCTCCTAATCCACAGTCGGCAGGAGAAAGATAGTTACCCACTTTAGAGGTAGTTCAGATGCTCAGGGTCTACTTGAGTTGTCGGCACAAGTCAGGAATCCTGGTTTGTGCTCCCGGAAGAGCCCAGAAAGGGCAGGCGGCTTACAGGTCGAATATTTAGCAGTGGAACTGCCAGTTTGTCAATGATGCATATGGTTACATAGTTGCATAGTAGGTGAGGTTGAAAAAAGACACACGTCCATCAAGTCCAACCTATGTGTGTGATTATGTGTCAGTATTACATTACATATCCCTGTATGTTGCGGTCATTCAGGTGATTATCTAATAGTTTCTTGAAGCTATCAATGCTCCCCGCTGAGACCACCGCCTGTGGAAGGGAATTCCACATCCTTGCCGCTCTTACAGTAAAGAACCCTCTACGTAGTTTAAGGTTAAACCTCTTTTCTTCTAATTGTAATGAGTGTCCCCGAGTCTTATTAAACTCTCTTCTGCGAAAAAGTTTTATCCCTATTGTGGGGTCACCAGTACAGTATTTGTAAATTGAAATCATATCCCCTCTCAAGCGTCTCTTCTCCAGAGAGAATAAGTTCAGCGCTCGCAACCTTTCCGCATAACTAAGATCCTCCAGACCCTTTATTAGCTTTGTTGCCCTTCTTTGTACTCACTCCATTTCCAGTACATCCTTCCTGAGGACTGGTGCCCAGAACTGGACAGCATACTCCAGGTGCGGCCGGACCAGAATCTTGTAGAGCGGGAGAATTATCGTTTTATCTCTGGAGTTGATTCCCCTTTTAATGCATGCCAATATTCTGTTTGCTTTATTAGCAGCAGCTTGGCATTGCATGCCATTGCTGAGCCTATCATCTACTAGGACCCCCAGGTCCTTTTCCATCCTAGATTCCCCCAGAGGTTCTCCCCCCAGTGTATAGATTGCATTCATATTTTTGCCACCCAAATGCATTATTTTACATTTTTCTACATTGAACCTCATTTGCCATGTAGTCGCCCACCCCATTAATTTGTTCAGGTCTTTTTGCAAGGTTTCCACATCCTGCGGAGAAGTTATTGCCCTGCTTAGCTTAGTATCGTCTGCAAATACAGAGATTGAACTGTTTATCCCATCCTCCAGATCGTTTATAAACAAATTAAATAGGATTGGTCCCAGCACAGAACCCTGGGGAACCCCACTACCCACCCCTGACCATTCTGAGTATTCCCCATTTATCACCACCCTCTGAACACGCCCTTGTAGCCAGTTTTCAATCCATGTACTCACCCTATGGTCCATGCCAACGGACCTTATTTTGTACAGTAAACGTTTATGGGGAACTGTGTCAAATGCTTTTGCAAAATCCAGATACACCACGTCTACGGGCCTTCCTTTATCTAGATGGCAACTCACCTCCTCATAGAATGTTAATAGATTGGTTTGGCAAGAACGATTCTTCATGAATCCGTGCTGATTACTGCTAATGATATCGTTCTTATTACTAAAATCTTGTATATAGTCCCTTATCATCCCCTCCAAGAGTTTACATACTATTGATGTTAGGCTAACTGAACTGTAATTCCCAGGGATGTTTTTTGGGCCCTTTTTAAATTTTGGTGCTACATTGGCTTTTCTCCAATCAGCTGGTACCATTCCAGTCAATAGACTGTCTGTAAAAATTAGGAACAACGGTCTGGCAATCGCCTGACTGAGTTCCCTAAGTACCCTCGGATGCAAGCCATCTGGTCCCGGTGATTTATTAATGTTAAGTTTCTCAAGTCTAATTTTAATTCCGTCCTCTGTTAACCATGGAGGTGCTTCCTGTGTTGTGTCATTAGGATAAACACTGCAGTTTTGGTTACTGAAGCCCCCCGATTCACTCGTGAAGACTGAGGAGAAGCATAAATTCAATACCTTTGCCATCTCCCCATCCTTTGTAACCAGATGTCCTTCCTCATTCTTTATGGGGCCAATATGGTCTGTCCTCCCTTTTTTACTGTTTACATAAAGAATTTCTTGGGATTTTTTTTGCTCTCCTCCGCTATGTGTCTTTCATGTTCTATCTTAGCCGTCCTAATTGCACCCTTACATTTCTTATTGCATTCTTTATAAAGTCTGAATGCTGAGGATGATCCCTCAACCTTGTATTTTTTGAAGGCCTTCTCCTTTGCTTTTATATGCATTTTTACATTGGAGTTAAGCCATACAGGATTTTTGTTCGCTCTTTTAAATTTATTACCCAATGGGATACATTGGCTAATGCCCTTATTTAATATGCTCTTAAAGAAAACCCATCTCTTCTCCGTATTCTTTGTTCCTAATATTTTATCCCAATTTATGCCTTTTAGCAAGGTTTTGGTTTAAATGGCAACTCATTTTTTTTCTGGAGAGATTCTCTACCAGGTGTGGGGGAGTATCTTGGGCCATCAGTCATCGGGTGTCAGTGGCCCAGGTATACAAGACCACTATTTGGTCTTTGACATGGTAAAAATCCTGTAGCTGTATAAACCAATGTCAATCCCGTCGACCATATTGCCTTTGCCTTAGCGTATTACAAATGGCAGAGTAGGTCCTTCTTTGGTGGCAGTTTCTATGATGGTATTTCCCTCTCCTCAAGGGCATTGCTTTGGGACATCCCAGATAGTAATTACTATAGCTGCTCTGTGTCCCGTGATGTACTTCAAGAAAAGCATTTTACAGGTAAGCTGTAGGAAAAATCCTATTTGTGTTTTGATTTTTTTTTTTCCCAAATACAACAATTGATTTTTGTATTTTTCTATGTCATGCATAGAATTAATTTTTGTTTTTCAGGAGGTACCATCTCTAACCTTTACAGTGTCCTAGTAGCTCGGTACAAGTTTTTCCCTATAGTAAAAACAAAAGGAATGGCAGCGCTACCGAGAATTGTGTTATTTACATCAGAGCATGTATGTAGACTTTTTTTTTTTTTTTTTTTTTTTTTTATTATACCATAAATAGAAGCCAGTTTCTTCAAATGACGAGGAAGTACCTGTAGCTTAGAACTTCTGGACCACATATAAAACAAAAAAAAATGGCACCACAATCCTAGAAGTATAAAAATTTAAGACAAAATTGATATTTGATCTTTACGGTTATATGGCCTGCATGAACAAGCATGAGTCTTTTGCCTAGGTTTTGTGGTAAATATAGTGGTGAGCATTTTTGTAAATTCTATGTAGCTTTCTGCTGGGTTTTTAAGAGATTAATGAAGCTGAGAAGTGAGTAAGCTGCCCTTTGGTTTATCACTTTTCTCCACTTGAACTAGACTTAACTTTGAAAGGAATAAAAAAATGAATACAAAAACTTAAGCTGGCCACCCACTCCCCTATCCACACTAAATTATGTGGGTGACTGAATCTTCCACTGCTATTCATATTCTGACAGAAGGCACCCACGACTGTTGGAATATACAAATAGCGACTGCAGCTACTGCCGTTACTGTTCAGTGGACCCTCCCTTGATTTCCAGGAAATTTTAGGAAAATTATTCAAGCCACATATGGCCAGCTTTAAGCATGCCTGAAGAAGCATGGGGACACATTACTTTGCCAGGAAAGGATACTGTTTAGTTTTTAAAATGTAGCTGATGAAAGCCTCCAACCTTCATTGGTGTCCACTACTTTATTGCGACTCATGGGCTGTTTGTCAGTTAATACTGGTTAAGCCCATGCAATGATGCCCAAGTCTACTGTTCCAAGGTAGTTGGTACTCTAATGTCAGTAAGTCAGATCAGTGAAAACCATATTGAAAATACATAATGTGCTTATACAACAGTCGGCTGCTAATCTATGGTTCCTTGCATGAATGCGCCACAGTTTGTTTTTCAACTGAAATATTTTACCTGAATTATTTAACATGTTATGTTACTTATAGAGTCACTATTCTTTTGAAAAAACGTCTGCGGTCCTTGGCATTGGGACAGAAAATGTAATTGCTGTAAAGTGTGATGACAGGTAAGGGTCACATACAGGTTTCTGTTAAAGAATACATCCTCTGGGGACTTTAAACTGGTCACATAACACCAATCTATTACAATTCACCCCACCTTCTTTATCGAGCATGAGCCATAAAATCTAGTGTGTAAATTTTTTTGTGATGGGTTTTGTTTTTTTTATGGTCAACATCGATTATAAGAGAAAACTGTAAAGTTTATATACAATATGCACCAGCTTCACCTTGTTGACATGGTGAAGGTAAGAAGAACAAGGACTATTTAAAAAAAAAAAAAAAAAAAAAAAAAAACTTGTGGCATCGAACTTTTGAAAATAGGCAGAGGAGTCAAAACAATAACTACTAAAGGCAATTTTTTTTTAATGTAATGGTGAGGGGCTAGAACCTCTGAAATTCCAAGTTCTTTTATTTTGGTCTATGTCCCAGTTAGGGATAGTTCACCCTCTCGAATGTCCTGATCAACAATGTCATCTGAAATGAAAATGCACGTGAGGCCTCATGTACACTGCTGTTGGTAAACTACATATGAAAAAAGATTCCCTGAGGTGGACTGTTAAGGCACTTAAAATTAAATGTACTGAGAAAGTATAACAGAGTATGTAACAATAATTAATAAAACAAATTTTATTTAAAGACAAAATTTGTTAAAACATTGTATATATTAACGAGACATTAACATATCTATACAGTTCATTGCTATCACCAAAAGGTAGGTATATGAAGAGACTCTTCTCACACCCAGCGCGTTTCGGGATATATAGCGTTTAGTCCTCCTTCAGGGGTGCACAAAAAAAGTAGAAGAGATTCATCTAGGATAATTAGAGTATACTATGATAAGTGGGTTACCATAACATGTAGATACATAGAATTATCCACTCAAAGTTATATAATCATCAGATCACTTGCATAGCGTTGAATGGTGAGGCAGTTGTTAGTATGTTTTGTTAAATTGCATTAAAAACCTGGAGTCAAGATGGCATTGGATATTAGTACTGGTGGGGTTGCTATCCTTTCGACATTGTGGGCATCAAAGAAGTCTATAGGTGTGTGCCAATTGGTATTGTCCTCATGAAGAGGAAGTTCCCTCCGCATTCCGCGGATGCGTGTTGGCCAGAGTGATATACTGAGGCAAACGGAGTCCCTGAGAGTAAGAAAAGGGTATGGGATAAATCCAGATTAAGTATACTGGATGTATAGAATGAAGTATTTAAAATAAAATCGGGAACTGTATAAATACCTATTGACAGTTGTAAATTTGGTGAATTTGATAGTATGACAAAAAATGAGGAAGAAGGATGAAACTGATGGCTGGAAATAGAAAATATACAAAAATGTATGATAATAAGCTGTCATAGGTAGTTAATTTGAAAAATGGTGTATTTGAAAACATTTTTTTTTTTAAATGTAATTCAGTAAAATTAAAATGCCCAAAATAATACAAATAGAATTGTATAAATAAAGTTGTAAAATAACGGTTCAATTATCATTTAACCACTTCAATACCAGGCACTTAGACACCTTCCCGCCCAGGCCAATTTTCAGCTTTCAGCGCTGTCGCAATTTGAATGACAATTGCGCGGTCATGCTACACTATACCCAAACAATTTTTTTATCATTTTGTTCCCACAAATAGAGCTTTCTTTTGGTGGTATTTGATCACCTCTGCGTTTTTTATTTTTTGGGCAACTAATAAAAAAATACCGAAAATTTTGAAAAAAAATAAGTTTTTTTCTTTTTCTGTTAAAACGTTTTGTAAATAAGTACGTTTTCTTCTTCATTGACGGGCACTGATATGGCTGCACTGACAGGCACTGATACGGCGGCACTGATGAGGTGGCACTGATGTGGCACTGGTATGCGGCACTGATGGGCACTCGTAGGTGGCATTGATGGGCACTCGTAGGTGGCATTGATGGGCACTCGTAGGTGGCATTGATGGGCACTCGTAGGTGGCATTGATGGGCACTCGTTGGTGGCATTGATGGTTACTTGTAGGTGGCACTGATAGTTGGCACGGATGGGCACTGATGGGCACTGACAGGTGGCACCGATGGACACTGATGGGTGGCACCGATGACACTGGTTGTTTGCAGTGATGCCCCTAAGGGTGGCATTGCTGGGCATCACTGCAACATGGTGCCAATCAGTGCCCATTTGTGGGCACTGATTGGCACTGACTGGGCACACTGGGCACATGTGGATGGCCATGGGGTACATACCTGGCCATCCACATGTTGCCCCTTCCCTGGTGGTCCTAGTGGCGATCCCTGGTGGTCCAGTGTGGTGATCTGCGCTGATTGTTTATCAGCGCAGACCCCCCCCCTGCTAGGAGAGCCGCCGATCGGCTCTCCTCTACTCGCGTCTGTCAGACGCGAGTGAGGAAGAGCCGATCAACGGCTCTTCCTATTGACAGCGTGATGAGCCGTGATTGGACACGGCTGATCACGTGGTAAAGAGCCTCCGCCGGAGGCTCTTTACCAAGAACGGTGTAGCGGTGTGTCAGACTGACACACCGCTCCACCGATCACTGCGATGCACGCCCCCAAGGGCACGCGGCGGCATGTTATCCTGCTGGACGTCATATGACGCCCAGTCAGGATAACTGAACCACTTCCCGGATGTCAATCCGCTATAGGGTGGGCGGGAAGTGGTTAAACATGAGGATACCAATATAAAAATAATACATTTTAGTATTTGGGCATTTAGCCAGCCAATGTAAGTGAGGAGGTGGTATATTGGAGAGTAGTAAATGTCAGGACCTGTGTGTGTGTGTGTGTGTATACTTTCTGGTCACTCTATATAAATACCATTTTAGATAGAGGACTAACTAATAGTTATACAGGTGGGGAAATGAGGTGTAAGAAGCAGATTAAAATAAGATGAAGGGTTACCTTGTTGGAGAGAAATTTGAACAGACCAGCCACACGTCCCAGCATCCAGTGCGGAACTCCAGTCAGCTGGTGCAACAAACTGCGCTCAGCTGGGAGTTGGAGCTTGTTGCCAGGGAGACCCTAAACGCTGCCCCCTGAGTCAGATGTGCGTGGTGCGGCCTCTACCACGCATGTGCAAACGTCAGCACGTTGGAGCGGCGTCGCGCACACCCGGCCCACCGACCCGATCTGCCTCACCGGCAGGCTGTGGGCGGTGATGGCAAATGTCCAGACAGCCTCCCAAGACGCCACCCAGATAAGTCTGGGTGGCTTTCCGTGCCGGGCAATCACTCTGGTCGGTCGCATCCCAGGGAAGGCTAAAGGGGAACAAAAAGAGTGGTAGTAGACATAGAAATGAGAGTAAATTTGCTTGGAGATGCCAAACTGGATGTTAACGAAAAAACAGCAGAGCCAGTTGATGATAGAAAAAAAGAAACCTAAGATTGTACATTTTGTGGACATGGGCTTAAGAGCAGCAAAACCAGTTGATGATGGGAAACAAAATACAATAGATTATACATTTTGTGGACAGAGACTTAGAAACAGTAAAACCAGTTGATGATGGGAAACAAGATACATAAAATTGTATGTTTTATGAACATAAGCTTATACCAGGTACGACGATGTGTAACATAGTAGGCATAAAATGTTAACATTTGAACAAAAAGGGGATTGTATTATTCTTTATGTTCAAAAACCTAGCCATAATCGTATATATCTTTCCATGGTTAAATAAACATATCACTTATTCGCATTGTATAATTAAGTAACCATATGTATCCTGTGTGTTTTTTTTTTTATACACACCCAATGGCGTATAAAAGTTAGATAAGTGTATGTATCCGCACATATAAATGTACGGTCATATAGATAGAGAAATAAAAAAAAAAATGGTGAAGATTTATAGGTTTTGGATATAAAGCAATGTAATAAACAGTAAATGCAAGATAAAGTACACTGAACCAGAATATTACTGTACATGTCTGAAGATATCATACGGGTAAGAGGACAGCCCCAAATGTGGATGCTTGGCGGAAGGAATGGAAAAGATGGAAAGAGTAGCATAGTTGGTATAACGAGGTTCAGAGAATATAGCAGAAATAGTTAAGATTTATTTTTCCATTCCGCCAGAGCAGAATCCTTAAAGAAACAGTTTAAAGCATACAGCTTTGTTTAAACCTGGAGGCGAAGTGGCCTTTAATGAGTAGATCCATCTCAGTTCCCTTTGAAGGAGGACCTTATTCCAGTCCCCCCCTCCCAGGGCTGGGATGTATCCAATCTAAAATCAAAAATTTAACCTTAGGAAAAATTCCGCTATGTACTAGGGATACATGGTGTCCTAGGGGAAGGTCAGGGTCACAAGTTTGCATACTAAGTATGTGCCTGTAGGCTCTTCTACAAAATTCTAGTTTAGCCTTTCCAATGTAGAAACAACTGCAACTACACTGACGTATATATACCACTCCTGGGGTTCTGCAATTGGCAAAATGTCTAGGATAGAATGTTTTACCGTTGGGAAGGGTAGGGTTTCTCTGTGTGAGCATGTACTTGCAGTAGTGGCAGGAGCCGCATATAAAGGTGCCTTTTATATTTGCAGTGTGTTCTCATTGATTCGCTTCTAAACTCACTATTTACGATTCTATCACTGATGGAAGTGGCTCTTCTGAACGTGAAGAGAGGTTTGTCTGGAACAAAATGACCCAAAGATGGATCTAGGGTCAACATGTAATTGGTTTGTGTCCTTGCGTTTGGTGGCCTGGAATAGAGTATTTCTAGGTTTCATCAATACTTGTTTATAGGATTTTTTCAGGGAGGCATGTGAGTAGCCTCGTGCAAGGAGTCTATCGCGTAAATTGCCTGCTTCTTTTATAAAGGTATTCTCATCTGTGCAGTCACCTTTAATCCTTAGATATTGGGAGTATGGGATAGAGTTAATCAAAGGATGAAGATGGAAACTTGTAGCGTGGAGTAATGTTACCTGCAGTGCTTTTTCTGTATAGCTTGCTGCATAAATTACCCTGTTCACCCTTGTAGATTTCTATATCCAAGAATGTTATCTGATTCTTATCAAAAGACATGGTGAAATTTAGATTAAAATCATTTTTGTTCATTCTTAAGAGGCACTGCTCGAGCATGTCACTGAGGTCGTCCCAGATGACAAGAATGTCATCGATATAACGATACCACCCCATGATATGGTTGGTATACAAGGTCAGGTTTCCATCGGTCAGGAACATTTTCTCTCACTCCCCCAGGTACAGGTTGGCATACGATGGGGCACAACATGTCCCCATCGCAACCCCCTGCACCTGGAGGTATTGGGAGCCATTAAAAGTAAAAACATTATGTGTAAGGACTCGAGCAGTGCAAGGATGAATTCATTATACACAGGGTCAGTGGCAGTATTTTGTTGTAGGAAATGTCTGATAGCTGCTAAGCCTCTCTCGTGTGGGATTGAACTATATAAAGTTTCTACATCTATTGTTACTAGGAGGGCCTGGTCTAAGACATTGAGTTCATCCAAAATTTGCAGAAGGTGGGCTGTGTCTCTCACATAAGATGTCAACGAAGTTACATAGGGTCTTAAGAATTCGTCCACCAATTTGCTGGCATTGCCACCAATTGAGCCAATTCCTGAGATGATGGGCCTGCCTGGCGGGTTTGGAATTTTTGTGAATTTTCGGAAGTGTGTAAAACGTGGGGATCTTAGAAAAGTTATTTCTAATGAAAGTCCATGTTTGTTTACTGATTGTATTGTTTAGAAAGTCGGAGTCTACTAATGGATAGAAATCTTTGTTGTATTTTTCAATAATGGTTGCTGGAATTCGGCGATACCAATCTGAATTATTGAGAATCTTTTTGCATATGTTAATGTAGTCTTCATTATTAACAACCACATTTCCGCCTTTGTCTGAAGGTTTTATAGTGATTTGTCTATCAGCGAGAGATTTTAATGCGTCTAACTCTTTTTGGCTCAAATTTGAGGGTCCCTTGGTTTTTAGCTTTAATTTCTGTAAGTCATTATTTACTGGTTTAAAAAATGCCGCCGCATTTGGGCTGGGCTTTTTTTCTTGAGTTTTGATTTAGCAGGGTTTGCTTTGGTGTATAGGTCTTGTTCGTCTACAGATTGTAAAAATCGAGAGAGGTCTATCGAGTCAATAAGATCTGCTGTATCGCTCTCCCCAAGGAGGGCAATCGGCTGATCTAAAGCTTGATTTTCTTGGGGAGTGTAGTTTATCTTAGTTTGTTGTTTGTGAGAGTTTCTTTAGAATTACTTTACGAACAAATAACTGAAGGTCGTTATAAAGTTCAAATTTGTCTAGATTATGACTGGGGCAAAAATTGAATCCCTTCTTCAAGACTGATATCTCATCTTCAGATAGAGGATGTGAGGATAGGTTAATTGCACTCAAATCTGTGCTTGTCTGCATTAGGGCTCCCTGGTGAGGAGTTAAGCTGGCCATACACCATACAATTTTCCTGTTCAATTTTCTTTAGATTTACCTTCAACTATGTAGTACAAGGGCCTGCCTGATTGCATCCAAATTGAAAGTGTTTAGGTTTCACCTCATATTATATGGTTTTGGTAAATCTAAAAGAAAGTTGAACAGGAAAATTGAATAGTGTATGGCCAGCCTTAGTGTCAGTTGTGTGTAAGTGTTGAGGTTGGGTAATGCTGGCTTGACACCAGCTAAAATTTGATCTAAAAGACGGGTCATTGGAGCCCAATTCAAGTGGGGTAGAAGTGTCTGGGATAGTGGAAAGTGTGGCATCCTGTGATATTTGTTTGGTTGTAGGGGGATTGGTGAGCTTCTCAGAAAGTGCAGAGCTTGGGTGTAAAGATTTGGGTGTATTTTCTGAAACTTGTTTTTTGGATTTTTGATTTTGTGCCAAATCACCCTGGAATTGGCGCTTGATACCTGATGTAGATTTGGGTTTTGGAGTAGTAGGAAAAGTGGAATGAGGGGTTGGTTTATTAGAATTAGGGTTTGATCCTGCATTGGGGTTACCTTTGTTACTATATTTGTTTTGGTTCCACTTGTAGGCTCTACCGGCCTCAAATGCATTCTTGTCCCATATAAATTTTTGACCTTTTTTGATAAGGATCTCTTTATTAAATGTTTCCAAATGTGTCTTTCGTCTCTTCTCTTTGGCTATTGCTGATTTTTGTGTCTTAAATTGGTGTAGTTGATCGCATAGTTTAATAATCTCTGTGTCTAGAATCTTAGATCTCTTGGTATATTCTTCAATTAGGGTCTCCATGAGACTCCGTGAGCATGTTTGGAGTATATTTTCCCAAGTTAGTTTGAACTTGGCGTCCAGATCATCCAAAGTTGGGAAGATCTGGACGCGGAGTCCAAGTGGGTTGATGTTACTATTGATATAGTCCTGAAAGGACTTTACATGCCTGCTGGTAAACGGACGTTTAGGAGCAGATGGGCATTTTTTTTTTTTCAACTGCTTTTGAACTCTCCTCTGTTATCTTATCAGTACATGTACACAGGTTAATTTTATAGTTGTTTCTAGGCAGTTGCATTTAGAGGCTTTTTTTTGGAACACAAAAAAAATGCGTTCAGAAGCTGTGTTTTAGAGGCATATCAATCGCAGCTAAACGCAGTAACTCGCGTTTCGTTTACAGACGTTTTCATTTTTGGCTATTTTGAAAAAGAATATATATTTTTTTCAAATGTTTCTAGATGCAAATACGGCATTTAAACGCGGCTAAATGGCCATTTTTAGACGCTGGTTTCTAGCTGTCAAGTTAAATCGTTCAGGAGAGGTTGAACAGCATCCCATGTACATGAAGCCTTAATCCGAAACTTTGAATTGCCACCAGAAGAATCTTCCAATAGATACTTGCTTCCATGACAACTGTTTTGAGAGGGAATATCTTTCACATTGCAAATATCCCCTCACTTCCTGCTGATTCCATTCCATAAGTCCTCGGCATCTGATTCTAGCTATACTTTAGGCATGTAACAAGTGGCCTGTTTGACAAAACCAGAATTTTCTGCATCCATGTCACAATTCCTTTGACAAATTATGGCTTTCATTCAGCCATCTATGTCCAGAACTCTGAAACGCCCCTCCTTCTACCATTGGTCAACTGGACCATTTATATGCTAGTCAGAGGATGCTGAGTTAGAGGGGAATGAAACTGACATTGAGGCAGTATTGGACGAGGCTGCAAAAGTCTTCTCTCCCCCACATTGTCACTATAGTGAAGAGGGAACTTCACACAACGTGCTTGCTAATATATAAAAGGTTATTGCCATAGGTGTGCGCAGCCTATTGCATTAGGGTGTGCACCCCAAACCTCAAACACTCGTACCTTTCTCTGCAGCCTCAGCTGCACTGTAAATGAGTGAATGGTAAGTGCTCTGTGCTGAGCGGCTTCCTGTTAGTTAAAGTGAAGCCCAGTAAACGGTTCACTATGCTTCAGATATGAAAGAACAGTGAGTGTTCACTGGGTTAATTTAGAAAAGGAAGGCACTGGTAAATGACCGTTACTACCCCCCCCTCCCAATCTCCATCCTGAAACATCCCCACATCAGCGGAGAGGAGAGAAGGGAAGCCAGCAGCACTGCGGGGTGGGGGAGCCAAGGCGCACCTGGCACGTCCCCCATTCACGCCTATGGTTATTGCCTCTGTTCGCAAAAGCCTGGGCATAATGCAGATTGACTATTGAACTCCATATGCCCCCTTGGGCACAAAGACTTACAAAAGCTTCCACAACATTCCTTCATTATGAGCATACTCCTAGAAGGATTTTCACCCCCCAAAAGTCTTTGCTGAACGCTATTCATTGAAAAAAAACTGGTCATTCCTGTAATTGACCTGCTGTCTTTGTCCTGAACAAACCTCTCACAGTACCTACTGAAGATGTAACTACTTTTTAGGACTCTGCTAACGGAAAACTTGAGCTCCTCTTAAGTTGTTACATTTTATGCAGAGCTTGAAATGACGAGGGTGGCCTCTTGCACAGTTACTGTCTGAATACCCCTGGCTGTTGAGAAAGGGACTGCAGGGGGGAAGGGAAGGCACAAGTGCTAAGGTGTACAGACTGTGCGCAGAAACTTGGGAGCACTGGTATCTGACGAGCACAGGTACAGTTGGTGATGCAAGTTCAGTTGATGGTGGAGTGAGGTCCCACACCCACTAAGTGACAGTAGAATGGATGAACTCCAGGAGGTAAGCAGAATCCGAGACAGGCAGACGTCGACCACAATCAGGCAGTGAGCTACAGAGTTATTAGGCAGAAGTGTGGTCCGTAGTCTAGGCCGGGGTTTGTAGCGAAGGCAGACTGCCCAAACATGCAGGCAAGGGAAATTCGAGAGCAAAGTCCGAGAAAGCCAGAACAGTAACCGGATCAAGGATGTGCATCAGGACTGCATAACTGAAACAAGTCTGAACAGACCATACAGCAAAAAACTAGTGAAGCATTCAGGTTTAGACTGTTTGTCAGCAGTGGATGTGCGTGCTCATACACTTGGCCAAATGTGCCATCTTTCTTGTACTGTATGCGCTAAAGAATGTGCACACCTATGCACCAATGCATTAGCCAAATGGCGTGTCTTTCCCTGACAGCTGCCACCATATTCCTGAGAAAACCTCTTTAACCTAGCAGACCCAGCCCTGCAACCAGCTCTTGCTACTATTTCTGTGTCAAACTGCAGCTAACTGGATTAGGACAGGACAATGAATAACCAGCGTCCCCCTTTCGGGATCATGTGGTTTCAGCGCAATTGCAACAACTGCCTTCTGCTCTTATTTACTGCTTTTAAAAGTGATAATTTGTATTTCCTTCCCTAGAATTGGAAAGTTCTTACAACAGACACAAGTCTATCTGGGAGGACTGGTTGGAAGTTCCTAGTTTAGCCCCTACCAAATTGATTCTCAATAGGTTATTAAGCTAGATTCATTGTTTCTTTCCTTGGCAATCAAAGATACTTTTTATTTTTTTTATTTTTTTTTTTTATTTTTTTTTTTTTTAGACAAGGTTTACACGATGGTTAAATTTAAGTACATGTACCATTTTGCTCTTTCATTTTATCAATGTTTATTGACCTTCAAAATTATATAGTATATGGAAGGCCATCCTCATTATTGCAGTACTTTATTACAAAGCATGTTATTAATTAATCCACAATTCATACAATAATAGCTTGCAAGACTGTTAATGCTCTTTATGTTATCATGCTTATGAGTTTTGTTATATTACAGGGGTATTGTATAGCCTATACTTGTTTTGATCTTGTATATGTAATCTCGAGCACTTCGGTTGAGTGCTCCTCGACTGTTCTTGCTATGTTTGTAACAATGATGTGATTTGAACTCCGGCTTTATTGTGTGTGGTTTTCGTTATGAGCCTGTTATTGGCTTATTTTATACATATAAAAAAATGCTATTACCAGGTTGCAATTCTTAGGCTCTCCCCACGAGGAAGTGAGCAAGCTGGGGTCTGGTAGCAGGTAGAAATCAAGCAGAAGCATAGTCAGTAAACCGGTGATAGTGAAGATGTGGATGGCAGTAGGAGTGAAAGGAGCACGATATTGGCTTAAAAGAACAAACAGCAAGTGCAAAAACATGGCTTAAAGAGGAATTTCATAGGAGGAGCAGGGTGATCAATTTAATTTTAGAAACAAAGATACAAAATAAGGTTGTCCAAAGGGATCTTGCAGGGAGCTTTCCAGCATCTCAGGTGGCACAGAGAGGCGAGCCACAACAAGACACTGCAGAGCTCCCAGGGTCAGATCCGCATCCCAACAAAGATGCTTAATTTGTGTGCAGCCAGACAATGCCACCACAGTGGCATATATAAACCATTTCTCTGGTCCAAATCCTAAGAGTGGGCAGCTGTCATTTGGACAAACTCGAGCTGCCACTGCTTGGACTGGAGGAATGGTCTCTCCATCTAGATGTGTTCAGTCTGTTATGCCAAATATGGGGGTGCATTGGATGTGGCTATCCTACAATCCAAATACAAAAAACACGTCCTGTATCCAAAACCAGAAATCCACAAGCTCTTGCTTTAGATGCCCTAGGTATTCCCTGGTCTCTAACTTATGCCTTTTCTCCACTGAGTATGTTACTACACTTGGTCCACAATTTTGAGCAGGAGAGGAAAACCGTGGTTATTCTTGCACCCAATTGGCCCAGAAGAACCCGGTGCACAGTCCTACTCCGATGACCCCTGGCCTCTTCCCAACAGGCCATATCTGTTATCCCAAGGCCCACTCTGGCTAGGTTTTGCCTGATGTAGGAAGTTGCTAAATCTGTGATTCCTACCTTGCTGAAAGCAAAAAGCTTCTTCCAGGAAGACTTCTATCTGTAAATCTTGCTTTGCTTGATCTGAGCATAGTCAATCCAGTTCCAGGGATTACCCTGTCAGGCTTGTTTCTGAACTGGCAGCTCTTTCCTGTAAAGAGCTTATGTCCATACTAGACAATGACAAGGTTGTATTAAACCCAAGACAATATTTTTCTTCCAAAAGGAGTTTGATTATTCCATCTCATGGAGTACATTGCTCTACCATCCCTATGCTCTGCTCCTCCTGTTCTTCCCACAGGATCTCCTAAGGGGCACCCTGATTAAAAAATCCACCATAGCATGGTGGATAAGTAATTTGGTTACAAAAGCCTATGCTCAAACAAAAGTGAGAAAAATTTATAAACAGTGCTTGCAGGATATAGTGCAAACATACAAAACAACTGATGAATATCAAAGCATAAAGTGAAATAAATACAAGTTAAATATTGTAGCAGCTGTCGCAAAGGTGCTAGAACCTTGAGATATAGATGGATAAATATAACCGCTCTTGCAGACTATGACTAAGTGCAAGTGGATAACCATAATAAAGATAACACAAAAGTTATATATTAAATAGTGCGAAGTGCTCCAATAATAGTGCTGGTGCTTCACAAATGGTGTCGTGTGTCACACTCCCCTCTTGTGCCCCACTCGCCAAATAGCATGGACCCACAGCTTTGCAGTCTGAGGTCAAAAGTGCTGAGATCAATGGGATCGAGTATAAGACAAATGGATTTCTCTGGAGCCTCTCAATAGTGGTTTCCATAGACGTTCAAAGGCGGTTAATCGTACTCATGTCCTTGATGACGCCCTGGAGGAGGGGCGAAATTCATTGGCACACTTCGGGCTTCTCAACCATTGACGCAACTTCCGCTCTCCTTGGAACGCACTCCGATTAGTCGCACACCTGGAGCTCTATACTGATGGCTGTTTTGAACTGGGTTTTTTATAAGAAGCGCCAAGCCAGAGCATTATTCTCCATTTTTAACAGTTCTTCATGATTAGCTCCTCTGTCTCCAGCATATGAGTACGATTAACCACTTTTTGAACGTCTATGAAAACCACTATTGTGAGTGGCTCCAGAGAAATTCATCTGCCTTATACTAGATTATACTCATTTTTGCCCCCAGACTGCAAAGCTGTGGGGTCACGAGGAGTGTGATACAACACCGTCCTTATTTGTGGAGCACTAGCAATAATATTGGAGCACTAATGCACTTTTTGGAGCACGTGGCACTTTATTTAATATATACTTTTTGTGTTATGTTTTATTATGGTTATCCACTTGCACTTGGTCATAGTCTGCAAACGCTGTTATATTCATCTATATCTCAAGGTCCTAGCACCTTTACGACAGCTGCTACAATGTTTAACTTGTATTTATTTCACTTTATGATTTGAGTTTCACATTGTTTTTGTATTTATTTTTCTGTTATGCTCAAAAACAAATACCACCCCCTGAGCTGTTACACGCCCACGCCACCAGATCTGTTGGGGTATCCTGGCCCCTTAGTCTTTTTGTTGCATAATTCCAGTATAAACAATAAATTAACACTGACAAACTAGAATTAAAGTGATTGTTATTTTTATAGAAAAAAAACAAAATTACAAACTCGTTACACTTACCTGCTCTGTTGCAGGGGATTAGCACAGAGCAGCTCAGATCCTCCTCTTCTCGGGTCCCTCTTCTGTGCTCTTGGCCCCTCCCTCCTGTTGAGTGCTCCCACAGCAAGCAGCTTGCTATGGGGGCACCCAAGCCGAGCTGCAGCTCCGTGTGTCCATTCAGACACGGAGCTGTAGTTCGGTCTCTTTCTTTCTCTTTCTTTTCTCTCATCAGCAGGTGGTCTCCACCATCCAGCAGGGCATTTTTGGAAGTTCAAGGGGAAGCCACCTCGAATATCCTTTCTTCCAACCAGGTTTCCAGATCAGCAGAAAAGGCAGAGATACTATGGCAGTATGTACAGATGCTGATTCTCCAGCAAGCGGTGGTGCCTGTTTCAGAATCAGAGCTATTCAGGCTTTTATTTTCCAGTTTTTCTAGTGTGAAAAAGATAGGAGATTGGAAATTGGTGCTGGATCTAAAAAGATCAAACAAATGAATTCTCATAGAAAAGTAAGATGGAGTCGCTGAAATCGGTAATTCTAGCAGTTCAGCCAGGCGACTTTTTCCACAAGATATCATCTGCCAGAGGTCAGCAGGGGTGGATACGCTAGCTGAGCCATGGAATTTCCATTTGGCTTATGCCTTTCTTCCATTACCACTAATCTTACGTTTTCTCCAACAAAATCAGGGAGAGTTATGATCATGGCAATAATTTCTTTTTTGGAATAGGGAGACCCTGGTTCTCCATATTTTCACATTTTGTACCTCTGCGAATCTCTCCCTCTCCTAAATCTTCTAGAGCTACTGAGGCACTGAAGTTGTGCGGAGGAGACCAGAAGGAGTAAGGTGTTCCAACCAAGTTATAAAAACTCTGCTTCAAGAAAGGGAAACTACCACAAATTACAACTATTACAGGATTTGGCAGAAATTCCTGGAGTTTGCACAAGATTTTGACCCATTAAGACCAAAAGTATATTCTACAATTTCTCCAAACAGGTCTAGACTTGGGACTGGGCCTTAACACATTGAAGGTCTGTCTTAGCCTTTTTTGGCCCTTATGAACACCATGTGGGCTTTAAATCCTTCAGTGGAATGTTTTCTGAGAGCAGTACTAAAGTAGGACTGCCAAGGAAGAACCTTTACCCCAATTGGGTTAGTGTTAGTTTTTCTTGCTGCACCCCACCTTTGTACCCATAGAAGGCTGCTCTTTGGAGAACGTCACCTTAAAATGCAGCCTTTCTAATGGCCATTGCATCAGGTCAGTTTATTGGCACTACAAGTCTTGGGCTCTCAGGATCACTATACCCAGACAGGGTAGTCCTTCAACCTATGCATCAGGTCAAACCAAAGGTTCCATCCATATATCACTCCAACCAAGAATGGGTCTTACCGGCATTCCCAGAGGAGCAGGACTCTTTAAAACTGCATAAATTAGATGTGACGAGGGCTTTAAGGTCCTACATCTCTGCTACTTTACTACTCTGTAAAGATAACCGATTTGTGGTGCCTAGTGAGGAAAGAAGAGGACAAGCCACGTCAAAGCTCTCAATAGCCGGGTGGATTGCTGGTATTATACATGAGGCTTACCGGGCTAGTGGTATTCCTGTCCCTCAGGAAGTGAATGCACTCAACGAGAGAAATGTCTTCATCATGGGTCTCCAGAGATAGCAAGCTGGTCTTCATTTTCCATGTTTGTCCCACTACAGCTTGGTATCAGCCAGTCTAGCTTCTCAAATTTTGAGAGGAAGACCTTGCAACTTGGTTTCATAAAGACTTATTAAACTGTTGATTTCAGGAGCATCCCACCCCCCCCCCCCCTGTTTTGGCTGGTTTGAGTCTAGTTACAAGAATAGGATGGGACGTCTCTTTCCTTTAGAGATGTATTTGTCCTATGGGTTGAATGTGGGCAGTGCAACCAACCAGGTGTATGCTGCCATGGATGGGCACCAGAAAAGGAAAATTATGGAAAGGTAAGAATTCAATTTTCTGTTTTTATAAAGGGTGTCATGGATGTAGGTTCTATTAAATTATTTGTAAAATGACTTATTTTTTTTTTAAGTTTGAAAGTATGGGAGGGTTATAACCCCTGTAAGTTTGCTTGTTTTTTTTCTTCACATTGGGGAGATTCACTTTGCCTTTCTGTTCCATAGTCAAAACAGGAAGTGGATGAAAATCCTTCTAAAATGAGGGAATCCCTTGTTGGCACCAGAACTAGGGTCCTTATTGGAAGATATCCCCACTCTGACTGTTCTGGAGGCAACTCAAATGTGGGATTTTCTTTTACTTTCACTTTTCAGCGGTAATGGTAAACAGGACAAGTGTGAAGGCGAGGCACAGACAGCAATAAAAACCTGGCAGGTGTTCTACTCCCTCTCCACTGTATCCAAAACTATGTTTTTGGCTTTTTTTAGTTACACTTTAACAACTTGCCGCCCGCCCACTGTCAAATGACGGAGGGATGATGTGGCTCTTTCTGGGTGGAAGTCCTATGACGGCGCACCCGAACATTCGCTCCGTGTTGCTAGGACACGGTGCGCCCCCGATCTCTGTAAAGAGCTGCTGACACATCTCTTTAACCATGTGATTGGCTGTGTCCAATCACAGTCGGTCACATGTAAATACAGGAAGTGCTCTCATCGCACTGATCATCAGTGCCCTGATTACAGTAAAGCCCCAGAAATGCCACCAATTAGTGCCCATCAGTGACAAAAATCCGTGCCCATTACTGGTCCCAGTCAGTGCTGCCTTTTTAGTGCCACCTAATCAGTGCAGCCTATCAGTGCCACCTCCTCAGCACACATCAGTGAAGGAGAAAAATGACTTATTTACAAAATTTACTGACAAACAGTAAGCAGGAGCAGTGATTAAATTCCATCAAAAGAAAGCTGTTTGTGTGAAGAAAATGATTTGTCATTCAAAGTGCGACAGCGCTGAATTCTGAAAAAATGGCCTTGGCAGGAAGGGGGTGAAAGTGCCCTGTATCGAGGTGGTTAAAGTTAAAAGCCCTCTTGTTTTGTCTTGGCATTTCAGCTTAGCCTAGTTTTATAAATGTTGCAACAACTATATGTTCACACTTGCAGTATAGCATACACCAATTCGTAAAAAGGTCTCATTCAGCAGAGCTTTTGCTGTCACCTGACACTTCCCATGTGGCTGTAGATCAGAAGCTTGTAATGGAGGTATTCCAATTCCTTTACTTGTGGCACTGCTGATATGAGTAGGTCTGAAGATCAATCCATGTAAAAAAGGGTGTAGGCTCTATCCAGAGCTGGTACAGTAGACTAATTTTTGGGATTTTCATAATTCAACCATTAAAAATGAAGCCTGTGCTAATCAGTGGTCGCCCCCCCATTCATGCGTCCAGCCCCCTGATCTACATGTGGTGCGCCGGACGCATATATTCCAATGGGGTGTGTTTTATTTTTTTATTTTTTTTTTTTTTTTCTTTGCACGTTTTCTATGACTATGTACACCTTCATTTTCTGCATTTTAGGAGGGACATGCTAAACCAATGCCCACATGCACCTGTCCAACATTTTCCACTTCTACTCCCAAGTTGTGTTGTGGGCCCTGCCGTACACTTTGCAGGACCTCTACACGTGCACTCAACTTAAACTCAACCTTTTATACTTTTGAACATGATGGGAAACCTCTGTGGTGCAATTCACTTCTGTTATGGGAGACAGACCTCTGGCGGAAGGAGTGCCGACATCTCCCTTGTTACTAGAAGTTATTCCACTTGTAACAGGTAAATGCTATTGACAGGCTGCTTGTTAAACTTCTGGGTATTCTTGGAAACTACTTGTGTCTCACAGTACTCCATTCCATACTGATGTCTTCCTACCCCAATGTGTTAAGACCCACTCGAACTACATGTGTGCCAGTTACTTACAATACACCTTTAAAAACTTCAGACCAGGCAAGGACAACATTTCCAATGCTTTACTTAAAAGTTCACAGTCCAACATATAAGTGCAAGGTATTATCAGTCCTAATTCCTGAACTATTAACTAAAGGCATTCCAGTATCTATAGTCCTTCACAGGCTCTCTCACACAAGTGTAAGTCCTTCAAGGCATACTCCAGTGCTGGTGTCTTCAGGGCGAACCAAAAGTCAATTCTGTTACAGGCCATAACCAGAGGCCTTCTTCTATTCCTGCGTGTTTCTTCTTCCGTCTCCATCCCCTATGTGTCTCACAACCCAAGGCTGTACCATGCTCCCTGGCTTTCTCTTGTGGATTCACACTGAACCGGACCACTATCCCAATTTATATGTACAGGGCCAGTATGCTTGACACAGACAGGAACTCTGCAAAAAGATCAGGAGAGCGGGCAAAGCATTACCCCAACTCTCCCAGCCAGGGCAGCACCTAAAGACTATGTCAATCGGCATACATGCTAGTAAACTAGATAAAAATGGGCAGAAGGCAAACGGTGAAGCTTCCTTTGTTTCAGAAAATGTTGCTTGCCAGTCATTCTGACCCTTTTGTTTCAGTGCTTCAGTCAATGACCCTTCACAAGTGTGCACATAAGGTCTCTTAAATTTTATGGCTTGCCCAATCTGCCTACTTATTGGAATCTTCATGTCTTGAGGCCAGTGTACATGACTGACAGTTGGCTAGTAGTTTTGTATTAGTAAATCAGCAAAGGTAACCTGTCCTGAGAAATATACAAAGTTATTCTTTAATATTCTGCACTCTGAATTCCCACAGCTTCTGCAGTCATAAAGTCTGTTACCAGGTCAAAAAATGTCAGACTTCCAAGTAAAAATATATTTTGTGATTTAATCCTGTACAAACTCTATCAAGACTTCACTTTCTTAATGTTTCTTTCGAAAGTCCTGCCCCACCACCACTAATGGCCCATTCACACCAGGGTAGTCTGCACAGTGTTTTTACATAGTTAGGTTGCCTATACACGCACTATGTGAATGGTATACCAACAACATCCCAGTGTGTTTGTAAAAATTGGACCTGCAGCAAGCTTGGTCAGTGCATGACAATGCATTGTAGTACATTTCCTATGCCTTGCAGTGCAAAAACAGTTGCATCGGGAAGGTGTGTTGAGGTGCCATTCACAATTAACCAGCACAGTAAAATTGCATTGCAATAAAACTGATTAAGGCAGTGTACTGGTGTGAATGAGTCCTTGTGTTCTCCTTTGCTGTGCTCCACTGTTGCATTCATCTTTTGGAGTCCTCAAATGCCCAGGGCTAGCAGGCATAAGGAAGCATGTGAATTAAATGCAACATTAATAAATGACTATAAATAAACTTGCCTGTGTTAATTGGGAGTCAAAGGCTCGATGTTACCCAGCCATTAGCCCGGATTATACAGATGCATGGTCAGATGAAGATATGATTAATCCTCGCTGAAGTGTTTGCTGCATGGGTTATCCTGTGACCACATTCTCTGGAGCGTCCCTGGCTGCTGTGGACGAGCTACCTAGGAAGGAGGCCGGAGAGACATCAGTTGTAACTTTGGCAGGATATCCACGGTGATCTGCATATCCCTATCTCTACTAAGCCTGTTTCGACCCCCCCTGAGTAAGGGCGGTCGCAGGCTTTCTGGTAAGCCTCCATTTTTTTCACCCGGTGGTGGGCGGCACTGAGTGGAATACTGAGCCTGGATTTTGCACTTCACAGAACCTTTATTTGCCTTTTATTGCATTTGTTTTTCATCACTTCATCACTTTGGACTGGCAGTTTATTTATTAATCACTATCATTTATAGTCATTCATTAATGTTGTTTTGTGTATTTAATTCTTCGCCTCATTTTTCCACATTTTCTCACTTGTAATACTTGTCCAGCGCTGCACTCTTTAAATCTATTTTCTGTGCCCTTGTATTGGGGTTATAGTGTCCAGCAGCAGGACTTCCTTCACGGTTATTATATTATAATTAAATTTTTCATGCATATAATTTTTGAGCACCTAGCGCATTTCTTTTTCTTTTTTATAAGGAAGCATGTGACCACCTCCCAGGATGTAGTGTTTGAATAGCCAATCACTAAATGGGCATTTTTTTACACTTGCATTGTCCTTTTGAATAGTGATCTATGTTGGATTGCACTTTAGAGGGTATTTGACAAGTGGCGAGTAGGCCATGAGGGTACACGTTTCCCTGCTGCTTTCGTGGCTTAAGCGGGAGTGATTGGCAGTGAGCAGTAAAAATGCAGCTCTGCTGTGCCCTTTTAGGCTGGCTTCACACCTATGCGAATTGGATGTGGGTTTTCCTGCATCCAATTTGCATAGCAGGAGAATATGACCGGCTCTCTATGGAGCTGGTTCACATGTCTCCGGGGCAGCTGCTGAGCGCACTGCAAGGTTGGGAGGGAAGGGAGCAGGTCGTTAACTGTGTGAACTCAAACTGACAGAAATTGAGCTTCCATGGTTCTTAAACTCACAACTCTGACTGTGGGTCTTAAACTCGCAACACATGGGTCACATGAGCACAGTCATAAATATCAGGCAGAGATGACCATTTATCAGCAACATAAAAACTGGAGCTTCTGGTTTAAAGCATGGACAGAAACTCCTTCCACAGTGGTGCCTCTGGTGAGAGACATTAAAATACTTTGACTGCAGAGGATTATACTGAATCCTTTTTCACTACTGAGTGTGTAAAGTCAGTAATTGGCCACAAGATTGGAGGGTCACAAAAAGCATACAGCTCTCTGAAGTGTTAGTCATATTTAGGATGGTAGGACCATGCATATGCCATACCTGGTTATTGCCCCTGGAAGCTGCAAATCACTAAGACATCACTACTTCAATGATCATCACTTGTTTCACTTGTTTCCATGTTCCGTGCTGAGCGGCCGGCCTGATGCATTCTCGATTCAGGAGGTCAGCCACTCTGCATGGGCACCATTCAGATAATGCTTTGCATTTTTTGAATGCATGCAAAGAGTTCTCTGGATGAGCTGAAGAGGCGGAATGGTGAATTCACGCTTTACTTTTTGTCCAATTTAAAATGTTTTGCAACTGCAAAACAATGACACTCATGCTGAGTGGTCAACCACCTATGCTTCACCAAGGTATTTGTGTGTGTGTGGTGTTACATTGGTTATATGTAAAAATATACCATGCGTGAGCAAACCAAAACAGTTGACTGCCATACCCAGTGTTTGCCTACAGAGAAGTTCCAATAGCTGTCTGAAGTGGAAGTGGGTGATGGACCTGTGAGGTGTGAGGGCAGGTGCACTTTGTCCCTGTGGTCATGGGAGCAATGCTTTACAACAGGTACAAATGGTGGTTTCCTGCAACATATGTTATGGGGTAAACTATTTCTACAAACATGGAATTCATGAAGTGTCCAGAGTGGGACAAGAGACTGGTGGGACCCATCCTGTAATTAACAACCAGGGGAGAGAGGAAGAGGAGATGGCAGTGTCTGTTGGTTCCAGGTCGGAATAGGATTAAACCCCTGTGCACCAATGTGTGATAACCTGACTAAATGGCTGGTAGTTTTTAACCTTTCCTCTAGGGGGCAAACTCCCTACCTCAGTGGTGCAGGCTGCCCACATGTTGCAGTGCCAGGTAAAAACAAAAAAAACTTTTTACCCTGAAAGACTGCTCAAAGTGGAAAAAGCATCCTTTTCTGGCCTACGTCTCTGCTAGCATCAGAGTACCATGGTAAACACACTTTCGTTTACTAATTGGGGAAATTGGGTGTTAGCCAATGATTCAGTCAGAGCCTAGGCTCAGACCAAACTTTTGGCTGTTGGAGGGTTCCCTTCCCACCCCCCATTTGTTTGAAGTCGAACATCACATACAGAAGCGGCATTACTAATGTTTCTATATGACTGCTTCCAACTGTCCGTGATTGCTAAGGAAGGGGCGGCTGCTAGCACATGCCACATTTATGTCCCAGCACCTTTGACTTGCATGCCTGGGAAACCCCATTCATGTAAGCCAAAGGTAGGGGGATAGCAGGGACATTGCTGCCCAAATATGGCCACTGGACATACTTGGGCAATGCCTTAAACCAAATATGGCCATCTCAACTATCCCAGCCCCTTCTTTTTTTATAGCTTGGGAAATGTCCACTCAGCAAGGAGTAATGCTGGGATTGATTTGTGTGCGAGCTGGGTCCGTTGATGGTTTTTCTTTTTTTTCTTTTTTTTTTTTTTTTTTCTATTTTTTTTTTTGGTATAGTAACTGACTATGGATTTACAATGAGGGGCTTCTTGGGGGGATTTTATTCTTAATAAAAAAACTTGTCCTTTCAGCAAACACGGAGAAATCATTAAGATTTTCCAAAGCTAAATTTCTATTACATAGCAACTCCCCCTCATCTATGTTTGCCAAAAAACTTAATCATGAACACAAACCCCCACACGCATATAAACCCAGGGACCCCAATGGAAACATGATCACACACCCTCAAGAAGTACTTAAATTATTCTCCATTTTATAAAGACCTATTCTCAAGTCCTCAACCTCCTATAGACCAAACGTCTAGACTGTGGATAGATGACATTCAACTACCCTGTCTCACTCCACAGCAAATAGAGGCGTTGAATGCCCCCTGTTCAGAAATGGAGTTGACCCGAATTGTTAAATCCCTTAAAACCACCACAGCCCCTGGCCCAGATGGCTTCTCATCTTCATATTATAAAAAATGTGCCCCCCTCCTAACTCCTCACTTGACTAACCTTTTTAATCACATTCTCAATGGTGGCCAATTTCCCAATGAGATGCTTCTAGCCAATCTTTCTCTTATCCCTAAAATGCTTAAAGATCACTCCCTTCCTCAAAATTTTCACCCTATATCAGTTTTAAATAATGACCTCAAAATCTTTGGAAGACTACTAGCAAATAGACTGGCAAAAGTCATCACGAATCTAATTCACATTGATCAAACTGGTTTTATCCCTGGAAGACAGATTGTTGATAATGTTAGACTAGTCACCAATATTATTCAAGACGCAAACCTACAATCTCGTCAGCTTTGCCTCCTAAGTTTGGATATTCATAAAGAGTTTGACAGCGTCAGCTGGTCATACCTCAACTTTATACTACCCAAATATGGGATATTAGATACATTTTTACAGGGATTTAACGCCCTTTATCACAATCCCCAAACTAGAATAAGAATCCCTGGTCATAACTCAGATTTTTTTTCCTCTTAGTAGAGGAACCAAACAGGGATGTCCCCTTTCCCCACTTTTATTTTCCCTTGCCATTGAACCATTAGCCCATAAAATAAGGAATAACACAGATATAAAGGGATATACTAAAGGGGAAGATAAATTTAAACTCCGTCTATACGCTGATGATGCACTTATATTCCTCACAGAACCCATAACCTCTATCCCATCCCTCCTTAAGGAATTGAAACTTTTTCATAACATCTCGGGCCTTAAAATTAACACTAATGTTCTGCCATGCCAATTAACCTTTCTCAAAACACGCAAAATTTATTATCAAACAATTTTCCTTTCATATGGTGCCCTAACTCATTTAAGTACCTTGGAGTTTCTATAACCCCAACGCATAATCTATTATATAAATCTAATTATATTCCCCTTTTTTCCAACATTAACACTATTCTCAACTCCTGGTCTTCATTTCATATCTCGTTCCTAGGCAGAATATGTGCCATTAAAATGACAATCCTACCTAAACTTTTATATTTTCTCTGCACGCTACCAATTAACATTCCAAAATCTAAATTAATCTCTATACAAATAATTATTAACAAATTTATATGGGCAGAGAAAAAACCCAGATGCAGCTATGCCCTGATGCATAGACCCCAATCTTCGGGAGGCCTGGGTCTTCCCAACATCTGGCTATATTATCTTGCAGTTAGATTAACACAACTTTCCCAATGGTTTACCCCTACACACGAGACCCCTTGGAAGAAATTCGAAATCGCCTCTATTATTACACTGTATCTACAAGGAATATTATGGTCTAACACCACATCATACAGTAAACTTTCCAAACTCATTATAGTTGGCCAATTTTTCCAACTTTGGAATAAACACAAAGATACTTTCAAACTCTCTTCTAACACCCCCCCCCCCCCCCCTTAGCCTCCTTTTTAGGAGACCCCAGATTTCCACATGCATATCATAACGAAAGACCGTACTCAACCTGGATTAATAAAAATCTTACTACACTTAGATACCTACAACTAAAATGGAATTTTATTCCATTCCCATCACTACAATCTATACATGGCCTCCCTTCCTCAGAACTAAATCATTACCAACTAATTAAGAAATTCTATGCTGAGAATTTAGCACTTTCAACAAATCCCTCCAACACTGTATTTGAACAAATCTGTATCTCCTTTTCTAGAGACAGGGGTTTGATCTCAAGACTATATAATTTCCTAAACAGTGTCTGAGTCCCAGGAAAATCCTCGCAGATGATTAAATGGGAGACAGATATAGGCATCACTTTCAGCATAGAAGATTGGTCGTCTATGTCAATCAATCAACGAAAAAGTAACAAAGCCATATCATTCAGAGAAACCCCAATTAAAGTATTCTCAAAATGGTACCTAACCCCTGCGAAATTACAGTCATATTACCCTTCAATCCCTCCAAATTGTTACAGAGGTTGTTTAGATCCTGGCATGCTCATCCACATATTCTGGTCCTGTACCTACCTAGACCCAATATGGCGTAAAGCCTTTGAAATGTTTGAATCCTCCACCAAACAAAAAATAACACCTACACCACAAATATGTTTACTATATGCTAATATACCAAATGTCCCTCTTCCTTGCTCTAGACTAATTCACTCTCTATGTAGCTCTATCCATTGGATGATAGCATACAATTGGAAATCCAACAATCTCCCATGGCAACAAGTAGTTTCCAGAATGGAATCACTCAAACTTGCAGAATGGATATTCATATACACAAAAGTAAATGATCTTTTTGGATTTTAGATTAGCATATACGTGTACATGCATATTTTTATGCTTGAATTTTTTTTACTTTTTTTTTTTTTTCTCTCTTCCTTTTTTTTATATATATGGCTTTTATACCTGTAAGTCTTTGTATACATAGTCTTCCTGAATACATATTTTCATCTTGGATTTTATAATCTGAAAATGTATTTCACTACCTTGTTTAAATGATAACTTCGTAACATTGTGATATGCTCTGTTAACCACTTGACGACCGCCTCACGCCGATGTACGTCGGCAAGGTGGCACGGACAGGCAAAATCACGTACATGTACGTGATTTGCCTTCCGCGGGTGGGGGGTCCGATCGGACCCCCCCCGGTGCCCGAGGTGGTCGTCTTTTGTCCCACGGCGATCGGAGGTGAGGGGGAGGCTATCCGTTCGAGGCCCCCCCTCGCGATCGCCGCCGGCCAATCGAATCATTCCTTTGCTGTATGCTAAACAGCAGCAAAGGAAATTATGTCATCTCTCCTCGGCTCAGTAATTTCCGTTCCGGCCTGAGGAGAGAAGACATCTATGTGAGTGCACAACACTACACACACACAGTAGAACATGCCAGGCACACAAAACACCCCAATCACCCCCCCTTCACAAACTGACACCAAGCAGTTTTTTTTTTTCTGATTACTGCATTGGTGTCAGTTTGTGACAGTTAGTGTTGGGACAGTTACTGTTACCCCCCTTTAGGTCTAGGGTACCCCACTAACCCCCCCTAATAAAGTTTTAACCCCTTGATCACCCCCTGTCACCAGTGTCGCTAAGCGATCATTTTTCTGATCGCTGTATTAGTGTCGCTGGTGACGCTAGTTAGGTACATAAATATTTAGGTTCGCCGTCAGCGTTTTATAGCGACAGGGACCCCCATATACTACCGAATAAATGTTTTAACCCCTTGATGGCCCCTAGTTAACCCTTTCACCACTGATCACCGTATAAGTGTTACGGGTGACGCTGGTTAGTTCGTTTATTTTTTATAGTGTCAGGGCACCCGCCATTTATTACCGAATAAAGGTTTAGCCCCCTGATCGCCCGGCGGTGATATGCATCGCCCCAGGCAGCGTCAGATTAGCGCCAGTACCGCTAACACCCACCCACCCACGCACGCAGCATACACCTCCCTTAGTGGTATAGTATCTGTACGGATCAATATCTGATCCGATCAGATCTATACTAGCGTCCCCAGCAGTTTAGGGTTCCCAAATACGCAGTGTTAGCAGAATCAGCCCAGATACCTGCTAGCACCTGCGTTTTGCCCCTCCGCCCAGCCCACCCAAGTGCAGTATCGATCGATCACTGACACTTACAAAACACTAAACGCATAACTGCAGCGTTCGCAGAGTCAGGCCTGATCCCTGCGATCGCTAACAGTTTTTTTGGTAGCGTTTTGGTGAACTGGCAAGCACCAGCGGCCTAGTACACCCCGGTCGTAGTCAAACCAGTACTGCAGTAACACTTGGTGACGTGGCGAGTCCCATAAGTGCAGTTCAAGCTGGTGAGGTGGCAAGCACAAGTAGTGTCCCGCTGCCACCAAAAAGACAAACACAGGCCCGTTGTGCCCATAGTGCCCTTCCTGCTGCATTCGCCAATCCTAATTGGGAACCCACCGCTTCTGCAGCGCCCGTACTTACCCCATTCACATCCCCAACCAAATGCAGTCAGCTGCATGAGAGGCATTTTCTTTATGTCCTCCTGAGTACCCCTACCCAACGAACCCCCCCAAAAAAGATGTGTCTGCAGCAAGCGCGGATATAGACGTGACACCCGCTATTATTGTCCCTCCTGTCCTGACAATCCTGGTCTTCGCATTGGTGAATGTTTTGAACGCTACTATGCACTAGTTGAGTATTAGCGTAGGGTACAGCATTCCACAGACTAGGACACACTTTCACAGGGTCTCCCAAGATGCCATCGCATTTTGAGAGACCCAAACCTGGAACCGGTTACAGTTATAAAAGTTAGTTACAAAAAAAGTGTAAAAAAAAAATATATAAAATAAAAAAAAAATAGTTGTCGTTTTATTGTTCTCTCTCTCTCTATTCTCTCTATTGTTCTGCTCTTTTTTACTGTATTCTATTCTGCAATGTTTTATTATGTTTTATCATGTTTGCTTTTCAGGTATGCAATTTTTTATACTTTACCGTTTACTGTGCTTTATTGTTAACCATTTTTTTGTCTTCAGGCAAGCCATTCACAACTTTGAGTGGTTATACCAGAATGATGCCTGCAGGTTTAGGTATCATCTTGGTAAGATTCTTTTCAGCCAGCGGTCGGCTTTCATGTAAAAGCAATCCTAGCGGCTAATTAGCCTCTAGACTGCTTTTACAAGCCGTGGGAGGGAATGCCCCCCCCCACCGTCTTCTGTGTTTTTCTCTGGCTCTCCTGTCTCAACAGGGAACCTGAAAATGCAGCTGGTGATTCAGCCAGCTGACCATAGAGCTGATCAGAGACCAGAGTGGCTCCAAACATCTCTATGGCCTAAGAAACGAGCATTTTATGACTTAGATTTCACCAGATTTAAATAGCGCCATTGGGAAATTGGGGAAGCATTTTATCACACCGATCTTGGTGTGGTCAGATGCTTTGAGGGCAGAGGAGAGATCTAGGGTCTAATAGACCCCAGTTTTTTCAGAAAAGAGTACCTGTCACTACCTATTGCTATCATAGGGGATATTTACATTCCCCGAGATAACAATAAAAATGATTAAAAAAAAATGAAAGGAACAGTTTAAAAATAAGATAAAAAAGCAAAAAAATAATAAAGAAAAAAAAAAAAAAGCACCCCTGTCGCCCCCTGCTCTCGCGCTAAGGCGAACGCAAGCGGCGGTCTGTCGTCAAACGTAAACAGCAATTGCACCATGCATGTGAGGTATCACCGCGAAGGTTAGATCGAGGGCAGTAATTTTTGCAGTAGACCTCCTTTGTAAATCTGAAGTGGTAACCTGTAAAGGCTTTTAAAGGCTTTTAAAAATGTATTTATTTTGTTGCCACTGCACGTTTGTGCGCAATTGTAAAGCATGTCATGTTTGGTATCCATGTACTCGGCCTAAGATCATCTTTTTTATTTCATCAAACATTTGGGCAATATAGTGTGTTTTAGTGCATTAAAATTTAAAAAAGTGTGTTTTTTTCCCCAAAAAATGCGTTTGAAAAATCGCTGCGCAAATACTGTGTGGAAAAAAAAAATGAAACACCCACCATTTTAATCTGTAGGGCATTTGCTTTAAAAAAATATATAATGTTTGGGGGTTCAAAGTAATTTTCTTGCAAAAAAAAAAAACTTTTTCATGTAAACAAAGTGTCAGAAAGGGCTTTGTCTTCAAGTGGTTAGAAGAGTGGGTGATGTGTGACATAAGCTTCTAAATGTTGTGCATAAAATGCCAGGGCAGTTCAAAACCCCCCCAAATGACCCCATTTTGGAAAATAGACACCCCAAGCTATTTGCTGAGAGGCATGTCGAGTCCATGGAATATTTTATATTGCGACACAAGTTGCGGGAAAGAGACAATTTTTTTTTTTTTTTTTGCACAAAATTGTCACTAAATGATATATTGCTCAAACATGCCATGGGAATATGTGAAATTACACCCCAAAATACATTCTGCTGCTAGCCTAGCCGCGTACGGAACCCCGAAAACCAAGCACCGCCTTCAGGCTTTCTAAGGGCGTGAATTTTTGATTTCACTCTTCACTGACTATCAGTTTCGGAGGCCATGGAATGCCCAGGTGGCACAAACCCCCCCCAAATGACCCCATTTTGGAAAGTAGACACCCAAAGCTATTTGCTGAGAGGTATAGTGAGTATTTTGCAGACCTCACTTTTTGTCACAAAGTTTTGAAAATTGAAAAAAGAAAAAAAAAAGAAAGTTTTTTCTTGTCTTTCTTCATTTTCAAAAAACAAATGAGAGCTGCAAAATACTCACCATGCCTCTCAGCAAATAGCTTGGGGTGTCTACTTTCCAAAATGGGGTCATTTGGGGGGTTTTGTGCCACCTGGGCATTCCATGGCCTCCGAAACTGTGATAGGCAGTGAAGAGTGAAATCAAAAATTTTCACCCTTAGAAATCCTGAAGGTGATTGGTTTTCAGGGTCCCGTGCACGGCTAGGCTCCCAAAAAGTCCCACACATGTGGTATCCCCATACTCAGGAGAAGCAGTAGAATGTATTTTGGGGTGCAATTGGGGTGCAATTCCACATATGCCCATGGCCTGTGTGAGCAATATATCATTTAGTGACAACTTTGTGCAAAAAAAAAAAAAAAAGTGTCACATTCCCGCAACTTGTGTCAAAATATAAAATATTCCATGGACTCAATATGCCTCTCAGCAAATAGCTTGGGGTGTCTACTTTCCAAAATGGGGTCATTTGGGGGGGTTTTGCCACCAGGGCATTCCATGGCCTCCGAAACTGTGATAGGCAGTGAAGAGTGAAATCATAAATTTACACCCTTAGAAATCCTGAAGGCGGTGATTGGTTTCGGGGCCCCGTACGCGGCTAGGCTCCTAAAAAGTCCCACACATGTGGTATCCCCATACTCAGGAGAAGCAGCAGAATGTATTTTGGGGTGCAATTCCACATAGACCCATGGCCTGTGTGAGCAATATATCATTTAGTGACAACTTTTTGTAAATTTTTTTTTTTTTTGTCATTATTCAATCACTTGGGACAAATAAAAAAAAAAATATTCAATGGGTTCAACAAGCCTCTCAGCAATTTCCTTGGGGTGTCTACTTTCTAAAATGGGGTCATTTGGGGGGGTTTTGTACTGCCCTGCCATTTTAGCAGCTCAAGAAATGACATAGGCAGTCATAAACTAAAAGCTGTGTAAATTACAGAAAATGTACCCTAGTTTGTAGACGCTATAACTTTTGCGCAAACCAATAAATATGCGCTTATTGAAATTTTTTTTACCAAAGACATGTGGCCGAATACATTTTGGCCTAAATGTATGACTAAAATTGAGTTTATTGGATTTTTTTTATAACAAAAAGTAGAAAATATCCTTTTTTTTTTCAAAATTTTCGGACTTTTTCCGTTTATAGCGCAAAAAATAAAAACTGCAGAGGTGATCAAATACCATCAAAGGAAAGCTCTATTTGTGGGAAGAAAAGGACGCAAATTTCGTTTGCGCGGTCATGCAATGCTGTACCCAATTAGCAGTTAAAGCGACGCAGTGCCAAATTGGAAAAAGACCTCTGGTCCTTAGGCAGCATAATGGTCCGGGGCTCAAGTGGTTAATATACCTATCTTTTATACCTCTGTGAGACTTCCAAATAAAACTTTTGTAAACAAAAACAAAAAACTTGTCAAGTGTTTGGGTGTCTCTCTTTTCTAGGACTTTTTTTTAATATAAAGGGGTACATGTACCCTTTATTCATGTGGGGATCCAGTAACTGTTTTTTTTTTTACAGTAACTGTAACTGTTCCAGTAACCTATTTTAAAGGGGGCTTGCAGATTCTGATAAGCACTCTGTCCACAGACCCTAGCCACCACGTCAGGGTTGTGGGAAAGAGGCCCGTTCAAGGGGAGGCTGCACTGCCTTTAGTGAGACTGAATACTTGGGATACATTTTTGCCAATGGTGATGTATAACTTGCAATAGTCAAGATCAGTGTTATTAAAATGCCAACCCTTGCATCAAAAGTTCATTCTTTTCTAGGTCTTGTTGGATACTACAGAAGGTTTATTCCCTTTTTTTTTTTTTTTTTCCCAACAAATGCAGATACATACACACATACACACACAACGGACCCCAGGGACGAACCCGCGGCCACACAAATGTGAACCCGGCCTAAAGTATGTAATGCATAGACAAACCATTTAACAAATTGAAGTGTACTTTATTTATTATTCCTTCAATTCTTAAACGTAACACGTTTTTATATATAGATCATTAAAAAAAATCTGCACAAAATGGCAAAAGTGTAGAGGGAGCAAGGAGTTGATTGGGGATTGATTTTAATAACAAATTTTAATAAAAAAAAGTCTACTTTTGAATTTAACAAACACTCCACTTTGATCTGCAGATTAATGAAACAAAATAAATGCAAAATAACAATGTTTCTATTATTCTCCCTTCTAAAAAAAAATGATAAAGGTGCTGTGGTGAAGATTTTTTTGGTTGTATTTAGCATGGCCAATGCCCACAACTGGTTAACTTAATTCTTAACCTACTTGGGACAATAATCGCACACTATGCAAGTAAGCATGCAAAGATGAATAATGGGTAATTGAATCACACATTTTATTCAAAAGGACCATTGGTGGTGGGGTTTGTTTTCTGCTTAATCTAACCATGTTTGTTTAAATGTATTTTTATTTTTTAATTTTTTTTACACTCAGAGGAAAAATGATTGTGTCTGACTTGGAAGAGAAAATATTAAAGGCGAAGGAACAGGTGAGGAACTAGAAACAAAGTATTGATCTTTTAATCCCATTAATGCTATGGGTGAGGCTATCCTTGGAACACAAAGCCATGACCGCCTTCAAAAAAATTGCATATGTCTGTACTACAGTAGCATTTTCTGCAATTTGTTTGCTAAAAACATTTAAACATCTGAGTACCAATACAAAATGTCTAAGATGTGCTTTCTTTGTAATCTTGAAATGGGCACAATGCTTTTGTGTTCCATTACCTGATATGATTTTTTTTTTTCTTTTGCAGGGACATGTTCCATTTTATGTCAGTGCCACAGCTGGGACCACAGTGTATGGAGCTTTTGATCCTTTTTCAGAGATTGCTGACATTTGTGAGAAATATGGACTCTGGATGCATGTTGATGTAAGGCCTTTGTGTGTCCTTTCTATTTACTTTAATAGGATTAAAACTTCAGATGTGTTCTGCCTCTAAAGCCTCGTACACAAGCTTTGATTTTCGGACAACAGAACGTCTGATTTTTGTGGCATGCTTGTCTCATGTCGAAAGTGAAGAGGTTACTAACCATACGAGAATTTTCGTTTGACAGAATGCAACGTCAGAAGTGACGTAACTTGTTGAATAGTTTTGTATGTATTCTTTCATTTCTAAACATTCATAGTCTTGCTCTTAAGACTTTTTTTGTATGAAAACCGTACTAATGAAAAGAAAATCAGATGTTGAGTTCACATCCGACAAAAATTTTAGTCTCCACGCCCAGCTTTTGTCTGACGAAAAAGTGAAATCTGCTGTCGAAAGCATCGTACTAACGGTAAGATTTGCGGCCAATCGGTCGTCGTAATACAACTGACGTCCGAAAATCAAAGTGTTTGTACGGGCCTTTAGATGCAGCTGGCGGTGAGTGTGATTGTCAATACTCTGCTACAATTTCTTCGGTTGTACTAAACAATATTCTGTCAGCCTTACTGAATATTGTTTTGCCTTTGGACAAACTAATTTTAGGCGTGCGACAAGATCACCTCTGAAAGGTGATAGGCATTCGGATTGGTTTTCAGATAGTTTTGAAAGGCAGTGAAGAGGTGAGATGTCACCACCATGCCACCTGTTTTTAACCCTGTGGTTGCTACACCACATCTGTGTGAATGGGTCACGTTCAGTGGCACTACTGTCCTCTAAATGTAACAAGGGTGATAATTTTGGCCAGGTCATGATGCAAAGCAATACAGCTTGTGAACACCCCCATCTGCTGCCTTTACAGCTTGGGGCGGGGGGGGGGGGGAGTGCAAATAAGTGATGATTTGTAGCTTTACTGACTCCCAAATTGCCAACTAAGCCTTAAAGTCCAATTTACACGTTGGTTGGGGAGTGGTAAAAATAGGGTGGTTGTGAGAGGGGTTTTATACCGGGGTACACCTGTCGAAGGCAAACAATTCAAGTGAAATTGGCCACACCGCAACTGCATGCTATGCACAGTGTTATGGTGCAGATTTTTAGGGGTTAAAACAGGCAGTGTGCCATTGACACTGTCTAACGCCTTTTGAAACGGATTCAATGCAGACTGCTCTTCAGAGTGCTAGTGTAATTGAGCTCTTAATGAAGCTTGCTATTTTGCTAATTGTCCTACTATGGCAGCATGTGCTATATCCAAAAAGTAAAACTTATTTTATTTTTTTTATTGTATTGCAGGCAGCTTGGGGCGGGGGATTGTTGCTTTCAAAGAAACACAGATTTAAGCTGAATGGCATTGAAAGGTACTAGACACTTGTATTGGTTTTGGGTTCCAGAAGCAGGGGCTGTTTCCTAGGCCTTTGCAGCACACTTCTGGCACCCTGATATAATGCATAATGTTATATAATATGAAGAGGCTGTAGAGGATATATACTTCTTTTTTTTTTTTACTAATGCCTCCTGTGCTCACGCTATAACTTGAGCTATCATTTCATTAGGGCTAATTCAGTAACCTGGAATCCTCACAAGATGATGGGTGTACCCTTGCAGTGCTCTGCGATCCTCATTAAAGAAAAGGTAATTTCCTAAAATGCACTGTGTTGGTTGAAATTTAAACAGGATGGAAAAAAGACAAACCGCAAAACGCATACTGTAGCACAGCATAAACCCTTGAACTGTGGGATTATAATCATGATCACATTATTTATTTTTTTTTTATACATAATTACAACAAAACCGCTCAAACGGATTTACACATAATTTTCAACAAACCCATTTAAAAAAATGTTAATTGCAACTGCAGTAAGAATACTTAGTTGCAGCGATCTACTGGTGTGTTTTTTTGTTTTTTTCCCCATGTTCCTGTATAATTCTATTGAATCTGGAATTATTTCACAAACGCAGATTAATGTTTTTAATTGCTACTTGAATGTATTTGATAGAATACTCTACTCTATATACCCCTAAATTACATAATTCCTCCTCTTTTCTCCTTCTTTCATTCTACTGTATGTAGTCTGATTTCATTTTTATTATAAATCATGCCTAATTTCTTCCAAAATCTTAACTTTCCTTATTTCAGGGTCTCCTGCAAGCTTGTAACCAGATGTGTGCCAAATATCTCTTCCAGCCAGACAAACCATATGATGTGGCCTATGACACTGGAGACGAAACAATCCAATGTGGTAGACATGTAGATATCTTTAAGCTTTGGCTTATGTGGAAGGCAAAGGTAAGTGGTCTGTAAGAGGAAACTCATTTACTGGGATACTGCTACATGAAGGTAGCAGGAGCTTTTATAAACTGTAATTCCAAAGTTCACAGTAAATTTTTATTTCTTTGCACCATTTCTATTTGCAATAGTTTTTGTTGCGCCATCTCTTTATCAGAATCATGTTGAAGAGGAGTTCCACACAAAAATGGAACTTCTGCTTTAACCACTTCAGCCCCGGAAGGTTTTACCCCCTTCCTGACCAGAGCACTTTTTACAATTTTTGGCACTGCGTCGCTTTAACTGGTAATTGCGCGATCATGCAATACTGTACCCAAACGAAAGTTGCGTCCCTTATTTTCCCCCAGCTTTTCTTTAAATATCCCCAAAATGTTTTTAAAAACCAAATTTCTTCATCAGTTTAGGCCAATATACTGTATATTCTTCTACCTTTTTTTTGGTAAAAAAAACGCAATAAGCGTATATTGATTGGTTTGCGCAAAAGTTAAAGCGTTTACAATCTATGGGAAAGATTTATGACATTTTTATTTATTTTTTTACTAGTAATGGCGGTGATCTGTGATTTTTAGCAGTATTGCGACGGACAGATCAAACACCTTTTGACCATTGACATTTATACAGCGATCAGTGCTATAAAAATGCACTGATTACTTTGTAAATGTCACTGGTAGGGAAGGGGTTAACACTAGGGGGTGATCAAGGGGTTAAATGCGTTTTCTCTCAGTGTGTTCTAACTGTATTGGGGTAAGACTGAGTAGGAGAGGAGACATTTCGCTGTTCCTACTTACTAGGAACAAACAATGTCTCCTCTCCTTTGACAGCACAGGGATTTGCGTGTTCACACTTGGGATGGGCAAATGGTTCGGGCCGAACTTTGGTTGTTCGGACGTTTGGCAAACAACGAACATTATGCGGTGTTCGCAGCAAATTGGAAAGCCCCGGAACCCCGTTAAAGTCTATGGGACACTAACATGAAAAACCAAAAGTGCTCTTTTTAAAGGCTTATATGCAAGTTATTGCCATAAAAAGTGTTTGGGAACCTGAGTCCTGCAAAAAAAGTTTTAAAAACAGACGTTTTTTCACGAGTATTGATTTTAATAATGCTTAAAGTGAAACAAAAATGAAATATTCCTTTAAATATCGTGCCTGGGGGGTGTCTATAGTATGCCCGTAAAGTGGTGCAGTTTTCCCGTGATTAGAACCGTGCCACAGCAAAATTACATTTCTACAGGAAAAAATGTCATTTAAAACTGATGTCGGATCCCTTCAATATAGATAAAACTCATGGGGGAAAAAAAGGCATGGGTCCCCCCCCCCCAGTCTATTACCAGGCCCCTTGGGTCTGGTATGAATAATAAGGGGGACCCCGAACCAAAATTAAAAAAAAAAAAAGGGCCTCACAACCCTTGCCCGGTGGTTGTGGGGGTCTGCGGGGGGGCTTATCGGAATCTGGAAGCCCCCTTTAACAAGGGGACCCCCAGATCCCGGCCCCCCCTATGTTAATTTGTAAAGGGTACATTGTACCCCTACCAATTCACAAAAAAGTGTCAAATAGTAAAAATGACAGACACTTTTTGGGACAAGTCCTTTATTAAAAAATAAAAATGTCCCACAATGTAAATTCATCTCTCTCTCTCTGCCCGATGAACCAAAAATAGAAAAAAAAACATGCAACAGTTCTGCCTCCCGCACACTGCACGCTTCTTGCTTTGATGGCTGTATAGCTGAGGGCGGGGTCACTCGCTTACATCGCCCTCAGCTATATAACAGCTGTCATCGAGAAGAAGCGTACAGTGTGCGGGAGCCTCCTATGGAGGCGGAGCTGTTGCATTTTGTTTTTGTTTTTTTTCTTTTTTCAGTTTGGGTGGCGTGAGATGTATTTACATCGCTGGACATTTTTATTTATTTATTTTTAATAAAGGACTTGTCCCAAAGTGTCTCTTGTCATTTTGACTATTTTTGACACTTTTTTTGTGAATTGGTAGAGGGTACAACGTACCATTTACCAATTCACATGGGGGGGCGTGATCTGGGGGTCACCTTGTTAAAGGGGGCTTCCAGATTCCGATAAGTCCCCCCCGTCCGCATACCCCCACAACCACCGGGCAAGGGTTGTGGGAATGAGGCCCTTGTCCCCATCAACATGGGGGACAAGGTGCTTTGGGGGGCTACTCCAAAGCATCCTCCCAATGTTGAGGGCATGTGGCCTGGTACGGTTCAGGAGGGGGGGGGACTTTCTCATCCCCCCTCTTTTGCTGCGGCTTGCCAGGTTGCGTGCTCTGATAAGGGTCTAGTGTATGGATTTTTTTTGTTTAATTTGGCGCAGGGTTCCCCTTAAGATCCATACCAGACCCAAAGGGCCTGGTAATGGACTGGGGGGGAACCCATGTCCTTTGTTTTCAATGATTTTCATCTATATTACTGAGACCTGACAATTTATTACAACCGCGATCAGTTTTAAATTAAATTTTTTTTTCCTTTTAGCAATGTCATTTTACTGTGGTACTGTTCTAAACATGGGAAAACTGCGCCACTTTACAGGCATACTATAGACACCCCCCAGGCACGATATTTAAAGGAATACTTCATTTTTGTTTCACTTTAAGCATTATTGAAATTGCTGCTGCTGAAAAAACGTCTGTTTTTAAAACTTATTGTTGCATTGATACATGTCCCCTGGGGCAGGATCAGGGTCCCCAAACACTTTTTATAGCAATGACTTGCATATAAGCCTCTAAAATTTGCACTTTTGATTTTTCATGTTCGTGTCCCATAGACTTTAACGGTGTTCGCGTGTTCGTCCTAATTTTTTGCCTGTTCAAGTTCTGGTGCAAACCGATCCCTAGTCTGCACACACAAATCCCCGTGCTGGCGCTCGTGCACATGATCGCGTGTAGCCGATGGCAATCGTAGCCACGGGCATTGGATCCCCCACTGTGCAGTGCACGCGTGCCCTCTGGCGGCTCTTAAAAGTAACCCCGTATGGGTACGGGGTTTCGCGCAGGGGAGCCATTCTGCCCCCATAAATAGATGTGAGCCGGTCAGGAACCGGTTATGTGCAGGTGACCCCCTGACATGCCATTTGGCATGTCATTTTTTTGGGGAAGAGCGGGTACCCTGTTTTTACAGGCACCCAGCTCCCACTTCCTCCCCTGGCTCTGCGGCACTGGAAGGAAGTTCATCTCTCCCCCTCCCTGCAATCTACTGGAACACGTCCCAGGTCCCAGAAGATTGCCCAGCCATTGACGGTGCACAGTGCGCGCCCGGCTGTGAAGCCACAGTCTGGCACCCACAGTTAGAATGCCGGCACCTCGAGAGGAGCGGGGCTTCGTACGCCCGCATCGCTGGACCATGGGACAGGTGAGTGTCTGATTTATATAAAGTCAGCAGCTAAACTTTTTTTGTAGCTGCTGACTTTTAAATGGGTGGAACTCTGCTTTAAAGTGCATAATCCTAGAAATTCAATAAACTACTGTAAATCATTATTGGGGTGTTAAATGATGGTTAATGCCTGTAAAGTGGGTCTTCTCACTGTTGGTTACCACACCCTGCACGCAGCTTTAGTTTAAAAAAAAAAAAAATCTTACAAATTGGGCACCAAAAATGTCTTCATGCTTTTTTTCCCCATATACATTTTACCTGGACACCATTGTCTTCAATCCATTCCCATCCACTTTCTGTATTAAAACATTCCACAGCATGATACCTTGTGCTGCAGATAACGAACGGTAAACACATGTCCTTAACCATTTCAGCCCCGGAAGGATTTACCACCTTCCTGACCAGGCTCTTTTTTGCAATATGGCACTGCGTCGCTTTAACTGACAATTGCGTGGTCGTGCGATGTTATACCCTAACAAAATTGACATCCCTTTTTTCCCACAAATGGAGCTTTCTTTTGGTGGTATTTGATCACCTCTGCGTTTTTTTTTTTTGCACTATAAACAAAAGGACAAACATTTTTGAAAAAAAAAGCAATATTTTATACTTAAAAATAAATAAATAAAAGTATTCAAACCCCCTTAAATTTTTCACTCTTTGTTATATTGCAGCCATTTGCTAAAATTATTTAACTTCATTTTTTTCCCTCATTAATGTACACACAGCACCCCATATTGACAGAAAAACACAGAATTGACATTTTTGCAGATTTATTAAAAAAGAAAAACTGAAATATCACATGGTCCTAAGTATTCAGACCCTTTGCTGTGACACTTATATATTTAACTCAGGTGCTATCCATTTCTTCTGATCATCCTTGAGATGGTTCTACAGCTTCATTTGAGTCCAGCTGTGTTTGATTATACTGATTGGACTTGACTAGGAAAGCCACACACCTGTCTATATAAGACATTACAGCTCACAGTGCATGTTGGAGCAAATGAGATTCATGAGGTCAAAGGAACTGCCTGAAGAGCTCAGAGACAGAATTGTGGCAAGGCACAGATCTGGCCAAGGTTACAAAAAATTTCTGCTGCACTTAAGGTTCCTAAGAGCACAGTGGCCTCCATAACCCTTAAATGGAAGACGCTCTGGATGACCAGAACCCTTCCTAGAGCTGGCCGTCCGGCCAAACAGCTATCGGGGGAGAAGAGCCTTGGTGAGAGAAGTAAAGAAGAACCCAAAGATCACTGTGGCTGAGCTCCAGAGTTGCAGTCAGGAGATGGGAGAAAGTTGTAGAAAGTCAACCATCACTGCAGCCCTCCACCAGTTGGGGCTTTATGGCAGAGTGGCCCAACTGAAAGTCCGCATGGAGTTTGCTAAAAAACACCTGAAGGACTCCAAGATGGTGAGAAATAAGATTCTCTGGTCTTATGAGACCAAGATAGAACTTTTTGGCCTTAATGCTAAGTGGTATGTGTGTAGAAAACCAGGCACTGCTCATCACCTGTCCAATACAGTCCCAACAGTGAAGCATGGTGGTGGCAGCATCATGCTGTGGGGGTGTTTTTCAGCTGCAGGGACAGGATGACTGCTTGCAATCAAGGGAAAAATGAATGTGACCAAGTACAGGGATATCCTGTACGAAAACCTTCTCCAGAGTGCTCAGGACCTCAGACTGGGCCGAAGGTTTACCTTTCAACAAGACAATGACCCTAAGCACACAGCTAAAATAACAGAGTGGCTTCACAACAACTCCGTGACTGTTCTTGAATGGCCCAGCCTTGACTTAAACCCAATTGAGCATCTCTGGAGAGACCTAAAAATGGCTGTCCACCAACGTTTACCATCCAACCTCACAGAACTGGAGAGGATCTGCAAGGAGGAATGGCAGAGGATCCCCAAATCCAGGTGTGAAAAACTTGTTGCATCTTTCCCAAAAAGATTAATGGCTGTATTAGATCAAAAGGGTACTTCTACTAAATACTGAGCAAAGGGTCTGAATACTTAGGACCAGGGGCGTTGCTAGGTGGCTTTTGGGGCTATACCCCTGAATTTGAGGCCAATAGCCCCGAGTCTCTGCAGGGGTCCCCAAGGGGAGGGGAAGCTCTCTGGGGACCCTTATATAAGTGGGGGGGCTCTCTGGGGACCCTGATGTAAGGGAGAGGCTCTCTGGGGACCCTGATTTTAAAGCCTAGGCTCTCTAGGGACCCAGATTTAAGGGGGAGGCTCTCTGGGGACCCTAATGTAAGTCCTCTCTGAGAACCCTGATGTAAGTGGGGGGGGGGGCCCTCTGGGTACCCTGATGGAAGGGGGAGGCACTCTGATGTAAGGAGGAGGCTCTCTGGGGACCCTGATGTAAGGTGATGTAAGGGGGGGGCTCTCTGGGGACCCTGATGTAAGCGGGGGGCTCTCTGGGGATATATATACACCCACACGTATATTACTGTATATACATGTGTATGCCCGCCCAAGTGTATGACTTTCTTTACTACGCTGCTATGGGCTCTAGCCCCAGATCTTTTGTAGACCTAGCAACGCCCCTGCTTAGGACCATGTGATATTTCAGTTTTTCTTTTTTAATAAATCTACAAAAATGTCAACAATTCTGTGTTTTTCTGTCAATATGGGGTGCTTTGTGTACATTAATGAGGAAAAATTGATTTTAGTAAATGGCTGCAATATAACAGAGTGAAAAATGTAAGGGGGTCTGAATACTTTCCGTCCCCACTGTGTGTGTGTCTATCTATCTCTAATCTAGTGGGTAGCACTCTCGCCTAGCAGTAAGAAGGGTCGCTGGTTCGAATCCCAACCATGACACTACCTGCCTGGAGTTTGCATGTTCTCCCTGTGCCTGCGTGGGTTTCCTCCCACACTCCAGGACATGCTGGTAGGTTAATTGGATCCTGTCTAAATTGTCCCAATATGTATGAATGTGAGTTAGGGACCTTAGATTGTAAGCTCCTTGAGGGTAGGGACTGATGTGAATGTAAAGTGCTGCGTAAATTGACGGCGCTATGCAAGTACCAAAATAAATATATATATATATATATATATATATATATATATATATATATATATATATATATATATATATATTTTTTTTTTTTTTGGTAATTGTATAGCGCCGTAAATTTACACAGCGCTTTACATATACATTGTACTTTCACATCAGTCCCTACCCTCAAGGAGCTTACAATCTAAGGTCCCTAACTCACATTCATACTTACTAGTGACAATTTAGACAGGATCCAATTAACCTACCAGCATGTCTTTGGAGTGTGGGAGGAAACCCGAGTACCCGGAGCA
>JBBDGP010000132.1:2237500-2272656 GCA_037952835.1 Lithobates septentrionalis | reverse complement strand
GAGAGAAAACGAGAGGGGGGAGAGAGAAAACGAGAGGGGGAGAGAGAGAAAACGAGAAGGGGGAGAGAGAAAACGAGAAGGGGGAGAGAGAAACGAGAAGGGGGAGAGAGAAAACGAGAGGAGGGGAGAGAGAAAACGAGAGGGGGAGAGAGAAAACGAGAGGGGGAGAGAGAAAACGAGAGGGGGAGAGAGAAAACGAGAGGGGGGAGAGAGAAAACGAGAGGGGGGAGAGAGAGAACGAGAGGGGGGAGAGAGAGAACGAGAGGGGGGAGAGAGAGAACGAGAGGGGAGAGAGAGAACGAGAGGGGGAGAGAGAGAACGAGAGGGGGGAGAGAGAGAACGAGAGGGGGAGAGAGAGAACGAGAGGGGGAGAGAGAGAACGAGGGGGGGAGAGAGAGAACGAGAGGGGGGAGAGAGAGAGAGAACGAGGGGGGAGAGCGAGAACGAGAGGGGGGGAGAGAGAAAACGAGAGGGGGGAGAGAGAGAACGAGAGGGGGGAGAGAGAGAACGAGAGGGGGGAGAGAGAGAACGAGAGGGGGAGAGAGAGAACGAGAGGGGGGAGAGAGAGAACGAGAGGGGGGAGAGAGAACGAGAGGGGGGAGAGAGAACGAGAGGGGGGAGAGAGAACGAGAGGGGGGGAGAGAGAACGAGAGGGGGGAGAGAGAACGAGAGGGGGGAGAGAGAACGAGAGGGGGGAGAGAGCGAGAACGAGAGGGGGGGGGAGAGAACGAGAGGGGGGGAGAGAACGAGAGGGGGGGAGAGAGAACAAGAGGGGGGAGAGAGAACGAGAGGGGGGAGAGAGAACGAGAGGGGGGGAGAGCTAGAACGAGAGGGGGGAGCGAGAACGAGAGGGGGGGAGCGAGAACGAGAGGGGGGAGCTAGAACGAGAGGGGGGGAGAGAACGAGAGGGGGAGAGAGAGAACGAGAGGGGGGAGAGCGAGAACGAGAGGGGGGAGAGCGAGAACGAGAGGGGGGAGAGCGAGAACGAGAGGGGGGAGAGAGAGAAAACGAGAGGGGGGAGAGAGAGAAAACGAGAGGGGGAGAGAGAGAAAACGAGAGGGGGGAGAGAGAGAAAACGAGAGGGGGGAGAGAGAGAAAACGAGAGGGGGAGAGAGAGAAAACGAGAGGGGGGAGAGAGAGAAAACGAGAGGGGGGAGAGCGAGAACGAGAGGGGGGAGAGAGAACGAGGGGGGGAGAGAGAACGAGAGGGGGGAGAGAGAGAACGAGAGGGGGGGAGAGAGAGAACGAGAGGGGGGAGAGAGAGAACGAGAGGGGGGAGAGAGAGAACGAGAGGGGGAGAGAGAGAACGAGAGGGGGAGAGAGAGAACGAGAGGGGGAGAGAGAGAGAGAGAACGAGGGGGGAGAGCGAGAACGAGAGGGGGGGGAGAGCGAGAACGAGAGGGGGGGAGAGAGAACGAGAGGGGGGAGAGAGAACGAGAGGGGGGAGAGAGAACGAGAGGGGGGAGAGAGAACGAGAGGGGGGAGAGAGAACGAGAGGGGGAGAGAGAACGAGAGGGGGGAGAGAGAACGAGAGGGGGGAGAGAGAACGAGAGGGGGGGAGAGAGAACGAGAGGGGGGAGAGAGAACGAGAACGAACGAGAGGGGGGAGAGCGAGAACGAGAGGGGGGGGAGAGAACGAGAGGGGGGGGGAGAGAGAACGAGAGGGGGGGGAGAGAGAACGAGAGGGGGGGAGAGAGAACGAGAGGGGGGGAGAGAGAACGAGAGGGGGAGAGCGAGAACGAGAGGGGGAGAGCGAGAACGAGAGGGGGAGAGCGAAGACGAGAGGGGGAGAGCGAGAACGAGAGGGGGAGAGCGAGAACGAGGGGGGCGAGCGAGAACGAGAGGGGGAGAGCGAGAACGAGAGGGGGGGCGAGAGGGGGGAGAGCGAGAACGAGAGGGGGGAGAGCGAGAACGAGAGGGGGAGAGCGAGAACGAGAGGGGGGAGAGCGAGAACGAGAGGGGGGGAGAGAGAACGAGAGGGGGGAGAAGAGAACGAGAGGGGGGAGAGAGAACGAGGGGGGGAGAGAGAACGAGAGGGGGGAGAGAGAACGAGAGGGGGGGAGAGAGAACGAGAGGGGGGGAGAGAGAACGAGAGGGGGGGGAGAGAGAACGAGAGGGGGGGAGAGAGAACGAGAGGGGGGGAGAGACGAGAGGGGGGGAGAGAACGAGAGGGGGGGGAGAGAGAACGAGAGGGGGGGGAGAGAGAACGAGAGGGGGGGGAGAGAGAACGAGAGGGGGGGGGAGAGAGAACGAGAGGGGGGGGAGAGAGAACGAGAGGGGGGGGGAGAGAACGAGAGGGGGGGGAGAGAGAACGAGAGGGGGGGAGAGAGAGAACGAGAGGGGGGAGAGAGAGAACGAGAGGGGGGAGAGAGAACGAGAGGGGGGGGAGAGAACGAGAGGGGGGGAGAGAGAACGAGAGGGGGTAGAGAGAACGAGAGGGGGGAGAGAGAACGAGAGGGGGGGAGAGAGAACGAGAGGGGGGGAGAGAGAACGAGAGGGGGGAGAAAGAGCGAGGAGGGGGCGAGAGAAAGAGCGAGGGGGAGAAAGAAAGAAAGGGCGAGGGGGAGAAAGAAAGAAAGGGCGAGAGGGGGGAGAGAGAAAGGGCGAGAGGGGAGAGAGAAAGGGCGAGAGGGGGGAGAGAGAAAGGGCGAGAGGGGAGAGAGAAAGGGCGAGAGGAGAGAAGGGGGAGAGGGGAGAGAGAAAGGGCGAGAGGGGAGAGAGAAAGGGCGAGAGGGGAGAGAGAAAGGGCGAGAGGGGAGAGAGAAAGAGGGGTCGAGAGAGAGACAGACAAAAGGTGCTGCTGCTCTCCTGCCCATTGTTGGATCGAGATCAGGCTCAGGTATATATTTAGAGAGATCTGCCCCTAAAAGGTTTTTTACCTTAGAGAGGAGCTCCAGTATCCCCCCAAAAAATTAAGTCAGCAGCTATAAATACAGTAGCTGCTGATTTTTAATATGAGAATACTTACCTGTCCAGGGATCCGGCGATGTCCTCACCCGAGGTGCAGGCGGGTGCATTCAGGGAAACTAGTAGTGAATCATTGCGGCGTCACAGCCTGTTTCCTACTGCGCATGCTTTGTGAATGGTCGCAGCACTCTTCTGGGACCTGTGTTCCAGAAGACTGCAGGGGGAAGGGGCGAACTTCCACAAAGATCGTCGCAGCGATTTGACCAGAAGTGGAAGCTGGTACCTGTAAAAACGAAGTACCCTCTTCCCCCTAAAACCACTAAATGTGGCAGTGGAGAGGGGGGGGGGGGGGAATGCAAACAAGTAGAACTTTCCCTTTTGGGTGAAGTTCCGCTTTAATGCAGAGAATGCATTAAGGTAAACAACCTTATGTCTTTAGAATAACCACTTTAAGGAGCTTACAATCTGGGATTCCTCTCTCACATGCATACATGCACATAAATACTAGCGCTAGCTTAGACAGAAGCAGATTACATACCAGCATGTCTTTGGAGTATAGGAGGAAACTCATGCAAATGCAGGAAGAACATGCAAATGCCATACAGATGGTGTCCTGACAGGGATTCGAACCAGGGACCCCACTGCTTACTGCTGACCACTAAGCCACTGTGATGAAATGGGACCTGCAGCTATCCATATGACACTGAGCCTGATTAAGTAATCATATTGAACACAGGCCCTGCAACTTAGCAGTCAGTTTAATAAAGAGCTGACAAGGCCTACATAACCATCTACAGGTAGGAATCCGGTAAGGATTGGCAATAAATCTGAATAAAACCCAATCAATGTGTACAGATCACCTGAAGGGGGGGGGGGGGGGGGGGGGGTTCTCTCTCAAGGAGGTTTCACTTTAAAAAAAAAAAAAAAAAAGGCACCAGTATGATCCGCCCTGTTGTGCGAGTACATACCTGCTGCATGAGGTGAGTGATGGCCCCGCTGGAGGATGTGGGGATGGATTTTACCACAACAGAGGCCTGTGCTGCACTCTGGGACTGGGTGACGTGCTGCAGCACAGTACGTGAGGACTGCGAGCTCTGAAGCTGGTGGTGCTGAGACGGGTGACTGACCTGAAGGATAGAGCTGAGTGGGACATCCCTGGAGCTCACTGTGGTGGTGGAAGCCATGGGCCTAGTTTTACCTGCAAGCGAGAATTGAAGAGGTAACAATCAGAGAACACAGAGCAATATAGTAAAACCAGGGTATATTATATATTTATTTACAAATTGGTACTTCTATAGTACTGTCAATTTAGTGCTTCAAAAGAGCTTACAATCTAAGGCCCCTAACTTGCATTCATACATACACATACTAGGGCCAATTAGACAGGAACCAATTAACCTACCAGCATGTCTTTGGAGTGTGGGAGGAAACTGGAGTACCCAGAGGAAACCCACACAGGTACAGGGAGAACATGCAAACTCCAGGCAGGTAGTGCCGTGGTTGGGATTCGAACCGATGACCCTAGTGCTGCCGGGAGGAAGTGCCAACCACTTAGCTGCTATACATAAAAGAAACCTGAAACACTACGAATACCTTCCAATCTCCATAGGCCCAAACCCCTACACCAGGGATATGCAATTAGCGGACCTCCAGCTGTTGCAAAACTACAAGGCCCATCATGGCTCTGGGTGTCATGCTTGTGGCTGTCAGAGTCTTGCTATGCCTCATGGGAGTTGTAGATATGCTAATTGCATATCCCTGCTCTATACCTTTAGCTGCCAGTTATTTGTTACTTAGACAGACAAAAATCAAACTTAAAATATATACATAAATCTCTGAAGCGTCACTTTCTCTTTTACATCCCACAAAAACGTATAAAAATTGTAACAAATACATATTCCTTTCCAACATGGTGTTTGACACAGAACAACCTACTATATGTGAAATAAATCAGATATCTTCAGTCCAAACTACACCTATTAGACTCAAATAAAAAAAAAATAATATACTGCAGCTTACCAATCATCAGATGTGGTGACTGCATTCGCTTCTTTTTTTTTTTAACGCTCTTTCCCCTGTTTTCACCCGGTGATCTGGCCAGTAACACCCCCTGTATTAAAGTGCCTCCACTCTGGATGAAGGAGAAACCTGGGCCCCCTTGGACCACAGCATTGTTATTCTGAGTGTTATGCAGCGTACACACGAGCTGACTTTTTCGACCGGACTGGTCCGACGGAAAATCCGATCGTGTGTGGGCTTCATCGGACCTTCAGTGGACTTTTCCAGTCGAAAATCTGATGGACTTTAGATTTAGAACATGCTTCAAATCTTTCTGACGGACTCGAGTCCGGTCGAATAGTCCGCTCGTCTGTATGCTAGTCCGACGGACGAAAACCGACGCTAGGGCAGCTATTGGCTACTGGCTATCAACTTCCTTATTTTAGTCCGGTCGTACGTCATCACGTACGAATCCGTCGGACTTTGGTGTGATCGCGTGTAGACAAGTCCGTTCATTCAAAAAGTCCGTCAAAAGTCTGACAAAAGTCCGCTGGAATGGCCGGACTTTTGTTGCCGAAAAGTCCGCTCGTGTGTACGCGGCCTTAGATGTACTAGCAGATTTAGATACAATTAAAGCCAAACTCCAGCTAACACTTTAAAAAGCAGTTACAGCTGTTTTTCTTTTCCTGTTTTGGGATAAATGGTCTACATAAATAAAAATTTGGTAGGCTTTGTGGACAGAACCAGGTCAAACAATACTTATAGCACCGACATCCAAAATTTAAAAAAATTCACAACAGGATAGAGGATACGTGACTTTTTAGGTGCTTAATTAAATAACAACACAAATCTGTCTGTGGACACTCATCTTCAGCGATCCAGTGTTTGTCTCACTACCTCGTACAACTTGAAGGTATGAATTCATATGTAGGAACTATTGCATGCTCGATGGGTGCAGTATTGCTCTTATTTCATATACAGTAAAACCTTGGATTGCGAGCATAATTTGTTCCAGAAACAGGCTTGTAATCCAAAGCACTTGTATATCAAAGTGAATTTCCCCATAAGAAATAATAGAAACTCAAATGATTAGTTCCACAACCATTTATTTATAGATCCTTCAGTTTATAGTCCATATAAAAAGATTATAGCAATGTGACCAGGTAGTGTAACCATAAAATGTCCATTCACAAATGGAAGCCCCCACAAAGGGGATTAGAAGCCAAATCCAGCAGGAGCTACAGAGTATAAAAGAGGAGAGAGGCACCTCTAAGTGTAAAAATATGTTGCTAAATGTTGTACCTTCATTAAATGTAAACATATTGCTACACTTAGAGGCGCCTCTCTTCTCTTTTATACTCACAAGTGTTGCGACATGACGCCACTTGTATATCGAGACATTGCTTGTATATCAAGTCAAAATCTATTAAAACATTTGGCTTGTCTTGCAAAACACTCTCAAACCAAGGTTTTACTATACAGTAGATATAAAAAGTCTACATACCCATGTTAAAATGTCAGGTTTCTGTGATGTAAAAAAAAAAAAAATAAGACAAAGATAAATCATTTCAGAACTTTTTCCACCTTTAATGTGACCTATAAACTGTACAACTCAGTTGAACAACAAACTGAAATCTTTTAGAGGGAGGAGCTAAAATAAAAAAACTAAAATAATGTGGTTGCATAAGTGTGCACACCCTCTTATAACTGGGGATGTAGTTGTATTCAGAATTAAGCAATCACACTCAAACTCGTGTTAAATCAGAGTCAGTACACACCTGACATTTAAAGTGCCTTTGATTAACACCAAAAAAAGTTCAGCTGTTCTAGTAGGCCTTTCCTGATATTTTTTCAGTCGCATCCTACAGCAAAAGCCATGGTCCACAGAGAGCTTCCAAAGCATTAGAGGGATCTCACTGTTAAAAGCTATCATTCAGGAGAAGGGTACAAAATAATTTCCTAGGGATTAGATATACCATGGAACACAGTGAAGACAGTTATCAAGTGGAGAAAATATTTCACAACAGTGACATTACCAAGAACTGGACGTCCCTCCAAAATTGATGAAAAGACGAGAAGAAAACTGGTCAGGGAGGCTGCCAAGAGGCCTACAGCAACATTAAAGGAGCTGAAGGAATATCTGGCAAGTACTGGCTGTGTGGTACATGCGACAACAATCTCCTGTATTCTTGATATGTCTGGGCTATGGGGTGGAGTGGCAAGACAGAAGCCTTTTCTTACCAAGAAAAACATCCAAGCCCGGCTAAATTTAGCAAAAACACATCTGAAGTCTCCAAAAGCATGTGGGAAAATGTGTTCTGGTCTGATAAAACCAAGGTTGAACTTTCTGGCCACAATTCCAAAAGATGGCGCAAAACAACACTGCACATCACCAAAAGAACACCATACCCACTGTGAAGCATGGTGGTGGCAGCATCATGCTTTGGGGTTGTTTTTCTTCAGCTGGAACAGGGGCCTTAGTCACGGTAGAGGGAATTATGAACAGTTCCAAATACCAGTCAATATTGGAACAAAACCTTCAGGCTTCTGCTAGAAAGCTGAACACGAAGAGAAACTTCATCTTTCAGCACGACAACGACCCAAAGCATACATCCAAATCAACAAAGGAATGGCTTCACCAGAAGATTAAAGTTTTGGAATGGCCCAACCAGAACCCAGACCTGAATCCCACTGAAAATCTGTGGGGTGATCTGAAGAGGGCTGTGCACAGGAGATGCCCTCGCAATCTGACAGATTTGGAGTGTTTTTGCAAAGAAAAGTGGGCAAATATTTGACAAGTCAAGATGTGCCATGCTGATAGACTCCTACCCAAAAAGACTGAGTGCTGTAATAAATCTAAAGGTGCTTCAACAAAAGTAATAGACCCCTTTCACACCAAGGGCGTAATGCAGGCGCTATAGCGTTAAAAATAGCGCCTGCAATCCGCCCTCAAACAGCTGCAGCATTGTCTCCAGTGTAAAAGCCCGAGGGCTTTCACACCGGAGCGCTGCGTTGGCAGGACGGGAAAAAAAAGTCCTGCCAGCAGCTTCTTTCGAGCGGTGAAGGAGCGGTGTGTTTACCGCTGCTCCCCATTGAAATCAATGGGGCAGCGCCAGCAAAACGCCGCTATTGCGGCGCATTGCGGGCGGTTTTAACCCTTTCTCGGCCGCTAGCGGGGGTAAAAGCGCCCCGCTAGCGGCCGAAATACGCCGCTAATCCGACGGTAAAACGCTGCTGAAAATAGCGGCGTTTTACCGCTGATGCTGCGGGCGGCCCGGTGTGAAAAGGCTCTTACTTTAAGGGTGTGCACACATATGCAACCATATTTTATCTTTTATTTCCCTCCACCTAAAAGATTTCAGTTTGCTGGTCAACTGAGTTGTACAGTTTATAGGTAACAAAAGGTGGGAAAAGTTCTGAAATAATTTATCTTTGTCTCATTTTTTTACATCACAGAAACCTGACTTTTTAACAGGGGTGTGTAGACTTTTTATATCCCCTGTATATGTTATTGGAGTATGCAAAAAATATGTATATACTGTACAACGCTTGACTCTGATTTCATTTTTGTTTATTTATCAGAAAGTCCATCATCCTTTTCATTGAAGAAGCCGAAATGGTGAAACATGTCAGAACTCTAATGCCCCGTACACACGGTCGGATTTTCCGATGGAAAAAGTTGTTGTCTGAAATTCCGACCGTGTGTAGGCTCCATCACACATTTTCCATCGGGTTTTCTGACACACAAAGTTTGAGAGCAGGCTATAAAATTTTCCGACAACAAAATCCGTTGTCGGAATTTACGATCGTGTGTACACAAATCCGACGGACAAAGTGCCACGCATGCTCAGAATAAATAAAGAGATGAAAGCTATTGCCCACTGCCCCGTTTATAGTCCCGACGTACGTGTTTTACGTCACCGCGTTCAGAATGATCGGATTTTCCGACAACTTTGTGTGACCGTGTGTATGCAAGACAAGTTTGAGTCAACATCCGTCGAAAAAAATCCTAGGATTTTGCTGTCGGAATATCCGATCAATGTCCGACCGTGTGTACGGGGCATAAATGTGGTGAAAAATAAGGTTCCCCGTATTTGAGGCATAGCCAATATGGTTGTACAAATGTTTTTAGCTGAATTATGTTTGAGTAAATAAAATAAACACTTAAGAAAAAAAATGTTTGTGTTATTATTCAATTAAGCACCTAAAAAGTTCCATATTCTCTATCCTGTTTTGAATGCATAAATAAAAGTTGATCAATGTAAACATCCCTGTAAGTGACAAATGGTTTATCTCAATTCTCTAACTGCTACGTCTGCTTGTTCTGTTAAAAAACAGCAGACTTACTGGCAGGATCACCAGGTGAAAATAAAAAAAAGTCAGTCAGTCTAAAAAGAAAGTGAATGCAGCCATCACATCAAAGAATTGGTAAGCTGCAATATAATAAATATTTGCTTTTGGATTTAATACTGCTTTAATTTGATTCCCACTTGCCACTAATATTGTGATCCTGATCCTCAAATCAAACAGGCACTCTCTATTATTAGTACCTCCCCATTACAGAAAGGCAATAGCTTAAAGCGGAGTTCCACCGCAAAATGGAACTTCCGCAGATCGAATCGCCCCACCCCCCACCCGGAGCCACATTTGGCACCTTTTGGGGGGGAGGGGGAGCGGATACTTGTCAAATCCAAGTATCTGCTCTCACTTCTGGGGAAAGATCAACGCAATCTTGTGCGGCCAACTACGCAATGTCCGGCCCCTCCCCCCCGCCTTATGGGAGACACACGCCTTGCGCATGCGCAGTAGAAAACGTGCAGTGAAGCCCGGGGGGGGGGGGGGCGATGTCCGTTCGGTCCCCCACCTCCTTCCTTCGCTGCTGGGCCAGTTATAAAGCGCAAAAAGCCAAAAGCCTTTCCCTTTTGCCCGTTTCCCTTACCAGGAATGGCGGCGGCAGCACCCGAGAGCCGATCCTAAAATCGGCTTGGGTGCCGACATCACGGGATCCCTGGACAGGCAAGTGTCCCAATATTAAAACTCTGCTTTAAGGGTATTTTTTTTTTACCTGTAGGTGGGCTTTAATAGCAGGGTCAATTCAGACAGTGTGTCTGATTTAGAGATCATGATAGTATTGGCTTGCGGGGGGGGGGGGGGGGATTAATTGGAATTTAGGGTGAAAAAGATACCATGCATTTCACATACAATAGACTGTACTGTGTAAGACACAGTGTTGGAGAACATTATATATTTATGGTTATGTGGTGCTGTGGGACAAGGAGAGTAACTGGGTGTCTGAGTGCTGCAAACCTCAAAATGTATTAAAAAAAAAAAAAACAAGGGGATAACAGCATTATCTCCTGAATGAGGAGCCATAAGTCTCCACTGCTAGGCTTCATTTTTCGGGTACTCTCCTGCATCTGCAATGGGACATAATCATCATTGTGTGCCTAAATCCAGAATCCTGCACTGTCGTTTTCAAATGGTGCAATGCAGACCTGTGCACCTTGGTACAGCATGTGTTTAACAAATGAAAGACGCTGTGGCTTCAGTATTTATCATAACTCTAAAAGTACTCCATTTTAATAGAACATTTCATTGTGGTTTAGTTGGGGCTCGTTTACGCGTGCTTCTAAAATTGGCATTGGACACGCTTTTTCAAAGCACTCTGAATGCCAATCAAAGCCGTCACTAAATAAAAGGGTTACCTGACAGTCCTTGTTCACACGTGGGGTTTGCTTTGCTTAAAAAAAAAAAAAAAAAAGAGGATACCCCATGTTGCTTTCTTGGTGCTTCAAAGTGTCTCCAAAGCCTCCATAGAAAGCTATGGCAAAGCTCACTACGAGCACCTGAAGCTTTTGAAGGGCTCCATTTTTCAGCTTTTGCTTCGCTTTGTTTTTGGTGGTATTGGAGGTATGGGATATTCCATGATGCACTGGGAAAACAGCAAGCAAACCAGAAAGATGTCAGCAGCAGAGTGTATATATTCTGGAAGTGTCTGGTGCAGAAGTTACATCTGGTGTGTAGTGTCCGGCGATTACCGCCGGACTCCCATGATTGCTGGTTACACACAAACAACCGGGATCTGTGTTTCCGGTTCTCTGAGGGGAGAAGAGACAGATCGTCTGTACATACAGAGTATGAACAGCGATCTGTCATCTCCCCTACACAGTCCCCTCCCCCCTTCAGTTAGAACACAGAGCGGGAACACAGTTAACCCCTTGATCGCCCCTTAGTGTTAACCCCTTCCCTGCCAGTGACATTTTTACAGTAATCGGTGCATTTTTATAGCACTGATCGCTGTATAAATGCCAATGGTCCCAAAAACGTGTCAAAAGTGTCCGATGTGTCCGCCATAATGTCGCAGTCCCGATAAAAATCGCAGATCGCCGCCATTACTAGTAAAAAAAAAATTAATAATAAAAATGCCATAAAACTATCCCCTATTTTGTAGACACTATAACTTTTACGCAAACCAATCAATATACGCTTATTGTGATTTTTTTTTTTAACCAAAAATATGTAGAAGAATACATATTGGCCTAAACTGAGGAAAAATGATTTTATCTATCTTTTGGGGATATTTATTATAGCAAAAAGTAAAAAATATTGCGTTCTTTTCAAAATTGGCATTGTTTATAGCGCAAAAATAAAAACCGCAGAGGTGATCAAATGCCACCAAAAGAAAGCTCTATTTGTGGGGGGGGGGGGGGGGGGGGGGGGGAAGGACGTCAATTTTGTTTGGGTGCAACGTCGCACAACCGCGCAATTGTCAGTTAAAGTCGACGCAGTGCAGAATTGCAAAAAGTGCTCTGGTCAGGAAGGGGGTAAAATCTTCCGGGGCTGAAGCGGGATGTGAAGGGGTTAATATTGCTCTTGTAATGACAGGTTTGCTTTAAACAATTTAAGTGCAGCTACTTAAAATATGTACAACTCATACGGTTTCCAAGACACTACAATTGCTACTCTACATACTGGAGAGAAAGTTTACTGGTAACCCACCAGCTTGGGAATTATTCATCGCTCCAAAATCTAATTAAATGTGTGACTTGCGTGGAATCCTCCATTTTTACGTGACCACAGATCCCACAACAGTAATTGGAAACATAACTATGGGGGAGAAGAGACCGCAGGAATGGAACCTGTGACAAGGACACTAACCTCACCGAGATGAGTTACTGGAATTATGCAGAACATATGGGGGAGGGTAGACTGGTGTAATCAGCTTCAATATTAAATGTGAAAAAACAAGGCCACACACACCACTGTAATTTACAAAGAGAACCTGTCATATTTTGGGGCACCTTTTGATCGCCCCAAGTTCATAAAAAGAAATGCTCAGAAAAAAACACTATAAAGACAAAAGTTTGTGGACACTGCTCCACGTATTATGTTCAATGAAGGGTACTGCTAATGCTACATCATTCAAAGACTAGGTTCTAAGTTCACATATATGTGTGAGCATGGCAGCCCATTCATTTCATTGGGTTACTGTGCCTGTGTTTCCTGCAGAGAAAAGGTCCCTGGCACCTCATTAAAAATGCAGCTGCAAACCCATCTCAATATCACAGAAACCAAAAACAGAATTACCAGGCCAAGATACACGCCAAGGTTATGGCAGTCCTATCGGATAGGGTGAGCAAGTACTAGCAACTGTGGAAACCATCGGTGGACCACTATCCACCAGCTGACTTTACGTTGCAGTCCCCTTGACTTACACCTGGCCTGGCGCATGTCTTATAAGCTTCCCGCTGGGCCTCCTTGTTTACTCCTCCCCCCCGGGGCTTTGGCATTATTGCTCCCCTACGACTTCTTTTCTAGCTTTTTCTCCCAGTTCCATGGCTTCTTTTTTCCTCCCCTTTCCTCGCTCTTTACACCTACCGGCTTCCCCTATCTTTGGTTGCCCACTCTCCTGAATATTAACCAAGGTAACGTCAGCCACACCTTCCGTCCCGATAGCTGAGAACTCAAGTGTAGAAGGGGGCCTACAACCTAACCTTCTTCTCGTACCTTTTAATTGTCCCTCTTTCACACCACTGCAAAACTCATGGCTCTGGTGACATACTTCTAATAATCAGGTTACATATAGTTACATAGTAGGTGAGGTCGAAAAAAGACACAAGTCCAACCTATGTGTGTGATTATATGTCAGTATTACATTGTATATCCCTGTATGTTGCGGTCGTTCAGGTGTTTATCTAATAGTTTCTTGAAACTATCGATGCTCCCCGCTGAGACCACCGCCTGTGGAAGGGAATTCCACATCCTTGCCGTTCTTACAGTAAAGAACCCTCTACGTAGTTTAAGGTTAAACCTCCTTTCTTCTAATTTTAATGAGTGACCACGTGTCTTGTTAAACTCCCTTCCGTGAAACAGTTTTATTTCTATTGTGGGGTCACCAGTACAGTATTTGTATATTGAAATCATATCCCCTCTTAAGCGTCTCTTCTCCAGAGAGAATAAGTTCAGTGCTCGCAACCTTTCCTCATAACTAATATCCTCCAGACCCTTTATTAGCTTTGTTATCCTTCTTTGTACTCGCTCCATTTCCAGTACATCCTTCCTGAGGACTGGTGCCCAGAACTGGACAGCATACTCCAGGTGCGGCCGGACCAGAGTCTTGTAGAGCGGGAGAATTATCGTTTTATCTCTGGAATTAATCCCCATTTTAATGCATGCCAATATTCTGTTTGCTTTGTTAGCAGCAGCTTGGCATTGCTTGGTGCTGCGTCCTTACGGCTTGCAACTGTATGACTCTGTTGGGCTTCAGTAATTGTCCTTGCTAATTCAAGACATGTGTTTATATTGTATACTGACTGGCGGTCACTACCTACTTACACCTCTGGGACTGCGCCCCTGTTGCTTCGATGCGACATTGTGCATCCTCCTTTCTTTTTGAAAAACTTAACCTGTGACCGTAATCTTTGTACCTGTTCTCTCGTTAAAATATTTGAAGAAAAATGCAGCTGTAAGGAAAATCGCATGGAGTTTTGCACCATACGATTTCCATGTGACCAAAACCGCAATGCATTTTTAGGTGCTATTAAAAAGTTAATGGCCCCCTCCATGTTTTCTTTACAACTCTGTTTTGTGCGTGCGATTTGCACTCACTCCTGCATCTCCATATATGTGAACCTAGTCTTGGACAATTGTAGCTTCCCCAACCCTGTGGCAACAGTTCAAGGGAAGGTCTTTTCTTTTACAGTATGACTGTGCCCCAGCTCCACACCGTCAATGTCTATTACCTGGTTTGTTTGCTGTAAAAGAATGCGAGTCCTGACCTCAACCCTGCAGAACACCTTTGGGGTGAGCTGGAGCCAGGTCTTCTCAAACATCAGTAACTGACCTCAATAATTCCCAGTCACACTCCAAAATCTTGTGGAAAGTCTTCCCAGAAGAAAGGAGACTTAAGGGTCCGTTCACTTTTTCAGAAAAAAAAAAAAAAGCGAACACGCTATATTCTCCCCACCCCCCTCCCTGTATATAGCCCTGTGGGTGATGAGCTGTGGCACATAGTAATAGTCAAAAGACTCTGAAAATCTGGAGAACTCTCTGTGTGCAAGGGACAAGGCTGAAATACAATATTGGATGCTGGTGAATTTCGGGCCCTCAGATGGCGCTGCATTAAAAACGGGCATGATTCTTTGATGAACATCATTGCATGGGCTCAGGGATACTTCCAAAATCACTGTCTGAACACAGTTCACTGTGCCATCCAAAAATGCAAGGCACATCAAGCTCCATCATGCAAAGAAGCCATATCTGAACAGGATCCAGAAACACTGCCGTCTTCTCTAGGTCAAAGCTCATTTAAAATGGTCTGCTGCAAAGTGGAAAACTGTTCTATGGACAGACTAAATAAAATTTGCCTTTTTTTTGGCAACCATGGGTGTCGCCTTCTCCAGACTAAGGAAGGGATGGTCCAGCCCACTTATAGACAACGCTTAGTTCAAAAGCCTGCATTTCTGATGGTATGGGGGGGGGGGTACATTAGTGCGTATGAAATGGGTAGCTTCCACATCTGGAAAGGCACCATCAGTGTCGAAAGATATATCCAGGTTATAGAGCAGCATATGCTCCCATCCAGATGACTTATTTTTTCAGGGAAGACCTTGTATATTTCAGCAGGACAATGCTAAACTGCATACATCTATGACAACACCATGGCTTCCTAGTAGAAGAGTCCAGGCGCTGAACTGGCCTGCACCCTCCCCTCATCAAAGCTATCAGTGCCCACACAGCTGGTGGAGTGGTCCAGGGATCTGAAATCTCCACTCCTCTTCTGTAGCGCTTCCAGGATGCATCTGTGCAATTCCGACTGGTCAAAGCAGTTATGTGGCGGCGCTAACCAATCAGAATCGCTCCGATCCGTCCTGGAAGCCAGAAACTCTACTGAAAGAAGGGGAAGAAGAGCGGGCATTTCCAATCCCTAGAGAGCTCCACCAGCTTTGATGGGGGGAAGGGTGTAGGTTCACCTTTTAATTTTTTCTGAGAAGGTGAACTTACACTTTAAGCCCCGATTCACACTGAATGCAGCTTTGAAATCGTGAGACTTCTTTTAAAATTAGGGTGTGACTTGTCATCCGTTTTGACAGGTCAAATCGCATGAAAAGTTGTACTGGTGTGAACAAGGACTAAAGCCACAAAGAGAGCAACTTCATACGAATGCCTAATACTAATGTCAAACAAGCTCATATATGTTGGATGGTCAGGTGTCCCTTTGGCCATATGTCCTTTATGACCTTTGGCCATAAGGCTCAGTCCACACAGCCGCGACTTGCGTTCTGACTTGTGAGTCGTGCGACATTTGAAATCCCATGTTAGTCAATATAAGACCTTTATTAGCACTACTGACGTTGCTCCGACTTTAGAAAAAGGTTCCTGTACTACTTCAAGGCGACTTTTATCTGACTTGTGCCCATAGACTTTAATGGAAGTCGCCTCCAAGGCGGATCCTCATCTTAATTGATGTAATTTGGATCCGACATTACAGGAAGATTACACAGGCCGAAGTCGCCTGGCAAAGTAGCACTGTAAGTCGCGTGACTTTCAGGTTGCAGCAGTGTGAACCGAGCCTTAAAGGGGTTTGTGAAGTCAGAAGGTTTTTTTATCTTAATGCGATGTTCACGGGTGCCTTGGCCAATCTGGGACTCTACCTCCTGATTGGCTGAGACACAGCAGCGGCGCCATTTGCTCCCGCTGCTGTCATTCAGCCAATGGGGAGAGAAAGGGGATGGGGCCGGGTCACGACGCCATGTCTGAATGGACACAGAGATGTGGCTCAGCTCGGGTGTCCCCATAGCAAGCTGCTTGCTGTGGGGGGGGTGGGGGGGGCACTGAACAGGCGGGAGAGGCCAGGCCAGGAGGATAGAAGAGGGACCAGAGAAGAGGAGGACGATCTGGGCTGCTCTGTGCAAATCCACTGCACAGAGCAGGCAAGTATAACATTTTTATTAAAAAATAAATAAATAAATAACTTTACAATCACTTATCCTTCTATAGGGAACAGCTGCTCTTGTTCTCCGCAACGAGTCTGGCCTAAAAGGTCAATATCTTGTCATTTTGTTCTATTACGGTCTTGCCTCGTCCTTCCTGATGCAACCTACCGTGTAATACAACTGGTAAGATAATGCGGTGCTCAGTGTTAGACCCTGCTCCTTTCCTGCCTTGGTTTAATACAGGTGCACTTGCTGAAAGAAGTGTCAAGAAAGGGAAAAAGCACCAGTTAAAAGTCTGAAGTTCTAGGATTCTTTTTCTGAAAATGTTTAAAAAACACAAAACAAAAAATTGTACATTTGTTTTTACCAGCTCAAAAGTGCTCAAAGTAAAATAAAAGCAGGCGCCATCACCCTTTACTGTATCATATGCAACAACAGGGCCAAAAAAAAAAAAAAGTGTAGAAAAAAGGGATTTCTATGAGTGGGGATCTTCATAGCACCCGGTGGATGACCGTTCCCTTTTAAAAGAAAAGGATTCTTTCGCTAACTGTGTGCCACATGCATCTATCGGCTGGAAGATTGTGGTAGGGCATGGAGGCACATGACACGCTAAGACAGATGTATCACTACATGTCATTCCTCGTAGGACATCTGCAAGCGTATATAGTTACTCTTAGCCCAACGCCAGGCAAAAAAATAACCCTTACAATGGGGCTGTGCCCATATTGCAAGGGTTAATGAATCATTTATGTCCAAGGGGAAAAATGAAAAGATTTACTTACCTGATCCTCTGCTCCTCCCTGCAATGTCTGCATCCCTACATGCCAGCGGTAAAGGGTCCTGACGTCATCAAGACCAGAGCATGGTCTATTGCACGGCACTGGACGTGAAGATGTCGAGGGACAGTCCACCGCTGGAATCGGGGGGGGGGGGGGGTATGGTGGCGCCGCCTTTCCCGGGGGGAGCGGAATATCTGGTAAATAAAACGGTTTCTCCTCTCCCCTAGACACAAAACAAGCCATTAACCCTTGTAGTGCGTGCACAGCCCCACTGCAGGGGATAAGATCTTATTTGCTCGGAGTTGGAACTTAAAATTAAAAACAAAAGTTACAAGCAACGACCCATGGCACAGGAAATGAATGAACGAAAGAAAGAATGAATGAACAAAACAGATGGAGTAGTGAGATGAATAAAATGGGAACATGCAATGAGTGTTTGACTTCTTTCCCCCCAATAGGTAAGTCCTATTCTCTCGGACTCTGAGCTTCAACAACACAAGCTGGCTCATAGAGGCAACTTTTTGTAAAGGCAACTTCTATGGTTCCGTTTTACATTTTTAATAGGCCAATTACAAAATTAAGGCTTTCCTTTCTTATATTTTTTTCATAGACATACTTTACATTTGCAGCCAGCAATAGCTTTCTGGAGCTGTCCAGTTAAAGCAGAACTCCAGAAAAAATGTATTTTAGGAACAGCACAAGTCATTTACCTTACCTCTAGCAATTATCCTTTACTTGGATGGCTGCTGTTTGCTGAACCAATCTTGTGGCACTGTGACTGAGCGTTCTATCTCCCATACACTTAGGCCTCATATACGCTGCTGCTGGTAAACAGACGTTTAGGAGCAGTCGGGCGTTTTTTTTTCAGCTGCCCCTGAACTCTCCTCTATGTTATCAGTACATGTACACAGGGTCGTTTAGAGCCCTTTCACACTGGGGCGTTGGCGGTAAAGCGCCGCTATTTCTATCGGCGCTTCACCGTAGTTTTAGCGGTGCCTTCAACCTGCTAGCGGCCGAAAAAAGGATTCAAATCGATGCTTTGCCAGCGCTGCCCATTGATTGCAATGGGCAGGGGCGCTTTAGGAGCGGTGTCCTAAAGCGCCTCAAAGATGCTGTTCGCAAGACTTTTTTTTAGCGTTCTGCCAGCACACCACGCCAATGTGGAAGCACTCGGGCTTTCACGCTGGAGTGACAGGAGAGGCGCTTTGCAGGCGCTATTTTTAGCGCTGTAGCGCCTGTAAAGCGCCCCAGTGTGAAAGTAGCCTACTAGTCCTTTCTAGGCAGTTGAGTTTAAAAGCATTTTTGGAAAGCAAAAAAAAAAAAAAAAAAAGCGTTCAGAACTGATGTTCAGAGGCACTTGAAACGCCAAATGCTGTAACAGCTTGTAAACGCGTTTAAACACAGTAACTCGCGTTAAGCCACGCTTCGTTTACAGGCGTTTTTAATGGAGATACATTTTTCACCATTTGAAAAAAAAAAAACAAAGTTTTAAAAACACTCCTAAACGCAAAACGTGGCTAAACTCGGCATGTAAATGCGGCAAAATGGACGTTTTTAACTATAATTTACCATCTGTCAATATAAATCGTTCAGGGGAGGTTTTAAAACGTCCCGTGTGCATTAAGCCTAATGGCGCGTGCACACGATCGGACATTCCGACAACAAAACCGTAAATTTTTTTTTCCGACAGATGTTGGCTCAAACTTGTCTTGCATACACACGGTCACACAAATGTTGTCGGAAATTCCGAACGTCAAGAACGCGGTGACGTACAACACGTACGACCGGACTATAAAAAGGAAGTTCAATAGCCAGTGCACCACTCTTACTTGTTGTCGGAGAATTTGAGAACCTGCTCTCCAACATTTGTTGTCGGAAATTCTGACAGCAAATGTCCAATGGAGCCTACACACGGTCGGAATTTCCGACAGAAGCTCACATCGAACATTTGTTGTCGGAAAGTCTGACCGTGTGTACGCGGCATTAGGGCTAGTTTACACTTGCTTCAAAACGAGGCTTCGGACACGCTTTGTTAAAGCTCTCTGAACGCCAGTCAAAGCCCCTGTCACTAAATAAAATGGTTAGCTTACAGTCCCGTTTACACCTTGCTTTTGCTTGGTGCTTCTGTGGGGCTTCGATGAGGCTTCCATTGAGGCGTTGGTGGGGCTTCAAGCGAGCTTTGCCATAGACTTCTATGGAGGCTTTGAAGCACAACTAAAGCTACATGGGGTATAGTCCTATTTGCTCCTCCTGTGGCTAATCAAACTGCAGCTCCCTTCTTTGTGGACATTATGGATGGATAATCCATTTTGCCTCCTTATGCTTAGTTTGGACTTCTATCCCTCTATTTGAGGAATAATCTTTTTTGGATCAGTGTCTGTAAAACCAAATTTGGAAATTGGTGCACCAGCATACATCTCCTGAGGAAGCCGTTTAAATGGCGAAACATGTTGGGATTGCTGCAACATGACGAGTAATTGTAACCTAAATTTTTTTATGTAGATACTAAATATGAAATGATCCAATGTGTTTTGACATGTATCAATAAATGAATTAAAGTTTCATCATATGTTGTGACCCTATTTATTTGGCACCTAAAAAAACCCAACTCTCGCTGAGAGAATTTTTACTGTATCCACAGATGTACCAAACGGATGTATTATTATTATACAGGATTTATATAGTGCCAAAAGGATGTACCAAAAGGATGTACCAAAAGGATGTACCAAAAGGATGTACCAAAAGGATGTACCAAACTTCATCCATTTTTTTTCCTTTGAAAAAAGTGACTGAACAGCTGAAACGAATAATCCGCATGTATAAGGCTACGGCCACGTTAGCGCTAAAGCTGCGCTCGTTTTAGCGGCGCTTTTTGGCCACTAGCGGGGCACTTTCAACACCAAAGAAGGGGTTAAATGCGCCCGCGTTGCAGCGCTTTCGAAGCGCTGCCCATTCATTACAATGGGCAGGGCGTTTTGGGAGCACTAAATACAGCTCTCCCAAACCACCCCAAAGATGCTGCTCGCAGAACTTTTCGGAATGTCCCGCAAGTGCACCGCCGCACTGTGAAAAGTCACACTGGTATGAATGGGAGGTGGTTTTCAGGAGCTTAGCAAAGGCTATTTCCAGCGCTAAAGCGCCTGAAAACCACCCCGTGTGAAAGGGGTCTAAAAGATAAAATGTTTTCTCCCCATTTCCGTCATTCACAAAAAGTTCTGAATTCTTTTCACTGAATGTTAGGTGTTCTATGAATGGATAAGGGGAGATCCTGTTTACCCGCCTCTCTTCTGCACTCGCTCATTCACAGAAAGCCTTGCACTCAGTGTAAAACAATACTGTACAAGGCTTCTTGTAAATGGACAAGGGAAAGCGAATGTAAACAAGAGCTTTCATTGTATGAGAGGCGCAACTCTCAGTTGAAGTAATATCCAGCATGAATGAATATAGGATTTGTACAGTAAACAGAAGCCATCCGAGCATTGGATAATCATTAGAGACAACTTAAATGACTTGTGCTGTTCCCGAAAAATCTTTTTTTTTTTTTAAAATACAGTCTTGCATGGTATTAGTAACACAGTAAATACACACACCCATTACAATAATGAATATTAACATTTATATACGGGCAAAACTTTTAAGTTTTAAATAGAGAAGGGAATGGTTATAACCCCCCCCCCCCCCATATCAGGTTTTAGTTATCAGTCCTGCTGAAGAAATTTCCATTCAGTTCCTGTCCTGGAGAAGCAACAAGGAATGAGAGAACATCGCTAACAGCGAGGGGAATTCCCATCTTAGGCCCCTTTCACATGGAATGGATACATCCAATCGGATCGCCTGCTTAGCTGAGGAACTCTCCGCTGATCCCTGCTGAGCAAGCAGACGACCGGGGCAATGTCCAATCTGTTATGCAGAGCAGACACAGATACAGCCCGCTCTCCTTTATGGGGCATTTGGATGGAAACGGATTGTATGTCCGTTTCCATCTGATGGTCAGCTGATCCGCCGGACGGTTGGTGAACGTATCCCCATCCGTCTGTTTTTAGCAAATTTTTTCAGATCTGATGCCAGCGGACACATGTTCGTTAACAACATTAACATAGAGAACAATGGGTGGTCTGAAGAACGGACAGGCGGACCCCATCAGTCTGCTGGTGTGACAGGGGCCTTAGACACCTGTCCTGGTAAAAATTCTAAAATGTAGAATATCCTTTCTCAGTGACAAAAGTCCCCAGCAAAATTACAAAGTATCAATTGTCCCAGTGGGAGCGCAGACAGCAATAAAAACCTGGCACTGGCAGAGGGTCTAACCCTTCCCTACTCTATCCAAGCTTTAAAGAAAAGTTCCCCTTTGGGAACATGTTCCACCCATTTTACATGTAGTTGCTTACCCAATCCCCCATCCCCCTGTAACAGCGGGCCAGGGATCGTCTCCACACACCCACTGCCACCATTAAAAAATAAAATAAAAGAAGCGTGGCTTCATTCATTCAGAGTTTTGTGAATGAATGAACGACAAATACCAACTTCCTTTGCGGCTGACGGCTTGTAGTTCCCAATGAACTACCAGGAGGCTGTTGAGCTCTCTAATTAGTTCATTGACTCTTCCTGTCATTGTGTAACTGCCTGCATGAGGTACAAGCCCACAGCTTACACTGGCAGTCTGCAGGAGCCCTGCACTGCTAAAGGAGAAAAGGGGAAAGAAGAAAAAGGGAGGAAACGGTGGAAAAGGGAGGAAACGGTGGAAAAGGGAGGAAACGGTGGAAAAGGGAGGAAACGGTGGAAAAGGGAGGAAACGGTGGAAAAGGGAGGAAACGGTGGAAAAGGGAGGAAACGGTGGAAAAGGGAGGAAACGGTGGAAAAGGGAGGAAACGGTGGAAAAGGGAGGAAACGGTGGAAAAGGGAGGAAACGGTGGAAAAGGGAGGAAACGGTGGAAAAGGGAGGAAACGGTGGAAAAGGGAGGAAACGGTGGAAAAGGGAGGAAACGGTGGAAAAAAGGAAAAAAGGAGGAAATGGTGGAAAAAAAGGAAAAAACGAAGAAGAAGACGATGAAGAAGACGAAGAAGACTAAGACAAAGAAGCACATGGAGGCTACCATTGCCAAACTCTCTTCATAAAATTTAGGCTGTCAAGCTCAACCTCTGCCTTCAATACTTTGAGTCGGTGACGTGGAACAAGTATAGAGATACTGATAAGGACTTTTCTCTTTTTCCCTGATATTCATAGTGGTAAGCAACTCAAAATATTGATTTAAGAGGGTCAGCAAAACAGCAATGCAATTTTTATTTTTATAAGTAACGGCAACCCCCACCTCTCTTTCAGGACAGGGATACCTTTAGGCTAAGTTTATATAAAGTCCGTTAAAGGCTACATTCATCTTTTGAATAAAAAATAATCAATACACATTTTTTGCAGGTAGAAAAAAAAAAATGTGCATTTACTTTTATTTTTTTTCTAAGGAGCCTGCAGAGCTTTGCACCCGCGATCAGCAGATTGCGGGTGCAACGTCAAGCTCCTGCAAACTCTCAGGATAGCGGTCAGCTCAAGTTTCCCATACGGGCAGGCAGTTACTTGAGACCTGGAAGATCAATGAACTATGGGGGATGCTCATTAAGAAATACAAGCCATCAGCTGCAATGGTTGTACCTGTACTTGTAGTCTATTAATTTACAGGAAACTGTGAATGAACGATGCGCCTGTGTGGGCGGAGCCCCGCGCGGTAACACTGTTTTCAAATTGAGACAGCAGGAGAAAGATTGCTGTCACAGGGAGGAGGGGTGAGGCAGGAGAAGCTGCAGATACTGGAACAGGTTACATGTGCCAACCTAAAGACAGGTGGGAACATGTAACCTGTTCCAAAGGTGAACTTATCCTTTAACGCACATTACTTTGCATGTTAATGTGTTCTGCGTTAGGGCAGCCCATTCGTTCACTCTCACACATTGCGCAAACATGAACCATCTGGCAGCGCAATCTGTGAATGAAGCCTAAATCTAAAATTCCAAGCAGAAAACTAAAAGAAGAGCTCCTGTCCCCCCCCCCCCCCCCAAAAAAAGTCAGAAGCTACAAATACTGGATAATGAAAGGACACTGAGAACCAGTGCTGTCCTCACCCAAGCCGATTCTTCAATCAGCTTTGGGTCACGGCACCCACATCTTAACGGGGATCTCCAGGCAACCCCCAAAAAATGAAAAGTCAGCAGTTACAAATACTGCAGCTGCTGACTTTTAAATGTAAGGACACTCACCTGTCTAGGGATCCAGCGATGTCGTCACCAGAGCCGATTTTTTAATTGGCTTTGGATGCATGCGCCGGTATCTCTAGTAAAGGAAACAGTAAGTGAACATGCGTGAGCTGCACTACGCTTTGTGAATGGTCCCGTAGTCTTGTGGGACATGTGCTGGGTCCCAGAAGACTGCAGGGGAGGAGGGGGGGGGGGGGGACCGAACTTCCAGTTTAGATCGCCAAAGTGGGAATCTGTCTAGACCAGGTACCCGGTCAACCCCCCCCCCCCCCCCCCCAAAAAAAGTGCCAAATGTGGCAGAGATGGGGGGATTCAACCAAGTGGAACTTCCCCTTTTGGGTGCTTTGTGAATGGTCCCGCAGTCTTCCGGGACCTCTGATGTGTCCCAGAAAGCTGCAGGGCAAGGAGGTCATCTGAACTTCCGCTCACATGGCCGCGACGATCAAGAGGGAGGTCTAACTAGTAGCCAATTAGGCTCAGTTCTCATTCGCAGTGCAAAAAGTGACCATGTAGAACTGGGAGAAGGAGTAGAGGGATGACCCTACGCTGTTACGCTGCTGTTGCAGTGGAAGCCAAGATCTGGTTATACGGTCTGCAACCGTGCCTAGATCACAAAACTAACCAAACGGAATTAGATATTCCATGGCATTTAATGCAGCTGTTTTGCTTAGTGTTCAGCATTAAACCACTTTTTTTCTTAAACAATTTTATCGTCACAGTAATGGCCGACTAACTCCCATCCCTTCCACTCTTGTACAGCTTACTATTTTATATTGCCCCTACCTGTAGATAAGTATTCTGCAACCAACTCTGACTCCACCACGGAAAAGGAAGGACTTTCAGTCTGACGTTTATCAGGGGCCATCTGGAAAGGAACAGCCATCTGACTGAGGTCAATGGTCAGCTGCCGGGGCTTAGTGTCCACTTTCTCTTTCACTGGAGAACAAAAGGGCAATTATAAAAACAGATGCCATTGGCTGACCGGGGATACTAAATGTGACCACAGACTTATCAGCTGATCTGGTCAATTAAGGTCATAACTGGGAAACAATCGTGTGTTTTAGGGCAGTATGTGGTCTATGTAGACACCCCCTGGCTGATCAATCACGAAGAAGAAATTTAAAAAGGGAAGTATAGCCTTATGCCCCGTACACACGATTTAAAATTCCGCCAGCAAAACTCCGATGAGAGCTTTTGGTCAGAAAATGCGATCGTGTGTATGCTCCATCGAACTTTTACTGGCGGAATTTCGGCCAGCAAAAGATTGAGAGCATGCTCTCAATTTTTCGGTCGGAAAAAGTTCCGATCGTCTGTACAAATTCCGACGCGCAAAATTCCTACGCATGCTCGGAAACAATTCGACACATGCTCGGAAGCATTGAACTTCATTTTCTCGGCTCGTCGTAGCGTTGTACGTCACCGCGTTCTGGACGGTCGAAAGTTCAGGGAACTTTTGTGTTCCCGTGTGTATGCAAGCCAAGCTTGAGCGGAATTCTGTCGGAAAAACCATCCAAGTTTTTTCCGATGGAAAGTCCGCTCGTGTGTACGGAGCATTAGCTTTTTTTGGCCATAATTTCTCTTCTACAAGGCTGGCTGTTGCAGGAAGTTTAACATTTGGTATATCTGAATTATGATCTCCACTTTACGTACCTATAATGGATAACCTTGACTTTGGTTATGAATTGGTTCAGAGGAGCACAATTACTTCTTGTTCTGTGACCCAGATTTAGCTTCTAGAGGGCAATCAGCTGACGGGCAGAGCAGCTCCATGCTCAGGACGCATCCTGACAATATTATCAGGATCCAACCCTCTGCCTGATTGACAGCTAGCTCCCACCTTTCAGCACGGGGGACGAGAGCTGGAGGTAGCCACTCCTGATCCCTGCCAGTGCTCCAGCGAGTGCTGGAGGAGCAGAGCAGAGAGCAGTGACTGACAGTCAGTTCTTTCTGCCTGGAGCAGACTGAGAACTGAGTAGTCATGTGATTGCACAGATCTCGGTCTCAGAGCCGATATGGGAAAGATGCTGCAGCCACCCCATACTTCTCCTTTAAAAGTGGTTCTAAAAAGGCAGAAGGTTTTTTTTTAATCTTAATGCATTCTATGCATCGAGATATAAAAAAAAACAAAAAAAAACAAAAAAAAAAACACACCGTATGTGTACAGCAAACCCCCTCAGCCCACCTAATATTTACCTGAGCCCCATCTCGATCCAGCGATGTTGCTCGAAAGTCACGGCTGTCCGGAACTCTCCCTCCTCAATGGAAAAAAAGAGAAACTCACCCAAGCTCAACTGCTATATAGTATAGTTGGTGTGTAGAGTAGTCAGTGCTCTGGCTAATTAAGCTCACAAAAGATCCATAGGAAGTACAGGCCAGCCACTCGACAGCTTCTTCATATAAAATATTTAAGAAATAACATTATCCAAAAATACTGACGCGTTTCGGCCACGTCAAGGCCGAAACACGTCAGTATTTTTGGATGATATTGCTGTAATGCTTAAATAAATATTTTCTATGAAGAAGCTGTCGAGTTGCCGGCCAGTACTTTCTTTGGATCTCCCTCCTCAATGGCTGACACAGCAGCGGGGGCGCCATTGGCTCTTGCTGCTGTCAAAGTCAGAGAGCCAATGAGGAAAGAGAGGGGGTGGAGTAGAGCCATGGCTCTGTGTCTGAATGGACGCACAGAGCAGCGGCTTGGCTCGGGTGCTCTCATAGCAAGCTGCTTGCTGTGGGGGCACATGACAGGAGGGAGGGGCCAGGAGCACCGGCGATGGACCCGAGAAGAGGAGGATTCAGGCTGCTCTGTGCAAAACCATTACACAGAGCAGGCAAGTATACCAGGTTTGTTATTTTTAAAATAAAACAAAACAAGGACTTTAGCATCACAAATACGTATTCTCTAGTTGCAAATATTGCAGTAAAGGGAACCTCTGTCATGTTTTTCCTGCCAGCTGTATCCCAAACGTAGACCTTACCCATCACTTCCAATCCTGGTAACCGCAGGAGAAAGCAATAGAAATGGAAAGCAATGGAAAAATCTAAAAAAAATTCTATGTCTGTCACTGGGACTGGACCTGTACAGAAGTCTTCCATTGTGGACATCTGAACCCAGTAGGTGTTTTTCCCTCACTTTGCTGAAAATTTCCACTCACTTCCTGTCGTGTTCCCAGGTGAGGAAGTTAGTGGAAAACTCCTCAGCAGGGACACACAGAGCAATAAAAAAAATTTCACAAAAGGTTCCAACTCTTCCCTACTCTATCCAGCTGATCATGGTTACTACTCTAAGATTATGCTAATGTTGGGGGGTGTCTGAAAGTTGTATGATAGTTAAAAGGGCCCAGAAGTTATATATGTTGCGTTTTACGCATGCCTGGACATTACTATGTACTAGATTACATTTTATATGTTTTTAATCTCAGGATAAAGCTGCTAGAAATCCATTTACTTGTGACGAGTTGGATTTGGGAAACCATTAACACAAATATAAATGGGGGGGGGGGGGGGGGTGACACCAACAACCATGTAATGTGTTCCTATCCCTTACAGGAACAAGGTGGGCTAAGTAATGAGGTGAAATGTGGCTGATAGGAAACAGACACTTACAGGGAGACGATGAATGGGTCTTGGAAGTTAGCACTTCATCACATAGATGAAAGAAAGCCCATATATTATTAGACACCTCTTGTGTTTTGGTGTTATGGTACTCACTGCTGGTCTGCTGCAGCTCCATCAGAGCCTTGATGGTGGAGGTGGCAGACTGGGACTCTCCTGCGATATCTTGGTAGATTATTGTAGGAGTGGTGTCCATCGCTATTTCATGCTCCGACCACTCCTGACCGCGAGAGGCGATGACGTGGACTACAGGCTGGGAATCTTGTGAAACAAAGAATTGTTTTTATTTTTTACACTGTTAAAAAGGTGTTTGAAATATAAAAGTTCACTTTTCCTGGTAGAAACAGGGAAGCTGCTATAGCCAACTTATTAAGTGGTTGTTAAAGTGGAAGTAAAAGTTGATTGCAAACAAATGGCTGACAGGTAGGGTACCAATGGCAGAAGAGACCCTATTGGTCTCTTTTGCCATAAATGCATTCTTATGCCTGTCAGATGTCAAGTTCACTGAGCTACGCATGCGCAGTTCAGCAAACATTTGCGGCCCCCCGATCCGTGGCGATTTGACTCCCGTGTGCCAGCGCGGGAGTGATGTCATCGCAGCCTGGCCTATCAAATGGCCGAAGGCCATTCCTTGGAGGAAGACCGGGTGAAGATGGAAGAGATTGGGGCCTGGCGGATCAATCCCACTGCAGCACTGGAGTACACCATATGACAGGTAAGTCTGCCATAATGTACTAATATGCTGTGCATACTAGCATATTATTGCATAACCCACCTGGGGGGGAGGGTGGGGGGGCTCTAAAACAAATGTTATAGCGAACTTAACTTCCGCTTAAAAGAGAAGTATGGGTTTGGGGCTTTTTCCTCCATCGTACTTACCTAGGTGGATGCAGCATCGGATCGATGCTGCAACTGTCCCCTGGTGCCTCTGCACTGAGAACCAAGCAGTCGAACATCGCCGATCGCTCGGTTCTCACAGCTCCATGAGTAGAGAGCTGCTGACTGTCAATCAGCATCTTTTCGCTCTGCTCCTCCATGCTCACTGGAGTTCTGGGCTGGAGAGGAAGTGGAGCGGCTATCTTGGGCACTCAGTGGCTCGCTGAGAGGCTGAGATGGGTGTCAGTCCAAGTACCTGGCGGATCCCGACTTCCATTGTCGGGATGACGCGGTGCCTGGACTGATTTCTGTGACGTCAGCACAGAGCAGACTTCAGCCCGCTCTCTGTTGAAAGCGGGACACAGGAGTGCAAAACGGATTGCACTCCTGTGACACAGGAGAAGTCCAGCCAAACAAGCTTTGGCTGGACTTCTCTTTTAAACCCTTTCATATACCTAGTGAAGTGACTGGTCTCAGGTCATACACAGAGATTAAACAAATCCTCCTACATAAGTTGTACCTGTTTATCTGCTATCTTCTCTCCTCTACATCCAAAGTGCTGAATTTATAAACCTTGTCTGACAGTTCAGAAAAAAGGGGGCAGAGAGCTGAAGTTACACTCTGCAGAGCTCAGTGAGGAGAGCTCTGAGGGCCAATTGGAGGGAAGGGACACACCCCCTTCACACAGCACACAGAACCAGAAATGAGGCCATTAGCTGGAGGTTCCTCCCATGTCACCATTTTTCTCTTGGTGTCAGGGAAACTTGTCAGAAGTGACTCAAGCTGATAGCAGAAGAAGGAGATAGCTAAATTACATTTATGCCTCGTTTCCACTGAGCGGATCGGTTCGGGTCGGTACAGTTTGAATGGCCTAGAATGGTCCGGTCTATTCTGGTGAGCGTTTCTAATGCAAATGGGACCACAAGGGGCCATACAGGGTTTAGAAAAAATGCCTCAGCATAGCACAGAAGAGGGTTTTCTGTCAGCCAATCAGTGGAATGTATCGTAGCTCCGCTATAACCGAACCGTTCCATTTTCTATGGCCCCACATCTGAAGCAGGACCCTGGATGGAATGGTTCGGTTCGGTTGTATGGGCCGCTTTCATAATGGAAACACCCAAAATAGCGTACCGTACCGAACCGATCCGCTCAGTGGAAAGGAGGCATTAGTGCTCTGGATAGAGACAGTTTCACACTATAGAGGGATATTCTTTGTACAGATTTCATGTCTGCGGTTTACAACCACTTTAAAAATAGCAATATTCCAGGAATCTCATCCTTATCCTTCATTTACTACTTCGCTAGTCACTGACCTGGAACAAGTATATGCATATCAGGCAGAGTGGATGAGAAGCACGAAGAATGCACTGCCAATCAATTCTGCAGCGGCTGCCCCTAGATTTCAATCCTGACAGGTAGTCTGTAAATTAATCTAACAGTATGACTCAATGGGGTCCAACATGCCCCCTTGAGGCAGACCTATAGCTCTGCAGTTAGCAAAGATCATGCTCTCTAATTGGAAAGCTGTGGCTGCAACTCAGTAAGGGGCATATTAGACCTGGGTAGAGAGACCACTGCTTCCCCACAGATAGCAGGGGGGCTTCTCTGTACCCCCCAGCAGGGGACAGACTAACTCAGGATGTGGATGATTTTTACAGGAAAAGCTAACTTTTTTAATGCATCTGAAATACATTTTTCCTTTAACCAGAAAGTTAATTTTGGCTTTAAGATATAGTAGTTAAATTTTTGTGTAAGCCTAAGACCCCTTTCACACTGGGGCGGCTTTCAGGCGTAAATAGCCCTGCTAAGCTCCTGAAAACCACCTCCCATTCATTCGTGTGACTTTTCGCACTGGGGGTGGTGCACTAGCGGGATGTTCTGAAAACTCCTGCAAGCAGCATCTTTGGGGTGGGTTAGGACCGCTGTATTTAGAGCTCCCAAAACGCCCCTGCCCATTGGAATGAATGGGCATCGCTTCGGAAGTGCCGCAACACGGCAGGTAAAAGCGCCCGCTAAGGGCAGAAAAGCGCCGCTTAACCACTTGCCGACCAGCCACTGCAGTTTTAATGCACTGGGCGAAACAACGTTATGTTACGTCACTTCGACCTGTGGCCACTAGGGGCGCGCACCCCCGCTGCTCGCCCCCGGAGCCGATGCGAGTGCCTGGTGGGCGCGATGACCGTCGGGCTCCCGAGATCGCTCGACACACCGAGAGCCGGGATCTGTGTGTGTAAACACACAGATCCTGGTTCTTCGAGGGGAGAGGAGACAGATCAATGTTCATACAAAGTATGAACAGCGATCTGTCATCTCCCCTAGACCAGTGATGGTGAACCTTGGCACCTCAGATGTTTTGGAACTACATTTCCCATGATGCTCATGCACTCTGCAGTGTATATGAGCATCATGGGAAATGTAGTTCCAAAACATATGGGGTGCCAAGGTTCGCCACCACTGATCTAGACAGTCCCACCCCCCCTTCAGTTAGAACACAGAGAGGGAACACAGTTAACCCCTTGATCGCCCCCTAGTGTTAACCCCTTCCCTGCCAGTGACATTTTTACAGTAAAAAGTGCATTTTTATAGCACTGATCGCTGTATTAATGCCAATGGTCCCAAAAATGTGTCAAAAGTGTCCGATGTGTCCGCCATAATGTCGCAGTCCCGATAAAAATTGCCAGTCGCCGCTATTACTAGTAAAAATAAAATAATAAAAACGCTATAAATCTAACCCCTATTTTGTAGACGCTATAACTTTTGCACAAACCAATGAATATACGCTTATTGCGATTTTTATTACCAAAAATATGTAGATGAATACATATCGGCCTAAACTGAGAAAAAATTTGCTTTTTTTAATTTAAAAAAAATGGGGATATTTATTAGGGCAAAAAGTACAAAATTTTGTGTTTTTTTCAAAATTGTCACTCTTTTTTTGTTCATAGCGCAAAAAATAAAAACCGCAGAGGTGATTAAATACCACCAAAAGAAAGCTCTATTTGTGGGGAAAAAAAAAGGACGTCAATTTTGTTTGGGTGCAGTGCCGCACGACCGCGCAATTGTCAGTTAAAGCGACGCAGTGCCGAATCTCAAAAAGTGCTCTGGTCATTCAGCAGCCAAATCTACCGGGGCTAAACAGTGCTAAAGCGCCGCTAAAACAAGCGGCGCTTGAGCGCTAACACGGCCACTGCCCCAGTGTGAAAGGGGTCTTATCATAACTAGTTCTCTTTATGTATACATGTAGATGTGTGCTTATGTATATACACCAATCAGCCATAACATTATGACCACTGACAGGTAAAGTGAATAACATTGGTTATATCGTTCTAATGGCATGTGAATGTGGATGGGATAAATTAGGCAGCAAGTGGTCTCTGAAGTTGTGTTCAAAGCAGAAAAAAAACAAAGTAAGCGTAAGGATTTGTGCCAAATTGCAATGGCCAGATGAGTGGGTCAGAGCAACTCCAAACCTGCAGCTCTTGTGGAGTGTTCCTGGTCTGCAGTGGTCAGGACCTACGAAAAGTAGCCCAAGGAAGGAAAGTCAGTGACAGGAGCATAGGCGGCCAAGGTTCAGGGATGCGCGTGGGAAGAGCAGGCCGGCCCGTGTACTCTGATCCAATAGAAGAGCTACTGTAACTCAAATTAAAAAAGTTATTGCTGGTTCTGAGAGAACGTGTCAGAACACACACAGAGCATCAGTTTGTTATGTATGGGGCTGCGTAACCCCAGACCAGTCAGGGTACCCATGCCAACACGCCAACCCGTGTCCACAGCCAAAAATCGCCCTACAATGGGCATGTGAGACAAAACTGGACCACGGAGCAATGGAAGGTGGTGTCTTTGAGGTGTTGATTTGACCTCCAAATTTTTCAGATCTGAATCCTATCGAGCATCTGTGGGATGTGCTGGAAATACAAGTCCAATCCATGGAGGCCCCACCTCACAATTTACAGGACTTAAAGCGTAACTCCACTTTTGTTGAAAAAAATAATTAAACATTCCCCTCTGGATTATTTTTTACATTACAAGGATTTTAACAACCCTTGTTGAGGATTCCCACATTTTGTTGTTCTGAAGAAATCCCCGTTTGTTCCTCTGTGCCCCTGTGCTGTGTGGGTCTAATGTGAGTGGTTTCCTAATTATCAACCAACTGCAGAGCTCTGGGCCTGCATCCCTTTAGATATGTGCCTATTGGAAGTATCTCACCAAAAATGAAATTCTTGCTTCAGGGGATGCCCGATATCCGACTTGTATCTTCGCACAGACTTCTGCGAAAATATTGGTGAACCAATCACACAAGCAGGAAATTATGTTTCTGGGGAGTGCTCTGTATACAGAATACCTCCAGGTAGCCATATAGCATTTACAGAAAATTACAGCAGCCGCAGATGGAAAAAGAAAAAAAGGTAATTTTTAACCACTTCAGCCCCGGAAGGTTTTACACGATCATGACTAGGCCATTTTTTGAGATACAGCACTGCGTTACGTTAACTGACAATTGCGCGGTCATGCGACGCTGTACCCAAACAAAATTGATGTCCTTATTTCCCCACAAATAGTTTTCTTTTGGTGGTATTTGATCACCTCTGCAGTTTTTTTATATATTTTCTGCGCTATAAAAAAAAAAAAAAAAATTTTTTTGCTATAAAACATATAAACAAACGAAAAAAAAAAAAAAAAGAAAAAAAACAAACAAATTTATTCATCAATTTAGGCCGATATGTATTTTTCTACATATGTTTGGTAAAAAAAAACAAACCCAATAAGCGTGTATTGATTGGTTTGTGCAAAAGTTATAGCGTCTACAAACTATGGGACAGATTTAGGGAATTTTAACGTTTTTACTGGCAATGGCGGCGATCTGCGATTTTTAGCAGGACTGCAACATTGTGGCGGACAAATCTGACACTGAAACTTTTTGGGGACCAGTGACACGAATACAGTGACCAGTGCTAAAAAATAAAAAAATAAAAAATAAAAAAGCACTGTCACAGTATAAATGACACTGGCAGGGAAGGGGTTGACATCAGGGGCGATCAAAAAGGTTAAATGTGTTCCCTGCTAGTGTTTTCTAACTGTGTGGGGAATGGAGTGACCAGGAACACCACAGCAATCACTGTTCCCCATTACTAGGAACAGAAGATCTCTGTGTACTTCCCTGTCAGAACGGGGACCTGCCTTGTTTACATCCTCTCTGTGGAGCAATCGCGGTTGACCACTGGACATCGGGTGCGCAGGACCCGCGGATTGGCTCCCCCTCCGTGCAGCGGGAACAGCATCTACTGCACAAAATAACATACAGGTATGTTGTTTCACGCAATAGAGCCGCCCTGCCGCAGTATATATGCGGTGGGCGGTCTTGAAGTGGTTAACAACACTTCATTACAACATGACTTGTATTGCAATGGTATACGCTATATATTTGTTTTTTATTATTTGCGATTTTTTTTTTCCCCATAAAAGTGGAGTTACCCTTTAAAGGATCTGCTACCGACAGCTTGATACCAGATAACACAGCGTACCTTCTGAGGTCTAGTGGATTCCATGCCTCAACGGGTCAGGGCTGCTTTAGTGGCAAAAGGGGGACCTACTCAATATTAGGTAGGTGGTCATGTTATGGCTGATCTGTATATGTTTATACATATTCAGAAGCTCTTGGAACACCAGAAACACACATGAATAGCACTTCCTATACTGTACAATATATACTACTTCTAAATAAAAGACCTAGGCCTAAATGCAATGTGTATTTTGGGTCACCTTGGGAGCTCTGGGAGGACTCCGTAGAGGAGGAGCTGCTCTCTGTGTCTTCTTTCACCTCCTGGATGGTGGCACTTGTAGTCTCCACCACCCGCGAAGCCTGCTGAAGTGTTTCTGTCACCAGCTGTCTGGTTTGTTCGCTCATGACTGTGGCCTGAAACGTCACCGGCTTTGGCTTTATAAGGACCTGAAACAAGAAGAACACTAGTAGCGTAGGATTCATTTCTAACAGTACTACCCAAATGTCACAATCATGGAGGGGTCTAGGGCAGATAGATATTGTGCTCAATTGTCCGATTAACTACAGTGGCTTGCGAAAGTATTCGGCCCCCTTGAACTTTTCAAACTTTCGCCACATTTCAGGCTTCAAACATAAAGATATAAAATTTTAATTTTTTGTGAAGAATCACCAACAAGTGGGACACAATTGTGAAGTGGAACAAAATCTATTGGATATTTTAAACTTTTTTAGCAATTAAAAAACTGAAAAGTTGTGCGTGCAAAATTATTCGGCCCCTTTACTTTCAGTGCAGAAAACTCACTCCAGAAGTTCAACGAGGATCTCTGAATGATCCAATGTTGTCCTAAATGACTGATGGTGATAAATAGAATCTACCTGTGTGTAATCAAGTCTCTGTATAAATGCACCTGCTCTGTGATAGTCTCAGGGTTCTGTTGAAAGCGCAGAGAGCATCATGAAGACCAAGGAACACACCAGGCAGGTCCGTAATACTGTTGTGGAGAAGTTTAAAGCCGGATTTGGATACAAAAAGATTTCCCAAGCTTTAAACATCCCAAGGAGCACTGTGCAAGAGATCATTTTGAAATGGAAGGAGTATCAGACCACTGCAAATCTACCAAGACCTGGCTGTCCCTCTAAACTTTCAGCTCAGACAAGGAGAAGACTGATCAGAGATGCAGCCAAGAGGCCCATGATCACTCTGGATGAACTGCAGAGAACTACAGCTGAGGTGGGAGAGTCTGTCCATAGGACAACAATCAGTCGTACACTGCACAAATCTGGCCTTTATGGAAGAGTGGCAAGAAGAAAGCCATTTCTCAAAGATATCCATAAAAAGTCTCGTCTAAAGTTTGCCACAAGCCACCTGGGAGACACACCAAACATGTGGAAGAAGGTGCTCTGGTCCGATGAAACCAAAATCGAACCTTTTGGCCACAATGCAAAACGATATGTTTGGCGTAAAAGCAACACAGCTCATCACACTCAACACACCATCCCCACTGTCAAACATGGTGGTGGCAGCATCATGGTTTGGGCCTGCTTTTCTTCAGCAGGGACAGGGAAGATGGTTAAAATTGAGGGGAAGATGGATGCAGCCAAATACAGGACCATTCTGGATGAAAACCTGTTGGAGTCTGCAAAAGACCTGAAACTGGGACGGAGATTTATCTTCCAACAAGACAATGATCCCAAACATACAGCAAAATCTACAAAGGAATGGTTCACAAATAAACGTATCCAGGTATTAGAATGGCCAAGTCAAAGTCCAGACCTGAATCCAAACGAGAATCTGTGGAAAGAGCT